>JAPMOQ010015914.1:4673917-4704684 GCA_026543055.1 Argiope trifasciata
ATATATATAAAAGCAGTTAGCAGGCAAATTATGTAAACCAGTGGAATTGGTGAAACATATACACTTTGTTCTTAAATTAAAGATAATGCAAGTTAAGAATAATACAAAAAAGAGCTAGAAGTACTCTTTGACTTATGCTCAAGAAACAAAGCAAATGCAACTTATTTGTAAAGCCTATTTATTAAAAAACAGACAAAAAGATGCTATATTTTGATATCATTAATGAAGATTGCAGTTTTCTGCTCTCTGAAGTAAATTACAATTTAAAAAATAAAAATAAAAACTGTTTTCAAAAAGCAATATTAAATTATTGGTATGATGGTGTATATGATGATGGTATTATTACATAGTATGTCTCCCGGCAGATGCAGTACAGTCCATACAATGCCTAATCATGCTGAGTATCAAATTATCGATCTGATCTTGGGGACTATTACACTATTCATCAAGCAATGTTTTCCAATCATGAATGGTGGTATACATGTCTGGTAGACATGTAGGAGGTGGTTGACGGGTTGCAATTCATTGGCCAAACATATCCCTTAGATATCCTCTAATCGAAGGCATTTTTTTTATAATGTTTGCTTGATGAGGACAGCCGTTGTTATCCATAAACACTAATGCTGTGAACATATCACACCGAAACAAACATGCATGTTGTTGCAGAATTGCATCCTGATAGATTGGGCCTATCGTGGTTCCAATTTGAATATGCAGGTCAGTTCTGGAACCCAGAATAATTCCTTTCAATTCTGTTCGACCTAAACAGTGTCATTCAATAACATTTTTTTCTTGGTAATGGGTACCTAACACTCTCCATATGAAAATTTGGCAAGAATCAGACTGCAAACTCAACCTGGACTTGTTGGAAAACATCACACAAGCCCACTGTTGCAGTGTCCACAATGCATGCTTTTTACTCCAGCCTAACCACAGGCAACAGTGAGTTGCAGTGTGAAAAACATCTGACTAGCCTACAAGCATATAGTTCAATTTGCTCTAAGCATCTTTACTCAGTCAACCTGGAAACTGTTGCATTAGCGACTAAAGAGAACTGATGAGACAGGTGTGATGCTATGGTCTGTCTGTTTCTTTTGACAATAACTGCAAAATACTGGTCCTCATTTGCTGTGATAACTTGGGAGTGACCTGTACTGTAATGTCTTCTCACATTACCATCTTCTTGGAATCATTGCCAAAACCTGGTGATGACACTGGGCGATTCCATGTTCCTCAGATAATGCTGCTCAGCTGCATTCACCCACATTCCAGGAGACCTATAATTCTACCTCATAAAAATTCATCCAAATGTGTTCTTTGTGTCATAACTATGCAATTATTGCACTGAAAGGTTTATGAAGCACTTGCAAACAATTTTACTTCTTTGCCTGTTTTCGTTATACATCACTCTCTTACATTCTTGTCATTGTGACATAATATTGGCGTCATCTGCTATTTGCATAGGATTTTTGCTGCTGTTCGTAGTCATTTTACAGATGATACATATTTTTGAGTTCAATTTCTTCATGACTAAATTATCCTGAATTTATGGACAGGAGTGTGGGTTGTGATCACAGTTCTAAGATAAGGTGGTTTTTTGGTGAGAAGTAGCAGAAAAAAAGTAAATAGATAAAAGTAAAATATTTGTTCCATTTTAGGAAAGGTATTGCTATAAATACTTCTATAAATTCATGTTAAAAGACTAAACCCTTGGGCACATACAAATTAAAAAATATGTATGTAGCGAGATAAAAATATAAGTGAAAATCATACTTTGTAACTATAATCCAAATAAAGCTCCCTCCCTTTTATTTTTAAATATGGTTATTAAAAAATATTGTTATTAAAAATATTGTAATAATATATTAAATAATATTTATGAAAAATATAATAATGAATTTTTATAGGTAAGTCAGATTAGCCTTTTGTCAATGGCAAGCCTATTTGTTTGCAATTAATCTTTCTATTTGATGCCTATTTCTTAATTTCTGTTTCATCTTCTTCTGATTGAATAAAATGAATGTTAAGTGGTGGATTTCCACTGGAGCATTCGTAATAAATTTTGCATTTCCATTAATTTTTGAGACATTGAATTAATTACAGTTGTAAAAATGTTCAATGAAGGAGTCTGAAGTATTTGGCTATAGATCTTCTTACATTTTACTACTGTCATTCAAGAATAAGCATTAAGAAGAATTTTTGCTTCAGTGTTTTATATATTTGTTTCTTTTGGAACCATTATTTATTAATTGCTTGATCCTGATCATAACTAGCTCATGATTTTCCAAAATTTTTCATTGACAAAGCTCTGAAATATTCCAACACAGTATTGTGTTGTCTCATTTTAAGTAAATTCTTAAAATTGTTCATCATTTCAGTTTTGTATTTAATCCTATAAGAATTTGTTTTTGGCCCATTTTTTTCATAATTCAACTGTGGGCAATAGTAGTTTGTAGCTGTTTAATAAATTTGAAGACAGTCTTATTAGCAAAGATTACCCTATTTATCTATTCAGATCACTCTAGTTCAAATAAAGAAGGTGGCCATCACCACATGGAATAAATTATTGCAGATACTTTTCTTATAACTGTAGCTAGAAATCCTCTGAATAAATATTGTTAATGTTCAAAACGAAGTATTTGTCTATTATTTGCTTCAAACTTGATAATATAAATTAATATATAGAATACTTATCAAACTCTATAGTAACCACACTTTATTATTATTTTTATGTGCATTTGTATGTATGTGAATTTGAATATTATTGAAAAAGAAATCCATTATTTTTATGTTTAACTTCAAGACTTTATTTAACATGTTTGTCAAATATGCACTGTTTTGTTTTACAATTTCTTGCTGTTTTAAAGAAAACTTCATAATTCCTTGCTTATCTCTTGAAGTCTTGAAGTTCACAAAAAACTCTTATAAATGACTTTAACAATCTTCTCTTGTTACTAATTTCTTATCACTAAGAAAGTTTTGCAGTGCATGAAAAAAGATGATAATTGCTTGATCTCAGGTCTGGACTGTATGGTTGATGCATCAAAACTTCCCAACCAAGCTCTCAGAGTTTCTGGCGACTCATTAAAGATGTGTGTTGTTGTCTAGCATTGTCTTGATGGAATATGGCACCTCTTGTGTTGGCAATTTCTGGTCAATAGCTAGCTTCAAACAGTCCAATTGTTGACAGTAGAGATCTGAATTTAATGTTTGGCCATACAGAAGTAACTCATAATAAACGGTACCTTTTCAGTCCCACCAAATGTAAAAGCACCAAAAAATGGACGAAAAAATTGCTCATTATTAGCTGTTACATAAAAACCCATAAACACCATACTCAGTTTCAGCCACCTGGTTTGATTTTCACCTTTATCAAAGAAAAATTGTAAAATGTAATGAATTTTCAATTTGTTAATTTTCATTTTTAAAACCCTATAACTCACAATTGAATGAGCCAAACAAAAACAAAAAACCAGCATTTTTTAAGATTTTTTTTTAGAGCAAAATGCAACTTGACAATGAGCATAAATCTGAAATTGTTTGATCAATACTTTTAGAGATTTATTTAATACAGCCGTCTACCGACAAAATAATGGATTTCTTAGTCCCCAACCTAGTATATTGGTTTGGGAGCATAAGATTTTTTTAATATGAAAAAAGCACATGAATTTATATATATATATACAGTGACACAAAAAATTCAGAGGACGCCTTACATTTACATGATAAATCCGACTTCCAACATAAATAGCACATTACAGAGAAGTGCAAGCATGTTTTTATTTTTACATGTGATAAGTGGCTTAATTTAAAATAAAAATAAAGTATGATCAATAAAAACTTCTAAACTGAAAATTTTCAGAAGCATTTGAAATAAACATGCTCAGATTCTTGCCTCAAAAAATTGAGAGTACACCCATGAAATGTCTGCAATATCTCACACAAAAATAAAGTGTCACTACTGCGTTGCATGTCTTTTGACTTTTATAATTATCTCTAAACATCTTTGTTCCGATTTGACCAATTTTTGATGGTATCTGAAGATATTTTGCCCCATTTTTCTTGCAACACTTGTTTAAAATGGGTTTTGTTTCGAATTTTGTGTGTTTTGAACCACTTTTTCGAGTATGGTCCGCAGTATATGGCAAGATGAAATGGCATTGATGTCAAGATACTGTGTTGGTATGTGCATTCTGTTTGGGGTCATTGTACTGCTGAAAAAAGGAATTTCCATCTTAACCCAAATTTTTAACAATTTCCTTTAGATTGCTGCTATTGCTAGTATATTCCATCGCTAGTTGTATTGCTAGTATATTTATTATTATTATATTATTATTGCTAATATATTCAAATAAACCATATGGTTTATAATAACATCTATAAGAATTAAATTTCCTAACCTGAATGAAGCCATTCAACCTCAAATCATGACTGAGTCACCACAAGGTACGATGTTAATTTTTTAAATTTATAACATTATTAGGCTTTCTCCATACATTATGATTGCTGTCATTGCCATATTGAGTTTTCTTTCATTACTAAATATAACTTTCTTTCAAAAATTAATAGTCTTCAATTATGAACATTTTGAAAAACTCAACTGCTTTATCTGAATTTGCAAGCTGATGAACGGTTTCTTTCTAATAATGCGACTTTTATATCCATCTTGTCTAATGGCATTTTGTGCAATTTTAGCACTTACATTTTTGCTTAGTATTTAAGAAATTTCTGCTGTAAGTTGGATGATTCATATGGTCGCAGCAATTTTAAGAAAAGTGTTAAAAATTGGGATTTAGATAGAGATTCCACTTCTCAGCAGTACAATGATTCCAAACAGAGTGCACATAACATCAAAATATGATATCTTATTCATTATAAACTGCAGTTATACAACCAACACAGTATTGCCATTGAATATTGCTATATATTGTGGACCACACTAAAAAAAGTGGTTCAAAAACACAAAATTGAAAACAAAAACTCATTTAAAAACAAGTGTTGCCTGAAAAATAGAGTAAAATATCTTCAGATTTCACCAAAGATTGGTCAAATCGGTACAAACATGTTTAGAGGTCATTATAAAAGTTTAAAGACATGAAACTTGTATGAAACTAGTAACTAGTAATGCGCGATATTGCAAAAATTTCATAGGTGTACTCTTAAATTTTTTGTGGCCAAAATCTGAGTATGTTTATTTAAAATGCTTTTGAAAATTTTCAGTTTAGAACTTTAAATTGATAATACTTAATTTTTATTTTAAATTAAGCCATTTATCACGTGTAAAAATAAAAACATGTTTACACTTCTCTGTAATGTGCTATTTATATTGGAAGTTGTATTTATCACATAAAAGTACGATGTACTCTCAATTTTTTGAGCCACTGTCTCTCTATCTCTATCTATCTATCTATCTGTGTGTGTGTGTGTGTGTGTGTGTGTGTGCGTGCGTGCGTGCGTGCGTGCGTGCTCATATATATAAACAGTATTTACTGCATTGTGTGAATGGTTATTTTCTATTATAAATATTTTATTGACAAACTTGATTTAAATATTTTAATATTCAGTTAATTATATGATTTCATTTTTATGATCTCATACCTAGTTTCAAATTCTTGCTGTGAAGTTATTAGTTATCTTTTTCTTTGATTTATAGGCATTTTGTACACCTGCGTTTAGATTGCTGGAAAGTAATGATGGCTTAAGGAACTGTCCAGATACTGTAGATGACTTATTTCGTCTTTGCACAAGGTAAGTCTTATTTGCTTTTGGGATTTTAATACCCTATATTTTCCTTTGCCTTTTATAATTTATTTTCAATGTTTCAAGTGAATTATGCTGTATTTTTTTCTGCAAATCACAAATAAAAAAAAAATCCTTTTTTTCATTTTTCTCTAGATTTCTGCAGTGGGCACCTGTTCCATTCCTTCAGTGCCCAACTATTAAACCAATTTTACAGTGTGCAATTCTGGCTACTAAATTGGATCATAAAGACGCAAATACCTCAGTAGTAAAGTTTTTCCATGATTTTATCAAAGGAGCAAGATTGCAAGATGGCAGCAAACAGGTAAATATGAATAATTTGTATTTTTTCAGTTAAATATCTTTGCTCTTAATATATTGTATTTTCTTACATCTGTTGTGCTACTTTTTAAAACATTCTATTCTTCATAGTTTTTTTTTCAAATTTAAATCATCAATTTATTTCCTTAGTTTAATTTATAATTTAAAAAAGCATATTTATTAAAAGTTAAAATATTTGCTAAAAGAATTGTATCTATAATATATCTTTCTTAAGTAGCGTAGTGTTATGACTCTCCACTGCTGTGTTTTTTGGCTATGAATGAGTTCACTTATATATTTCTTTATAATATTGATTAAGAACATAATTTTTTTAAAGGCACAACAGGATGCTGCCAGTTTCCATCAAAGACGAGCTCTCACACAAGCCCTCCTAGCAGAGCAGGGACAAAACTTAGTGAATACTTTAATCCATTCTTGTGTATTTTGTTTGCCATCATATATGTTATCAAATGCTGCAGACGTATTCTATGACCTAGTTCTCTATGACAAAGAGGTATATTCAATTTTAAAGACTAATTTTTTAAAAATATTTTTGAATAGCCTGATTGATTATAATTATGTCTGATATCAGAATTTATTTCTTTCATATCCACTACCCATTGACATTTTTCATGGGCCTATGTAATTTTTAAATTTATAAATGATCACATTTATAGAGTAATTGAATATCTGATTATCTTAAGGAGAAAGAGAGGTGTAAAAATGATTTTTCTCATTTAAGTATAAAATAAAAACTTATATATTGTGTTTGGTTAGCAACACAATACAAAAAAGATTTTAATTTTATTTACTTTCATATAATTTCTCTTGTTTTGACTTTTAAATTTGCCTTTAGAAATTATCACGGGTATTAAGGTTTATAATATTATCTACTATAGCATATTCATAGAAAGAGAAGGTGTTTGTCTTTCACAATAAATTGAATTTCATTTCACAAAGAATTCATCACAATACAAGTTTTAATAATGATAACTCTAATAATTAAGATAACGTAGCTATTTTTAAAAATTAAATAATGTAAAACAAACCATTATTGCAATATTTAGCTTGATGTTTCATCTTATGATTGATAATGGGAAGAATAAATCATTTAAGATATTCTATATTCACAATTAAAAAATATATATTTGCTTTGTTTTGTTTCGTCATTTAATAAAGAAGTCTTAGGATTTCTTTACATTTCTTTGCATAATTTTTTTGGTGTGAAATAAATCAGGAAATAACTCATGATCTAAATTAAAGGGAAGTATGGTTTTTAAATTCTAGTATAAATATGTAAGATAAAATATTTAAAAAACAGTATGATGAAAATATTCATCATAGAAATTTACATGTTAAGTTCAGTGCAAAATAAATATATCTTTACATTATATATATTCCTGATAGCAATCAGAAATTATTTTTATTATTTAGACACAAAATAATTCCACATATACTGTATAAGATTACAGAATACCTTTTGCATATATGGTATTTGTTCTAGAGTGAAATAACAAACTTACTAAATTTCTCTTCAAAAGTAACAAAATAAACATATAGTAAAATTATTTTTGTCATACATTAGGTGAGAAACAACTGCATTGTGAATATCTGTCGCATGGGTTTGAGAAGATTATGTTTTTAATATCCAATATAAATTGCACTGAAAATAACAAAAACATTTGAAAAAACGAAATCTATTTTCCCATTCATTATTGCTTTTATTTGTTAAAAATCTCAGATTAGTTATAAAAAACTTTTCAAGATGCCATGCTTTTCTCCATCTGCAACAAACAATAGAATTACGAGCTCAAACCAGCTATAATGATTGTGACTTTTTTTTTTTTTTTGTCATGTAAAAAGTTATCATGACAATGAAATTACAGTACATCTGAAATTGAATACAAATTTTTGTTTGCTAAATGTAATGATAGAATTTTTTTTTTTAATGTGAGAAAGAATTTTGTTAAAAATATGCATTTATATAAATAATAATTAAAAAAACATGAAATATGTGTTTTATGTAAACACAATATAGAAACATATTTAAATTAAGAAAACAAGCTGTGACATTTGCGAGCAATATATTATTTTAAGTAATTTTTAATAATTTCAAGAGTATTGAATGTTTTAAATAACTATGTTATAAATTTAAATTAATTTAAAATTATCTGGACTTATCAAAATTAGTCTTTACCAATGCCCAAAATTGTAGAGAAAACATAAACATTTTTCTCTGCTTTCTTACCATATTATTATTATGAAATATCAGTGTTTTTCTATGATTTTTGTATAATATCCTATTATATTGACATAAGACCGATATTTGAAAGAAATGTATTTATAAAATAGATTGCCTCCCCCCTTTTAAAATTGTTATTGAATCAATAGTAGAATATTGTCAAGTATCATTTATGTATTAAATAATATATTTCAAGATAGAGTATTTATGCATGTGACAAAATGCCTGAAGAATTTTAACTTAGTTTCGGGTTTTGAAAGTGAAGCTGTTGCATAAATACCTTTTTTTATTTTCATTTATAGGCTCTGAAAGTATGGTTAGAAAATGCATTACGATTACTTCCCAGTCAAAGTAGTAGTGGTACTGTAACAGCAACACCTGAACAATTGCTGGAATTTCATAATAATGTTTTGAAGTAAGTATTGTTTTTAAATTTTTGTAGTGAAGATAAAAATGCATCATTTAAGTCTTTGGATATAACTGAATAATGAATATAAACTTTTATTCATTTATTTCAGTCTATTTCATTCATAATTAGTTTTTAGAAATTTATTTTTGTTTTCTATTTGTACATTAAATATTGCCTAATTCAGTTTATTTAATTTTTTAATTTGCTATTCTGCAATAATTACATTCCCTCTTACTAACATTCAAGAAATAATTCATTTATAAACACTGATTGAATTTTATTTATTTTCAAACTGATTGGCCATGATTAAACAAACTTGATTTTAAAAATTTGGAAGATTCAAAGTCAAAATATTTTGTGAGAATTTCATGATTTTATACAGAAAAAAAGAGTATATAAGAAAAACTTTATCTATCTTTTGAGGTTGGTTGGTTATTAATTTTTAAAACAATGGGTCAGTGAAGGATGAGGTACAAAAATAATTTCTTTGTTATTAACGAACGTGGATATGTGAACTTTGGTGAACCATCAATCATAGATGACTGTATGTTTTCTACTATCCATTTAGACATGATGAGATAGCATTCAGTTGACTTCCTTATTGAAATGTTTTATAACCTTTAGTGACAAGAAATATTACCTAAAATTTTGAGACAGTTGAACTTTCTTCTAATTGGTACCTTAGCTAGTTAAAGAATGCAGCTTCTGACACTGTGATTACTTTTTCTTATCATCAATGAAATTTATCCAACCATATTTAATATTCTGCTAAATCATCAAATGTCTCCTCTGCCATTTCAGCCTAAGATATAAAAACGATGTTTATTGGATGTTGGAAAACTTTCATTGCTCTGACAATTGGATGTTTTTAAATACTTAACATTAAATAACATTTCCAAGTTTGATTTTTTCAAACAGAAATTTGATGCTGATATTAGCAAAGTTACTTTGATTTTAGAATGTTATAAAAAAGTGTAGTAAGTTTTTATTTGAAAAACAGCTAAGAGATCTAATGCATGGATATGAAAATTTTGTTGAACTTTCAGTTGCAAATAAGTCCTTTCTCTGCTGTGTATTTGTCTGGAATATAAGTTTTTAAACCTTTTCTGCTTGTATTAATGCTTGGTTGTTATCTTGGACAAATTTATAAATTTCCTTTTTCTTCTATTTCAACTGTTGGGAATTGCTAAATCTCTCATTACTTCTTTAGAGATATTATTCACTTGTGTAAATATTTTCAAAACATCTCTTTCTGTATTAAATTCAGTCCTAAAAAAGACGAAATCAATTTTTTCATTGCTGCTTATAATTTCATTGAATGCTTTTTTTCTATAGTTTTCTTTTTTCACCATTTGAATTTTTTTTTTAAATAAAGAAAATAGAAAGAAATGCATAATAATACTTTAAAGCAATTTGTAAATATTATTCTTTATTATTTAGGAGAGCTGATAAAACTTTATTGTTAGACATGTTTTTTTATTTTTTATTATGAGACCATTATGGTTCTTTTTTGTGGTGGTATAAAATTAACAAACAACTGAATATAGTAAAATAATAATAATAATACTTTGTGGTTGAGAGTAGGCATATGTTTACAGATGGTGGGGTGTAGGTAAACAAGCTTTATTCTGTTATAATAATATGACATGTTTTTTATCATCTTTTGAATGGCTAATAGCTGTAAAAAAAGTTATTATATTTTAATATATTTTAATTACTTTTTCAATCATGGGGTTTATAATTCATTAGAAATTGCAGTTTGAAGTCCTCAAGAGTTGAACTGATTGATTTTTGTCAAAACATTAAAAAGTTTAATAATCTGAATAGAAATTGTAAGAAGTAGTTTAGAGCCTTATGTTACTAACTTGTGACCATGTCACCTTAGATAAAAGTATTGAGGTTAAAAACTTTTAAAAATATACACGTTTCAAAAGTTTTGGTTTTAAATTAATTGAAAAAAGACATTGAAGTAAAGAGTTTCGAATTATGAAAAAATTTACTTAAAATGAAAGTGTGTTTTACATAAGGTTAAAGATTTGGATACACAATGATTATTATCTCAAAATGAATGGAAAAAATGGACATGTTATAAATATATGAAATTATTTAAATTTAAAAAAATGTTTCTATTGCTGAATCAAATAGTTTTAGGTATAAGGCTTTAACAGTGTAACTTAAAGTAGAAATTTAAAATAATTTAATGGACACTACAGTTTATTTTTTTTAAATGCAAATTTTTTAAAAAAAGTATCATTGGTTTATGTATGTCTTGCATTTTGTCTTCCTCTCTGGCACTGATCAAAATATAGTTACGGATTCTTGTAGGATTAACATTTTATAATAAATTTATTCAACTAAAACGTATTTGTGAGCTGAAAGATCATTATTTGAAGTTCCATTTGTTAGTTCTTATAGAGCCAACTAATGTTAATTTGTTAGTTGTATTAGCTATCAAATATTGTAATTAACTGTGTGAGTGATTCCACCGTGATTTTAATATTGCTGCTTTGAACTGGGATTTATTAATTGCAAGATCAGCATAAAAAGTATCTTAATTGCTCTTCACTTAAGCATTTAAAAGCAGTAGGCAAAGAAGTAATGTTCCATTGGATAGAGATGTTACAGCATCAAAAAAGCTGCGAAAACTTAAAAATCATCTATAAAGTACAAAATGTTAAAATTTTCCTTAAAAATCATGAAATTAAGAAAAGATTATTGCTATAGTTGCAAAAATTAAACATTATTCGCAATTGTTAAATTGTAAAAGCTCATCTTTTTTCTACTTACTACTTGGTTTTGGAATTCGCAGTCCTGAGAAAAAATATTAATACTGAAATGATAATTATAAGCTATTTGATTACTAATGAAGCTGTCAGAAAAAAAAAGTTTGAGCAAAATGTATTTTATTTGTAAAGAATACTACAAAAATAAAAAGAAATGAATGCATGTTCAGAAATTTTGTTCCTTCAAAAGCTACATCATATTAAAATTATGTTAGTTGAATAAGAAAGGAGTATCGTGTGAAAAGTAAATGGTGGATTTTCTAAAGATATTTGCTTCAATGTGCAAAATTAGCACATACATGAAATTTAGAAAAGAAAATCTAACAACTGGAAATTATTTTTTTTGCAAATTAAATTGTTATGACGAATTTTTTTTTAAAGTTGTCTGAAAAATATGCAGAGGCTACTGGAATTGATGTATTAAATGACTGATTATGTCACTTATATGTGAATTGCCAAAAATAAGTGAATGAGAGAAAATTTTTCTGCTTTTTTTTAACATTTTTTAAAAAGTAATCATAAAATGGTTTATATCCGATAGAAAGAAGGTTATTTTGTGTTTTATTTCATTTTATTTCTTAATTTTGCATAATTGTAAATTAGAATGCATAAAGTAAAGTATCAATATCCCATCCACCCCCTCCATTCTAGGGAATGGAGGGGGTGGGTTGAATTGTAGGGAATAATTGTGTTTTTTTTCTTTGCATAAATATAAACATTAAATTAATATAATTTCATGTACTATTAAATTATTTCTTAATTTCTTTTGCTTTTTCCTTTGATAAAATTACAATATCTCCCCAACCCCATCTCATCTTTAAATTTTAGCTTGCGCATGAATTATGTTTCTATATTCCCTCTTATATAGTGTGTACTTTTAGGTAAAAGAGATAGAATCTCACCCTATATATAAATGGGAACCTTGGTTGGAATAATAAGGGTAAAATTATTTTGTTAAAATTTATCTTTTGTATTTTTATATTTCTTGAATCTTCTTCAGAAGAAAGTTTTGTAGTCTTTGTTCCCCCACCTCAACAAAAATAGGTGTTCTGATTATTTTGACTTGTGGGTAACCATTAAAAGCACACACATTTCTTAGAATTTGAAACTATGCTCTATAATTTTTAAACTTTTTTTGCCCTAATTTTTTTTAAAAATCATATATAATACTATTTAACATCTGCGAAGTTTTGTTAGTAATTTTAATAAACATTAAAAAAATTTCAGTAATTTTTATTGTTACTTTCATTAATAATTTACTAGATTTCTATTTGCTTACATTGTGGCAATATTAAATACTTTTGTGTGTGTGGGCATTGCAGTAATAAAATAAATATTCATGAATTAAGCCTGAAAACTTATCATTCTTTGATTTTTCGTACTAGAGGTACATTCTCTTTAATTTGCATCTCTGTATGTTTTTAATGTTTTCTGTGTATTAATAATAGAAAACTTCTATGATTTTACTTGAGTCTCTTTTTTGGATTTGTGACTGTTACTAAATTGTATTTGTATACAAATTTTTATTCTCAGATAAAAATAAAATAAATTTGTTTTTGTTTTTAAATATTTTGTGACTGATATTTATTTTCATATTTGCAGTGCTGAACATGTGAAAACAGTTCTTAATCTTATAAGAGACTTTGCCAGACTCTACAGATAATATTGCTTCAAAGACATTATAAACATCTTGAGTACATTTTACTAGTCGCTGTAAAAGGTGATTGACTCAATTAAATGCTCATTTATTAATTTAATTTTGACCCTGATGACTTTAAAATTTTTCTAACTGTGGTGAATGTTATTACTACATAACATTTTACGATTTTTTTTTTTTTTAAACAAATGGGTCTTCATGTCTCTCTGTTATCTCAGAAATGAGAAATTATTGTTTTTATCTCATGAGCTTATTCAGTTTTTCAAAGTCTTCCTCAGTGACTATTATTTAGTAAAGAAATTTTAAGAATTATTTTATAGTTATTTTTCTTTCTGATATGCAGTGACCCCACAAATAAAAATAATTTATATTTTACACATGAATTTGTCATTCCTTAACTCTTTGTCATAGATTTATTAATTACAATGAAAATAAAAATATTTATTTTTTTGTTCAGATTCTACACATTGCATATACAGCTTTTCAGAATCACCACAGTTTCCTTTTTATTTAGTATTACTATGACAGAAATCACTGTTAAAAATATTTTATGTGAATATTTTGTTATGTTTGATTCTGAGTTCTTAAAATGTTTAAGAAATATCAAATGTATTGTGCTAACAGGTGATATATTTAATCTGTGATGTGAAGTTAAGTGTTTTTTTTCCCCTTATTTTTTTAATGTTGTTTTGTAATACTTTTTTTTTTTTTCGAAATTCAATATATGTTTATAAAAAATAATAATAATGTGTAATATGTAAAAAGGTTTCTCTATTTAAAGTTTTAACACACTTACTAGCTTTAAGGAATGGTTATTATAATGCTTTATTTTAAATTTCTGATTTCAGGTAAATATTGTTTATATTTTTAATATGTTAATAACTATTTTCAGGGATGATATTTTAATGCAATTGATATAATTTCTATGAAATTATTTTATTTTTCCAAAATTGTGATATGAGTTATTATTATATGAAATGTTAATAATATTTTAAAAATCTAAAATTTCATATCTGCATTTCCATTTGTCTCTAATCTGATATATTTATGAGGAAGAAAAAAATTATTGATATCTGTCATTTTGACACATTTATAGTTTCCTTAATCTTATATAATTTTAATATTATTAGGATTTAATTATTTTAAAATTAATCTTGTACTTCAGAAACACACTGTGTGAAATATTTTTATAACTGATAATTGCTCAAAAATGAAATAAATTTTCAAGATGAGAGCAACTCATCTTTTAGAGAATACACTTGAAAAATCTTTTCAAAATAAAACAGCATTGAGTTTGGCATAAATTTACATTGCGCATAACCTTCTTCGTTGCCCCCGACCCCTCTTCTCTCATTTTGGTTAAATAATTTTTATCCCTGTTTGTTTATTATTTGATAATTCAGATTATATTTGAGCATTTCAAATATTATAAATGATTGCAAATATGATTATAAAGTATTTTACTGTAAGCTATAAAACTGAATGGTTATATCTTTGTTACTTTTTAATATCTAATAATATTGTTACCCCTTACATATTTTTTAATAATTTACTTTAAAAAAATTAAATATTTAACTTTAAAGTTGATATAATTAAGTATTAAAAAGCTGTAATAACTTTGAAATTAAATATTTAAAAAAAATCATCATTTAATTCAAATAATTAAGTGATAATTTTTGGCTCTTGTTTGATATTGAAATCATTATTATCCTATAGTTTTCAGTCATTTTGAAATATATATTCCACTTCTGTTGTATTATTTTGAGAAAATATCAATTTGGATGTACTGTGTAAGATCAACACTGAGCTTGTTTTCATAAATTTTAAGATCAGTGAGCCATTTGGATCCTTGTGCTTCTAAAATTTTTAAAGGAAATATATTTTAAAATCCCAAAACTTTTAATGCCTGTTTAAAATATAATATTCAGATCATGCATTACTTCTAAAAATGCTATTCCTAAATTATCGCAGACATAGTATTTCCTGTTAACTAATTACATTTTTTGTATTGAGATTTCAATTTATTATTGTTGCCTCTCACACAAGAAAACTGAAAAGTTCATACAATTCTCTCTCTCCCCCATTTAACTTTTCCCTATGAAATGATTTTGGTGGTAACTGCATTTTCATAGCTTTAAATTTTCTTAAAAGAATATTTATTTCACTTCTAAATTTTTTGATTAAAATGTTGAAAGGATAAACATTTTAATGAAGTATGAATTATTTATCAACATTTTCATTTATCCTTGGGTATTCTCTAGAGAATTGATTATAGAATCTAGCTTCTTTTTAGCAAAGTTTATATGTATATTTTTGAATGCATAGTATCTTAATATTTCAAGTGTGCCAAATGCATGAATATAAACTAGAAAATTTTGGTCGTTTCATATTTGTTCTAAGTGTTTTTATTTTGCAATTTTTCTGTTCTTTAATTAATATTTTTTAAACAATGGGAAAAGGAATTAAAAAAATATTATAAATTGTGTTTAAATGTTCTTTGTAAGCATTATATAATTTTGAATGTGCTGAAGAAAAGGATTAATATTTTACAATTGTATAAAAATTATCAAAATAAGGAAATATTCTCTGATAATTTGGTGACTTTTCATGCTAAGATTTTTCAAGGAATTTTATATACATATATATATTTTAATAATTAATTGTATTTCAGTTCTGAAATTTTGTAATGTGTTTACACATAATCTATTTATTAACTAATTTATAATTCTAGCATTAAAAGGTAAATTGTATCTCAATACATTGTCAAGATGTTTCATTTATGCATTCTAAAGGTATGGATAATTTCGTTTTATTATTGCAGCAAATCATTCTAGTGAAATTTCTTAAACAAGCTGTTTAAAATCAATTAGAAATTGGTTATATCTATGATTGACTTCTTTTGTCTACAAATTACTTGCTTGATCTTATTCCTTAAGCATTTCTTTAAATATATAAATATGTGTTTTTACACGTTTTATTTTAAGAAATATTCTTCCTTTTTTCCCCCTTTTTTTTAAAAAAAAAACTTTTTGTAAATATCCCTTGTGGCATTTTATAAGCTCTGGCAATTCTATTCTCTTGGTTCTACAATACTGATACATGTCTTGAATAATGTATAAACTATTTGTTTCATATTCATGCTATAGCACCCTAGAGATAGCCATGTGTTAATTATCTTTATTCTGTCTTGAAAGCTTGGCTTGCTTCACTGAATCTACTTCATGCTTGAGTAGTTAAAAATCTTACAGTGAAACTAGCAGTGATATATGTATATAACAGATCTTTCCCTTAAAATTTTAAATGTCAATTTTCTGTGTGTCTCTAGGTAACTTTTTTAATCTTAGTAAAAAAACTGAAACAAATATTTTTGTTTACTTTTTTTCCTGAATGAATGATGTGCAAAAGAAATTAGTGTGCGTTAAAATTGGATATGAGATGCATACAAGTTTAATGAATGCTTGAAACATATTTTAACTTAATTCTTATGAGATGAAAAATATTCTAATAAAAAAAAAAAGAAACTGATATGTACAAAGACTTTTGCCTTGGCTGATATACCTGAGGAAGCAAATGAAAAGAAATGTTCATATTTTTAATAATGTTTTCTACGAATCGATTATGGACTATCAAATTTGTCTGTCATTGATGAAGCAAATTTTAGTTTGTATGTGTGTAATGCTTGTAGTAACAGCATTCATATTCCTTTGTAAATTATTTGTTCAAGTCTTCAATATTGTGTATATGTTTGTAGGCTTGGATTGTACATACAGTAGTTTAACTCTTTATATTGTGATTGTGATGTTTGTTTTATGTGCTTTAAATTTCTTTTTGTTTCTTATGTATTTTGAAATTGTTCTGTTAATAAAAAAGAAATGTTTCTATGTGTATGTATATTTGTTTTAATGCTAAAATAAAGTTTAATGAAAACACAGAAATTTGATACTTTGTGATATCCAGATTTAAAATACTAACCAGTATGATTTGATTTGTACTAAGTATTTCATAATTGTAGATTAGGTTGCATATTTTACAGCTGAGGTGAATAATCTGTTTCCATAAAACATTTTATGTTTTAGTGGTGTCGTATGTCTTAACAAGGACTTAACAGCTTATGTATTTCCAATATAACGGTTCTACTACTTGACATGATATTGGGAATTTTTCAGCAATGTGTTAATTAGCTTCCTTTTGAAAAGAAGCATAAGCTATTAATATACAACCATGCTGAGATGTATTTAAGAATTACATATGTTTGCTACTACACCTCATATTTTGCTGATGTTTAATATGCTTGCACTTTTTATGTACTGTGTAAACATTTTGAGAGAGATAGTATGAATGATACATTTTTTAATTAGAAATTATTACTAATAAGATAAATTTAATCATTCAATGCTCTATTCAGAAAAGAAAAGCCTTTATATATATTTGAAAAGAATAAGGAACAAGAAACTGCTTACAAACTGTTAATTTGAATAAAGTTTATTATGAATCAAGTTACATTGAAAATCATTTTTAAATTAGATCACAAATCATTTTGGTTTGTATTTTTCATTAAAAGCTGTCTGGTGATATTAGAAATGTTTTTTTTCTTCTTTGTATTATACTCTTATACTTCAAATATGCAGATGGGTTCTTGCTTCCTTGGTTAGTAATTTTAAGCTATACATCTTTGCTGAAACGACTGGACATAATAATAATTAGAATTCCAATTAATTCATGCCTACATGTAATTTTGGGGCCTTTTTTTTTAACTCTATGTGCAGTAGCCAGGATAGCCTGATTGGTAGGGTGTTGGATTCGAACCTTATCGGCCATAGACTCCCCGTGTGAGGTATGAATCTGCCATGGTCACAAAGTCCTGCATGTCGAAAGTAATATCACTGCTGAGTACTGGTTTTGAGGTAATTGTTCTCTGATTTAGGTCTAAATTATGATCTGTGAATGAAATCCGCCCCGTAAAAAGGGTTGTGACGTACGAGTAGGTGAGTCATTCTCTTGGCCCTAGTTGGTGCTACTGAAAAACAAGAGACCTCAATCGGCTAAAATCGCTGACAGATAACTGTCATTGGGCTTGTAAAGTGCCGTACGTAACAATACATACGCTATGGTAGGATGAGGATTAATAATTTTTACATTTATACTTTTTCGTTTGAAATCTTCCATCAAGAAATTTTTTTAACTAAAATAAAGAAAAAGTATATATTAATGCTGAAAATAATAAAATATTTTTCTAGACTTTAATTAATATATAATATCAAAGAATTAAAAAAATGATTAAAGTAGGAATAAATATGCTTTATTTTTACATCTTAAATAAATAGTGAAGATTAATCAATATTTTTAGTTAAATATTTTCTTATGACTAAAACCTAATATGGATTAAATGTAATTATATATTTAACACTAATAATAAGGAACTCTTCACTGCATATATATATATTAAAGTGAACGGGGGGGGGAAACGAATTTTTGATTTTTAATTTGGACTAGCGCCGAAAAGTTGCCTTTTGGTTAAATAAAATAAATTATTATATTAAAGTATGTCAAGTTGTCTCAAAAGCGTTAAAGTTGCATAAAATTGAAATTTTTGCAGCATTTTAAAGTTTTAAAACAATAAAATTTTGATTTTTAATAGCATAGAAAAGATTTTTAAAAAAGTATTAGAGTACCACAAGGCCCCTAAAATATTCATAAAAAATAAACTTTTTGTACCTTTTTAAAGATTTTTGCGAATTTTGATGAAAAAATAAAAAGCTTTTAATAGGCTTTATAATATAAATAGATATATGACACTTTAGTTCGCAAAATAGAACAAATATGGTCAAAAGCTTTATTCCCATTATTTCTAGTAAAATAATTTTACAAATGATAAAAGATTATCTTGTTAATACAGAAAGTGCTGTCAGTAAATGACAAATTTTAATACTTGCACTCGCATAAAAGAAAACAATGTACCAGCTATGGAACAAGAGTTTCTAAACGATCAACCCTCAAACAAGAAAATGGCTATAGGTAATATTGATGTAGCTACTACAAGCTCTTTGCGAAAGAGAAAAGGAAAAAAAGTAAACTACAGAGGATATTTAAGTTTAATTAAGAATGGACAAAATTGCTAGTATGCTAAAAATGGTTCTTGACAGAGCAGAACAATTATGTTCTTTAAAAGAGGACACACAAGAAGATACTGGCTAACCAGATCCATCAAATATATGAGATAAAACAACCAAACCCTTTGAAGCTGAACAAAGAGAAAAGCACTCAAATGCTTATTAAATTGCCATCTGTGGCTTTCATTGCAGACCGTATCGGATGGATGTGCTGAAGCTATAGCTAATGCTGTTTTACAAGACTTGGGAGTAATCGCAGAAGAATATAAAACCTATGTAATAGATAGGATGAAAATTGGAAGAGCTCTCATTAAACACAATCGTTATACTCGGATAACCAAAAATTAAGGGATTTCTTTTGGATCGGTGAAAAAAAATAATTCTTCAAGAAAATAGAGATAGTAAGTTGTATAAAAAAGTTATTTCAGAAGTGCACGTTTCATCAATCTAAAAACTAAATTCAAAGTTTTTTGGCCATGTCACACGTAAATCTGTTACCAGAAAAGACAGCAGACAGTATACTGGAATTTCTTAAAAGTAGAGAACACAATACACAGCTTTTGAGGTTTACTGTTGTTGGGTGTGGTGGAACCGTTGCAAACACGGGGTATAATAATAGTTGATTTCTTTGATGGAAAAGAAAATAGGAAGACCTTTACAATGTTAATCTGATTGTTCCATAGTTAATATGATCCATTTAATCTCACTATTATCTGCCTATTACATAGATTTTGTCTTCTGCGATTGTAGCAAGTCCTGTAAAGCAGCACTAGCTATAGCTGCTGCAGCTCTATCCGATATTCCGATACGGCTAGCAATGGAAGCTACAGATGGCAATTTCATACGCATTTGAGAGCTTTTCTCTTTCAATTTCAAAGGGTCTGGTCGTTTTATGTCTTCTTGTCTCTGATAGATCTGGTTGGTTTGTCTCTTGTGTGAGCTCTCTTAAAGAACACAATTGTTTTTCATCTCTGTCAATAACTATTTTCGGCATACTAGTATTTTTTTTTTATCCGTTCTTTTACAAACTTAACTATTCTCTGTAGTTTACTTTTTTCTCTTCCGCAAAGAGCTTGTAGTAACTACATCAATTTTACCTATAAACATTTCCCTGATAGAGAATGGATCATTTAGAAACTCTTGTTCCATAACTGGTACTTAGTTTTCTTTTATGTGAGTGCAAGTATTAAAATTTACTCATTTACTGGCAGCAATATAAATTGTTTTATTTCTCTAAATTTTCTGAGATTGGAATCAAACATTTGAAACTTTTCTGTTTTTAGACTTAAATAGATTTCTGTATTAACATGCTTATCGTTTATCATTTGTAAAATTATTTTACTAGAAATAATGGGAATAGAAGCTTTTGACCATAACTAATAACCATTTTGTTCTAACTTCCATTTTATGAAACTAACGCACTTGTGGCACTTCACGACATTCTCTAATATTGCTCATATTTATTATTTATTTTATCTATACCAAAAGACAACTTTTGAGCACTATTCCAAATTAATAATCAAAAATTCGGTTTTTTTTCCCTCGTTTTATTCTAATATATATTTTTTATTGCAAATTGAAATACGTGATAAAGTGAAATATTTAGTTAAAAAAAATTCTTACTTCATCTAGGGTTCTCTGCATTCCAGGTTTTTTTTACTTCCACCAAAACGAAATTTCTTTTAAAATGATAACTTGAACGATGTTTGCCATTAGGCGAACTGTTAGATATTTTGTCAGATTGATTTAAAAATATTTTGTTTTTATTATTGGAGAAGTATCTAAAATTATAACAGATTCTGGAAATGTTAATTCTGAAAGAATGGATCGATTACATGCAGAAAAATTCAACTGCCATGATTTATCTCCATCAAATGTTGTGGCTAACTAATCTTACTCTAACTAATGAAGCAATACTTTTCCAAATGTAAATTTTTATGAAATATTTCTATCGTAATAAGTCAAGAATTAGTTATTTGTCTGAGACAGAAATTATCTAACTTCTGAACAATAAACAGAGAAAATGAAATTCCAAGTGTTGAAAAACACTTGGTTGCGTGCATTCAATAGTACTGCTCAGATGGTTTCTCTCGTTTTTATACTTAACATTGCAATTGCATTCAACGATACTGTTTATTAATTTTTTTCCCTGTCGCCCAAAGATATTTTGGCGCTTGTAACGTATCTCGGGGCTGTTTATATCAAAATATGTGTCTGGAATCATATTCCTAACATATTAATGACATCTGAAGTTACAAATGCATGATGTTGAGCTTATTTTATTCATTTAATTCTTATATTTATATATTTAATTCCATGATTGGGATTGCCCGTGACAGTTATTTATAAGTACTTCTAAAATGACAGAGATTAAAATATATTAATCAGCATAAAGTTTGCAAAAATTCCTTAAGGCGTTTACACCAGTGAGAAACAGAATTAAAGGATAATGCAACTTTTATATAGAAACTGCTTATCACCATGATAACTTTTATTCTTATCTTGCGAATGTGAAGGATTTTAATCATAACAAGAAAGGCTGAGTGAGTTTCAGTGCCAGCAAGACGACTTTAGTGGACAGTGAAGAAATTGTACTAGTTTTCTCATTACTGTTGTCTGAAGGAGACATATGGAACTCAGTTTAACAGGTGAAGTGAGTTGAAAATTTGACAAATAACAATAGAGCTTTGAAGAAGAGAACTTGAGTGTCGAAACAAGGCTCAGAATTTTTAACTTCTAGAAAAGAAACATAAATAAATAAAAAAATGGTGTCAAAATAATGCTTTCATAACTAAGGATGAGAAAAAAATTCTTAATTTAATCAATTCCAGTGAATTCATATTTTGCAATGTTTCTCAGTTTCTCTCTGTCACAAAAATAGAATATGAACCAGAAAATTAAGGCTTTCTATTGATGGACCAGGAATATGAAATAGCAATCACTGTCAGTTCCTTTTTCTGTAAAATTCAAATTAATATCAAAATGTTAAAATAGTTTTACAGAAATTTTGTTATCAGGTCCTATTTGTGTTGAACTAATATTACCAATTTCTTACCTGCACTTTAAACTTGATAACTGAAGTAACCTTGCTTTATATTCTTGTGGAATTGTAAGGCATCCGAAGATAATTAAAAGTGAAATGACCTTTAAAAGAAAAAGAAAAAATTATTTTCAATACTACAACATTGTTTTAAATGTTAAATGCATCTTGCAACACATCGAAAGAGAAAAAAAAAGTCAAATAATTATTATTTAGTATTATTCTTATTTTTGGAAAATCTTCATGAGCTATCGTGGGTAATCTGTATAATACAGACAACTATTTTGAACTTTCATTAAGGTTGAAAGTTATTTGTTTCTAAATTAAATCAAATCCTAGGAATGATGAATTATTTCAGGAGAATAAAACACATTTTAAAAATTATTTTTGAATCTAAATTTCTTTGTTTATTCCAAGTCAATGAATTAAGATTGAATTATTGCTTATTATTGCTAGACTTTGATTTGTGAAATTTTTATTCCCGATTAATTAGTTTTTCAAAGAAATTCCAGCATTAACATACGACATTTCTTCAAGATGATCATTGATTGACTAAGTAATTGATTGGGTAATGGATTTCAAATTCTTATAACTCAGCCAGACTTTGGTCACAGAAATATTCCTTTCCTTCGTTAAAATTCTAGTTTTTCTAGATTATACTTGCTAAATGTAATTGGGACACGGTAAAAAAAAAAATTTCATTTAGTTTATTTTTAAACAATTCTTTTATTCACTCGAACCATATAATTTTGTACGATTTTTACATCTTTTAATTACTGGAACTATGCAACTATTTTTAGCGGCTGAGAAATTAATTTCTGAACAAGATTAGTTTGAAATCCTGTACGTTCAGGATAACAGTGCCATGATTGTGAGCAGGGTTATTTGACGAAACAGTGGTAAAGGAATAAAAATAAAAATAATGAACAGATAAATAATGTTTTTCAGTTAAAGAAATCTAAAACTTATAATAAAATTTCAATAATCAGTGTTTATTTGGAAATGAATTGGTATTTAAGAAAAGTAGCAACTCTTAAAATCAACCAAAACTAAACGAAAGGAAATGTTGAGTATGAATGTTTAATCATAACTCATAAAGCCTACATCGTGCTTGTAGTTTTAAGTGTTCAAAAATTCAATTTCTAATTATTTTCTTTATTAAGATATCAAAATGATTTATGTTATTAATAGTGACGCTTATTCATTTTCAAAAGCTTCCTTTATTTGTAACTGCCTCCTTATTTGTTTCAAAAACATTCATTCAAGAAAAATCCTAATTTCCCATTAGATTGCTTCTTTGATCGGAGCCTATGGAGTATCCAAAATAACTATATTAATTTCTTTTCTTTTTAAATATGTATAGAAATTTTAAATTAGATGAGGGAAAAATCTACTTCCATTCATTAACACAAACTTGCCTATAATCATGCTGGTGCTGCTTAATTTATAATTAACAGCTTTTAGGAAATCAATTTTTCGCTTGCTGCTGCAGATTTAAATCAGTGTTTGCGGAGAAAAGTTCACGAAATGTGTAGGCGAGCGAAATACTCCCTGTTGGATAAGCGAACGCAATAAGCTAAACGTTGTGGTATATATTCACTGTTATTATCTGCTGAGAACAGAGAATTTTTATTAATAAAATGTCTAGAGTGCTCGCTTCTTTATAGCAATCAGATTACATCCCAGATTTGTAGCTCTGTGATTGTGGTATTTTTTAGACCATTTAAGAAAAGACTATTTATTTAAGAATGTTCGTTTAGAAGTGTATCCATGAAAGCAGTGTATGATTTTTTCTAACAATAAATTAAGCCCTTTGTCGCTTGGGATATTGACATTTTTTCAAAGTGATGGGATCAGTGTTTGAAAAATGATGGCGATTTTTGTTAAATGTATTACTTTTTTCAATTTGTCTAACTTTACAAATCTGATAATATAATTGTAGCTACAGCGATATGCACACAAACTGTTTCTTACTTTTATTTGGCATAGTGGAATAATGCTCGTAAGTAAATTCAATAATTATTATTTGGTATTCTAAAATTCTTCGCGCTTTTCAGCATGCGTTAGGGTAGGTTTAATTCGTCAAAACAGGGGTGAGAAGGAAAGATAAAAGGAGGAGAGGTTTACATTCAAGAATAAAATAAACTTGGATTACTCGCAGACTGAATTAAAATAATACGGTCAAAAACGACACGATATTCACTTGCACCTGAGAAGAGAATTGAAAAAAAAAAAAAGTTTCTAATAGAACGAAAATCAAGGTCAAAGAATGACGAAGAATTCTGGAAATGCGCTCATCCTTCCACTTCTCTCCCTTTTATAAGATTTGTTTAAGTTTAATTATATTAACGTCCCGTTGTAAAGCAACACTAGGACTATTTTGGGACGGACCTCGTAATTTTGAACCACGGTCAGACGACGTGGACGACACCTGAGCTGCACCCCCCCCCTCTCCACATCACACCTGCTGGAGGACGTTTGGTCTGACAGATTTAAATTGCAAGAGGCCCCCCTGACTTGACGGTTCTTAGGTAAAATCGAGTCCTGAACCTGAAACCCTCCGGTTCCGAAGACGAGACCTTACCACCAGGCCACCGCAGCCCTCCCTTTAATAAGATAGAATCTTTGAAAAGTGGTTGTCTCAGAATGTTGGAATGAACAGTTAAAGACCATGTAAAAAATTTATCTTTATTAAAGTGTTTTATTCTTTAAATTTCAGATATAAATACCCTGAAAGTGTTTTATTAAAACTGTATATGGTAAATAGCTGAGTATCTGCCTTCGGAATTGGTGGCCCATGAGCAACACATGATCAAATTGTGAACGCAAATCAATAAGAAAAAGAAATGTTTTTTATTGCCTATGGGCTGCATATTAACAATTATTACTTAAAAACATTATATTTTTATATCTACAAACGGTTGATTTCCAAAATAGAAGGAATGGTCTTTCTGAAATTTTCTCTCATACTTTCTAACAAAGTTATTTTGTCCTTTCCTTCAAATAAAATAGCTGACCTCGGATATGGTCACCTTGTATGTCAAATACATGGCGGAAAAAAAGTTATTAAATAAGCATCTTTTAAACAGATTTTTATATATTTAGGGCGAATTTTTTGAATCTGTCAAGTTATATGTACTTTGGACGACTTTTTTTTCTGGTCTTTTGAAAACAAAATGTTATACAGAGCTACAATTATAATCACAAAATGATATATCAAATTTCATTAACTTAAGTCATTTTATTTATGAGTTAAGGCACTTAGACAGCCAGCTTTTGATATCATTAATTCAAACTTTGTCATGAATCTACATTTTAGATTCTAAACTTGTGTACAAAATATTATGCATCTGTTTCTTTATGTTTTGTAGAATCGAATTTATTTGTATTCTAACTGATAGGTATCCTGAGAATAGATTTTTCAAAATTTGAAAGAAATCTACACATTTGGTCTCAAGTCCACGTGCCGAATATAATCTGCTTAGCTCAACACATTTTTGAAATATTATATTCATAAACAGACAATATATTCACATTTAATATGAAATGCAAATGTTAACCAAATGGTCCGATTTCCTGAAATTAGTATATTCGCAAATAAGGATGTTATCCTCCCAGAATAAAAGTTTTTTTCACAGCATTGTGAAGGAAACTGACTATATATTTCTGATGAATCAGAATGCCGAATGAAACAAAATTGGACTCGGAACTACAATTTGTTTTTAAAAATATCATGCTAAATTTAATATTTTTACGTTGTTGCATTTTTGCCTTATTACGTTTATGCGTATGTAGATATGCAGACTAGTATAAACTCAATCCTTTGATGGACTTAATTCAAAATTTGATTTGTATCTATTCTTGAAATGCAAAATCATGGTATGGAATATAATTTATTTGTTATTGCATTTTTGAGTTACTGTTGTTATATGTATTCCAAAATGTGGATCGGTAGGAGATAAATCCCTTGACAGATTTTGGTTTACAATTTATAGATCAACATTTTAAATGGTAAATATGTGTGTTGAAATTTTATTCATATGGCTCCTTTTTTTTATTTGCAGTAATCGCTTTTAATTGTACGCGGACAGCTAACAGACAGATTTCCAGTGAATTATTCCGAGTGAAATTTGATAGAAGAATGCGAATTTGGTTTGAAGATTTTATTCCAAATTTCAACTACTTACTTGTTTGCATTTTGTACATGTCACTGCGATTTGAAATCAGATAGACAGACATACAGGCTTCTTGTGGATTTATTTCGCTACAAATTTGATTGAAATTTATGAATTTATGAATTTCATATCCAAATCTCATAAACCTACTTTAAGCGTTTTTGAGTTATCATTTTCACAGACAGACAGGCATACAAAAATAAGTCCCCCTGTATCAGGGAGATATGAAAATGATAGATTCCTCCAAATTTCTTACTCCAATTTTTTTAATAATCTGATTAATTTCTTTTTGTAAGCATCGTATATGAGAAAGTAAGAATGCAAGCAGAACATATTTCTTGTATAATATTTAGGGAAAAAGAGTATATGAGTACATAAAAAGTGCTTTCTGATTTCTATATTCAAACGACAAATTTGATCCGAAATTTGATATAGATTCCAAAAGTTTCTTACAAGGCCCTGATGCCGAATTTTATCTACGTAGATCACTTTGATAGTTTCAAATGTACTCAAACGAAGTAAATATATAATTCTGCATGGAATGGGGAAGATTTGTCATCTATCAAAATCTTGTCAACATTTCATACGATTACAATAGTTTATTTCTCTTATTTTATTTGCGAGACAATGTAGATTTGAAGGAATATCATTATGATTAAATGAAATAGATTTTTAATTTTTGTTTTTACATTGATATGTAATGCATTAAATACACAAGAATATTTTTCTTCGCTTATTTGCAATATGAGAAAATACAAAAAAAAAATGAGATGAAATGCGATCTAATGATTATAAAACGAGTATTTACTTGCAACAGAAAGCGAACATACCACAGCTGGTAAGCTATAACATATTTTCCAACTCTTCACTTTATGAAAGAATACATGCTCTTCACTTTATGAAAGAAGTACAATAATGTGAAATTAATATCAACTGTGAAACATTATTAAAAGGAATTTTATGAAATGGATAGTTCTTCTAAGAAAAGCAATAGTAAGTCAAAGCTGTTAAACTTCGCTTGCAAAGAATTTAATCAAGTTTTTGAAACTTAATTTCGTGCATTTCAATATCATTTTATTTTTTAAGGCAAAATTTACACGCCAAAAGACGATTTTCGCTCGTACAAATTTTTTAAATTATATTATCAGATGACTATTCCTACAGATACTATAATGAATGTTTGTCAAGTCAAAAACTTTATGAGATTTTGAAAGTTTTTTAATCGATGATCAACTTAATAATATTCACCAAATTAAATGCTCTTGTTTTGTATCTGTTTGAAAATACATGAAATGTGTTTTAGATATTAAAGAAATTGCTATTTAAATATATAGATTCAAGTTGTAATAAACAATCGCTTTAATTTCCTGTGTGTTCTCAATGTTCAAGTCACATCTGCCTTCATTTAATACGAAAACGATATCTGAATAGAAATTTGTTTTTATTAAAAATACACGTTCCTATATTGCTACTATAAATATTAACATCTATGTAGTTTTTACCTTCTCGAAAATATTTTTCTTCAATTAACGCTTCAAATTGTAAATTATTTACCAAGCACTTTTATTTTCCATTTTCCTTATTTATTTATTTTTGACCCTCTGCAGAATCGTATAAATATTAGCAACTGAAATAGTCATGAGTTAGTCTATAGTCAATCAAATTTTTAAATGAATATTTTGTGAAATTTAATTAAATTAAAGCGCTTATTCGTCTTCAACTTTTGTAGAAGCATTTTATATTTATAATTCAATTATTATGAAAATAATTTAAACACTTTCTTGATAACATTATACCTGCAGATGGATACTTAAACAAAAATCACATGGAAATATCAAATACTTATATTTAAAAATATAGGAAACCAAAGAACGTTCCACTGTCCGAACCTTTAGTGCGATTTCACTAATTTTTGCTTTTAATGAAAATTAAATGACCCCTAAATATACTATTAATGAACGCCTGTCTTCTGCTTGTGCAAGATATACACCTGTTTATTGCTTTTCCTCTATAAACAAAAGCCATAAAAGAGTTCTCTAGCCCAAACTACTGTTCTGATTGTTCTTAAGACTCTTCATTTAATGAAATGAAAATCACTGGCCCCAGTATAAGCCACACTGTTTGCCTCTGACTCCCTTTTTGAGAGAAATCTCTAAAACATTTCATCTCTATATATTTTCTAAGGAAAAATACTTCGACAAAGCCCTCTAGTTTCAATTATAAAAACAATTCTGCCAATTCTTAGTATGACAAATAAGGCATAGCATATTGACTAGAAATACAGAAAGGGAAAAAAAAGATCCCGTGAAAGCATTTTGAATATTTATAGTTTTAAAAGAAATTTCTCATACCACTTTCTGGTCGCTGGCTGAAAATAAAAACACCAATTTATAAATTAAAGTTACAATAAAACTGAAGTCGGGGCGTTTAGGAAAAGTAATGTTAGGACATAGACAATTAGAAATCATTAAGTCGTTTAATAAGCCGATTATGGAGACCAGTATGCCTGCCGTGAATATTGGTTATATTTAATCTCAAATAAATAATAGATATATATGTCCATTATTCCACCTGATCGTCACATATTAAATTCATATTTCATTTTATTTAAATTCTGTTGATTGTATTAGAACCTTTTTAATGGATATCAGTTTC
This sequence comes from Argiope trifasciata, assembly GCA_026543055.1. NCBI lineage: Eukaryota > Metazoa > Arthropoda > Arachnida > Araneae > Araneidae > Argiope > Argiope trifasciata. The sequence goes on from JAPMOQ010015914.1 coordinate 4,703,049, forward strand.
GTAAGATTATAATATTATTACATGTGAAAATGTTCAATTCATCTCTTAACTTTCTCGAGATTGTAACTTGTAACTTTTTTATTTTTCTTGTAAACCACTCAGATATTAAACATAATTCTTCTTCGTCTTAAATAATGGAAGAAAATTCCTCGAATAAAAACTTAATGAAACAATGATAACTGTTTGAATTTCAAGACAGTAATGCAATTTATTGAAGGAAATTAAACAACAAAAAAATGTTTAAAGATTGCCAAAATTCAGAAAATATTTGCACTACTATTAAATTGCTATCATATATATATATATGGGTTGTTCGGAAAGTCATTTCGTTTTTTTTAGTGAAAATGAAAGACGATTTTCGTATAATGAATAAGCATTTTATTAAATTATGTATTGGCCATTCTGAGCCAACACCCTTTGCCATCTTTCTGGTAGTAGCATGATTCCACGCTCATAAAATTTTTGGTCTTTGCTGGCAAAAAACTGATCCAGGTGATTTTTGGCATCTTCATTTGAGGTAAAGGTTTTACCGTCCAAAAAATTTTGCAGGGACCGGAACAAATAATAATCCGAAGCCGCCAGATCTGGAGAATATGGTGGATGTGGCAGTGTATCCCATTCAAGCAGTAAAAGCGTTTGGCGAGTGACCAAACTTGTAAGAGGTCTCGCATTATCTTGGTGGAACACTACACCTTTTCTGTTGATTTACTCTGGCCTTTTCTGTTGAAGTGCATTGTTCAATTTGTCCAGCTGATGACAGTAGACTTCGAATTAATTGTTGTGTTATCCTGTAAAAGCTGTAAAAAAACCGATTCCTTTAAAATCCCACCAAACAGACAGCATCACTTTTTTTTGATGATATTGGCTTTCGAAATGCTTTGAGCCGGTTCATCTTTTCAGCTCCATGATCATTTGCGTTTGACATTGTTATATACAACGCATTTTTCGTCCCCAGTAATGATGCGCTTTGAAAATGAATCATTTTTGTGACGTTTGAGGAGCGAATCACAGTCATCAACGCGACGACACAAATTTCTCTCCGTGAGAACATGGGGAACCCATATATCGAGCTTCGAGGTTAATCCCAGGCCTTTCAGGTGGTCATAAACAGTTGAATTCGATAACTTTAAGATCTCACCGATCTCACATGTTGTTATTCGCCGGTTTGCATCAACTAATGCCTTTATCTTGTCTTTATCAGCTTCAACCGACCTTCCAGAACGTGGTGCATCTTCGACATCAAAATTGCCGGATCAAAATTTTGCAAACCAGTTCTGACACTGGTGTATTGTCAACACATCTTCTCCATACACTTCGGTTAATTTCTTTCTGGCTTGAACTGCATTTTTACCTTTTCTGAAGTAAAAAAGTAAAATATGACGAAAATGCTGCTTATTGCTCTCCATATTTAAAAGGGCACCAACCAAAAACTACTGCGTAGAATTAATAGAACTTTTTCACACACAAGCCTTGCAATATCAGCTCTCAAGACATATAATGGTTATGCGGCTTAAGTGTGAAGTTGGTTTCGAAAAAACGTAATTAAGTCCTCTGACGGGAAAAAACGAAATTACTTTCCGAACAACCCAATATATATATATATATATATATATATATATATATATATATATATATA
>JAPMOQ010015914.1:4704694-4802378 GCA_026543055.1 Argiope trifasciata
TATATATATATATATATATATATATATATATATATATATATATATATTCTAACTGTGCAAAATTCCTTTTGGAACAATAACATTTTCGGAAGTTATAGCGGAAGAAATTTCTACTTTTTTTAATTAATTAAAATTCGCCCCGGGATGTACATTTCCACTTTCTAAGATTACTTAAATCTTATAGTCGGGCTTCAAACGGTCTGACTTACAAAGCGCCAGTACATAGTTATAACACACGCGCGCGGGATTGCACACACATACATACTAACAAACAAGAGCACACGTACACGTATTTACACGCACATTTTTATATTAGAAGTGATATACATTGTAATAAATCAAATAAAACTCAATTAGAAAATATCCTTTTGTTTATTATTTTATTTAGTATTCTATTTCTTAATTAATCTTAATGTTGAACAATAAAAAATAACTTTAGCGATTTAACGCGACACTTTGAAATGAGCTTTGTTGTTGATGTCGTTTGGTGGCATTTAACGTGAATTAGAAATTACGAATTTTATAATTGTATGATGGTTCATAGATATGTAATGCATTGGTAAATGCTTTCAAATGTTCCAAGTATGAATTAAATCTGAAAACAATGCTTTCATAAGTACTACCTGAAAAGTCGATTAAAGAACTAAATAATGGAACTAGGAAATTAGGAACTAAATAATGGAGTAAATTTAGAAGATAATCAGTAACATGCAAATCGTAGCTGAAGGTTTCCTCATAATATTGAAAATATGAAATCATGTGAAGCAAAATTGGGGGGGCGGGGACAATAAGTACTTTTCCAGGATATAAAATGCGAGATGTTCTCTGGTTTTGTAGACTTGGTAAACAACCGGTGTACGTATAACGATTCCATTCATTTGTAGCTTTAAGAATACAAAGAACTCTAAAAATATTACTAAATTCAAAAACTATTTCTTCAAAAACTGAAAGAAATTCACTGTATCATTCGGGTGCTGTTAAAATTCATTAATAACTATTCTGTTTTTCCTTAATAACTGAATAAAATATATAACAACTTGATAAAATCATGTCTTCCATGAATATTGAAATAAATTCTTTTATAACAATATTTCCTACCTTTTAAACTTATTAAAAATTGTAACTCGGCAGAATAGTTTTCATGTATCCCTGTAAATATCTTTTTTACTTCAACTCTGCTATATGGGAAAAATAGATAAGAAAGGGTAAAAAAAGGCTAGATTTCAATAAAAATTTGTAAATTGTTATTGAAATCTAGTTTATAGCAGTAAGGATGATTAAGGTCTTTTAATAAAGAAATAATGCCTATAAAGGATTTATTTATGCCTAATTTTAGGCATTAAATATTTATACAACTCAGAAAAAAGGAATTTTTAACCATAACCAAAATAGAAGATGAATTATTTTAAAATAAGATACATTATTGAACTTTATTTTAAATAAATGCTAAGAAAAAATATTTAAAATGTGCACTTATTTTTACCAAAATGTGCAAATTAAAAATTTTATGATACGCAGTATTCATTGAAATGCTGAAATTGAAAAAACTTCTATTAAAATAAAATAATTTATTTTTATATACGTTTTTTCAATAAATGATTAAATTAATATTGGAATATTTTTTACTTTTTCAACACGTTTCAAGATCTTTTCAATATATTTCAAGATCTATAGAAATTAATATATAGATCTTGAAATATATTGAAAAGATATTTTAAACAATACTATTTTTTTTCTTGGCTTTCATTTAACACAGTTTGAACAAATTCTGGAAATCGAAAGTATATTGCTCATGATACTGAAATACAAAATACCAACGAGATGATAAGGAACAAAAACATGCCATCACTGTCTGTTTTACAGTATCACTTTTTTCTGACAGTAAAATTTATTATTAAACACGCACTTTATTTCTAAACAAAGAACTCAACACTAGTAAATATTTTACATTCCACAAGCAATTTAAAAAAACTTCCACTATAAATAAACAGAAAAAGAAAACATAAAATGAGGAAAAAGTGACATTATAGAAATTCGTGTTACACAGTAAAGTTACTTAAGCTGAAAACATCGTCCACATTCTTTTGAATGCCCACTTTAAAACAATAAATATTTGACGAGTGATATAGATGTCCTTGTTAGAAATATGACCTGCATCAATATTTGTCAAGCTTCTTAAAAGCTACGGCAAAATTTCTGATACGAATATTTCGTCGTTTTAGGATTTTTTTTTTTTTTTATTTCTCTTTGTGCAATCTTGTTTTATTTTAAAAGTGCGAGATCGAAACGGAACGTCCTGTTATGGGATTTCTTTGAGTTGCCTAAGCATATCTGTAATCCTTTGCTAAGAATATCCATTTTTCAGAAGAAAATGTAGAGATGGCGTCTTTTTTTCCCTGAGCATTATGATTGTGTAAACACACTTTTTTCGATCGATTTTGACTGAGAAAGATTTAAAGCAACTGGTATGGTCAACAGCCAGTGAGTACATCATCTTTCAATAAATAATGGTTAAGTTGCATTTTTTGTATTAGAAATTTTATGGTTTAAAACAGATTTTTTTTAATCATGTGAGAACATGATGTGATATCCTGTTTTCGTTAGAAGGTTTTGAATAATTGAAAGCAATAAATAATTGAAGCTCGAAATTTGAAGGCAAAAATTGTTGAAGCCTCAAAATGCGAAGGCTACAAATTGTTGAAGCCTCGAAATGTGTAGGCAACAAATTGTTGCAGCCTCAAATCGGAAAGTTAATAAATTGGGGATTTATCTTTTTTATCATGTGAGAGCATGATATTGTTTTCACTTGAGATTTTTTGGATCCTCTAGGAGAAGGTGTATTAGAGTTTGGGGGTGATCACATCTTACTGCTTGGTCAATAATCTATTTTAAAATGAATAAGAATAAATTAAATAAGAAATTTCAAAGTAGGCTGACAGGACCATTGCCCAACTTAGTTTCTTTATCAACCTTTTAGAATGTCGAGAAAATTCAATAGAAATATTGCAATCAGCCCACGGATGTTATTTGAAAAAGCTTCTTTATTAGTCAGGATTTTTCCAATCTATAGACTGATTAAAACTTGTGAGGAAAGTGTTGCTGCTGCATATGTGACATATCAAAGTATGCTTCATAAGACCAAATAAAATCAATAAATAAAACAAGCCAATAAAATAAAATAAATGCATTAAATAAAAAAATCCATTAAAAAATAAAATCGATACCCATTTAAATTAGGAGCATTTTACATATAGTTAATATCTCACTTGTTCCGATACTTTGAAGATGTTACAATGTCAAAAGTTATAGCAAATATAAAAGGCATGGAAGATAGCTATAAACAGTTTAGAGAGTAAATGAAAGTTATCTTTCTGGAGAGAATATACTCATTTATGGATGATTCAACAGGATAACTTGAGAAAAATATGTGTAAAAATTATAAGATAGTTCAACCTTTCCCTTTCATAAATAAAGACAATGAAGTCTAGGTATACAAGTTGGGCTTGCGTCTAGATATTCGGCATCAATCATGCATCGAATTATATAAATTAAACCACAAGTTAATCTTGAATACTAATTAGATTAAATATTACAAGCAATTCATAATTATTTGAAATATGCTCTGAAATAGGGAATAAAAACGACACAACATTTTCAAAGAAAATGAAATACCATTTTATCAGATAAATGAGAAAGTAATGCAGTCAATGGGTTCGAAAAAGTTAAAAATAGGGTTTGAGACATATTGGAATTTAGAATCGAACGATGCATCACATTTTTTTAAAAACGGTTTGAAAGATGGCAGAAGATACCTCACCAAAGAGTTCCGAGCGAGAAAAAAGAATTTAGTCAGAGATAGAATGCTACAGATCACTTTCTCGTATTGGATGAGGATATGAGGAAAGATGGCTATAAGTCATACATAATCTCATACTTGTCAATATTCAATCAACCTGATGAATTCTTAAAGATTTTACAACGCCATTACAAAATATGGGCTCAGATCAACACGTCATTGTGGCACTAAACGTGTTGTAGTGCCACGTTTAGTGTTAAAGTAGAAATAAAAAGTGGAATTCTTTTTATAAAAATATGTAATTCAGAGAAAAATATTTGACTTTCACTAACAAATAATTTTAATAAATTACACTCGTACTGTGAAAACTTTAATTGTGGATGATTTTGTCAGATAATTAAAAATAATAAAAATAAATAATAATTAAAAACAATCCAGACTATCAACTTTTTAAGTAAACACAGAAAGTTTCTTAATTCCTTATTTACTTTATTATTTTTTATATTTTGAGTTTGGTAGAATTTTTTTTATACCAAAGCATTTCTCGCTAAAACTTTAAATATTATTTAAAGCTTATATGAAAAATAAATTTAAGAATTGAATATTGAAATATAAAATAGAATATTTTGAGTATGGAATTCAATAATGAAATCGGCTTTATTTAATAAAATACTTTGTTGGATAGCTTACAATAAAATCTATAATATTTTTATTTAATAAAATAAATGAATAGGAGTATTTGATTGGCGATATCTTAATGAAGGAATGCAGTATATCCTGCGAATATATTCTAATTTGAAATAATATAAGAGCTATTAAAATTCCTCGAGTTTTAAATTCTGATTTTAAGTTCGTAATAAAGCTTCAATTAACAGCATATTTTCCTGACCTTCAGTCTTAAAAAGGCTTGTTTCAAAACAAATTTAGATTTGTCCACGATTTTATAAAATAGAGAATCTAGTACAACTAGTAAACTGTAACCTTCTTTCTAATCTTACCATTTTAAGGAATGATACACTCTGCATTTATGTAGTACACTCAATTAGAAGCTGTTTTTAATATGCTGCCTTTTTTGAAAACATGATCTAGGCAATAGTCTAAACTTTCTGGAATGGAGTCGATGGAAGGTAGATTTAAAATTGTTATTAGGTAGTGGCAATAAATTAATTTGTAAAATATTATTTGTATGAATTATAAAACATTCGGATACTTTTAATACTCTTTCAAGTATAATAAAACAGATTCCGATATGTTTCACTCTGTTCTCCTGCTATTTCCTTTTTTTTTTCTATTTAACCAATAAACTTCTGCTTAAAAATAATAGTTCTTTATAAATAATTGCTTTTTCCGGTTACTAAATAGTAATGTATATACATGTTGACACCACGCAATTCCGAGTCACAATAAATAACAGCATGAGCATTTTCACAAAGCTATTTAAATGAAAAAATAATTAACTTAAAATTAATCTACAGCACGTTCATGAAGTAAAAAAAAAATGTGTTAAAATGTGAAACTAAATTAACCTTGTTATTAAAACAATTATAATACTAGTGTGTGTGTGGGGGGGGGTGCAGATCGTATATGGGGATAAGAAGCTTCCGGTATTGTGATTAGTTCTAGCCACCATGTGGGTGCAGAAATAGTGGGGTCCAGCTATCACCTACTGATGAGGGAATGGGTTTCTCACTGGTGAGATAGTACCGTGGTCGGTGATGGCCTTTAGGATTAAACCCTAGTTCACGTCATTGTTGCTGTCTCAGCTGTCCGGTCAATCACATAAATCATGCTTTATTGGCAGGTCTGTTTGGCCATTTGTGGCTATTAAATGTCCCTCCCCCATGGGTTTATCTCATAACGAGGATGAGACGCTTCCGGTATTGTGGTTGGATCTTGCCCCTCTGGAGGGTACACGAAAAGATGGGGGTCAGGTTCCTTCCATCGATGATGGGACGTACTTCCTTAGGGAAGAGTTATACCGTGGTCGGTGATGGTCCTTAGTACTCATATACAGTTCCAGCCAATGTTGCTGTTGCGTCGATTCTTTCATTCATTATTTATTACCTGTGTGCCTTCAGGTATGTCGGTTTAACTTAATGGTTATTAAAAAAAGATTTCACAAAGCATATTGTTTCAGGACACAAAGTTTTTAAATCTGACTCTAATTAATAAATCATTAAATTAATTAAGGATCCCAGGAAATATCTAAAAAAAGAAATCAACCATAGAAAGAAAACAAGACGTCAAGACGATATTTTAAAACATACTGATTAAGATATGAAACGATGGCAGCTGTCGAAAGAACCATGAAATTAAGTACTTATTTAAATCGTAATTAGTAATTTGAAGGAGCACTTATCAATGAAAAAATTAGCATATTTAATTAATTTTCTCAATAAAAGAATGGGTATTTATTAATAACCTCTCTTTGTTTCTGGAATGCATTTGCAGAAAATAATTTCATTTTCCTTCTTCTTTCTAAAAACTAAACGATATTTGAATTAAAATTAATTAAAGTAGATCAATTAGGGACATTAATTATTGTGGCTCTTTATATTGATTAAAATGACAGGAAATACTTTTGCTAAATTACTTTAGAAATAATTCGGAATAGTTTAAAAGTTTAAGCAAGTGAATGTTAACAGGGAGTAAAGCTTCTTGTGTTATTTTGAACTTTTTGGTATTATTTTAATTTAAACGACTCAATTTGAATTCTAACCTAAGAACATAGGAGCTCTTTGAATCTAATTAAGTAAGTTAGACAGCAATTGGTTTGAAAAATTTTCCAGACATGGTTAAAGAAAAAAAAAAATACGAAAGAACAATAACTCAAACTAAAGAGACGGAGAAATTTAATCCATTTTGAATAGTATGTTGTAAACTCTAAATATTTACTTTTGAGCATTGCAATATGAAAGATATTAATCAATTTATGAATTATTATTATTACTGTTTTATTATTGAGTTTAATTTTCTTTTAAGAAAAGAATTAAACTAAATATCTTGTAATTATTTTCTGAATTTATTTTTATCCAAATTCAATGAAAAATATTCAATCAGCTATAGCTGAAATTTTAATTTTGTTTCAAGCTGCAGATTAAAATTTCAAACTATAGCACATCGCTTACTTTTCAAAGCTTTTAAATGCTGATTCTGAAATATGCTTGATAAATTATTTATTTATCTTTATTGCTGTTGGCTCAATTTATATTTAATAAGCACTGGAAGATACCTTTACTATTTAAATAACATGCCAACAGGAAAGAAAAAATAGTAAATTTATAGGTTTAAGATTTTGTTTGAAAACATTAAAGATGTGATAGCCGAAAAATACATAATTTGTATTATATAATATAGGAAACCCTTCATGAGAATTACCTGTTGATAACAATAATAAACGAAGATTATTTTCCTGTGAGAAATGCTTCCTTCAATTTAACCATACTATATCCCGTTTCTTCTCAACCAACATGTTATTCAGAAACTAGTTTCATTAACTATAGATTACATTTAAGAGTGGGCGAAGCCCAACTTCATTATTGCGATTTATCGTAAAAGCATATATTAATATTATCATCTCGACATATATCTATGTATCTTAAATTATTATTTATTTATTGTTTTTATAAATTATTAATACCCTTTCTTAACATGCTGACTTATTAGAACGACTCTAAATAAAAGAAATATTCTTTTTATGTAATAAAAAAATTTGTATATAAAAAATAAAATATTAATAACTATTATTTTATAATTCTTTTAATAAATTGTGTTAATATCAAAGCAATATCTGCATTTTGCAATATACCATCTTCTGTTTTTCAATAATTTACTAAATTTTTAAATGTTTTGTTTTTTAATAATGATTTAGGAAACATCGTTTTTTTTAAATTCTTCAACAGATTATAGACAAAAAATAAAGACAACTGATATAATAAGGTTTTTAACAAATAAAATTAAATAGTTTTAATAAAACCCAAATTAGGAATCCGAATTCTAATGTCTTGAAAAATTAATTCTATATTTGAATTGCATAAATTTTTATTCTTATTTTAAAAGTTTTATTGGTAGAATTAATTTAAATGCACAAGAATTTCAACAATAGAATATTAGTTACTAAAATTAGAGTTTTTCATACAATTTATTATTTGAAAATTCAAAAAAAGACGAAAAATAGTAGTTTCGAAATGAATATAGTATTAATAACAAATATTTTGCAGTGTAAACTTATTGAAAGTAGAGTGATAAATTACACTGAAAATTTTAGGAAAAATATTCCAATTTTCCTTTAATTGTGAAATAACATGATCGAATAAAAGAACAATATGGCATTAAATATCATCATTAATAGGAATTCAATTAGAAAAATTACCAACATTCAAATAAAACAATATATTTTATATATATTAATAGTAGATAATTAAATACAATTTTATTTCAAATTATTCTGTCAAATATTTAGCATATCATAAAATTCGGAATGAAATAAAAATATTAAAAATTAAAATGAAGGGAGAGCATGAAATAAGAAAGAAACAATTAAAGATTAAAGACTAACATTAAAATAATCTTTATTTTAAAAATTGAAAAGTATTCATTTCGCAAAAATTGGTTTAAGAAAATTAAATGCAAGATTTTAAAAATTAACTTAAAATGTGTATTTAAAACTTTAAAAAATCACATGAATAAAGAAGTAAAAGAGCACGTTTTTAAACTGCTTGAAATTTTGAAAAAGGCGCTACATATATTCCAATCATAAAAACTAAAATAAATCAGAATAATAAAATTTTAATAATAAATGTATTATGAAATTGGTAAATAAAATTTTCTAAACATCTAAGGCAAAATTAATCATACAATTTTAGAATATAAAAGCTCATACTATAAAAAAATATGTGGACAGAAAAGAAAACTTAATAAAGGACCAACATATACTCTCTACTGATATGCAAAACAAGGAAATCCAGCAATAAATATTGCCAAAACTGGTTCTAGATAGTCACAAATATGCTATCATCATGGAAAGCTTGAAATTATCAAAAATTCGATAATAGTCTAAATTTCTATAAATTTAAAAAATTCGATAAGTATCGGAAGTTGATCAATTTCGATCAGAATGGCCAAGTTTGACGTTCATCAAAATTTACGTAACTATAAAAAAAAAGGAATCGTTCTTCCCTAAAAATAACCGTAAACTTAAATATAAAATAAAATCTTCTAATTAAAATGTGTCAAGAAATTGAAAAAGAGCTTTCTTGAAAATGAAATAACTGCAAATAAAGGTGAACATTTCTACAATTAACACCAATAAAATAAGCAATAAACGAAGAAGCAGCAACCAAAAATTAAATTTAAAACGAAAATCAATTTTAAATATCTATTCACTGAACCTCGATACATCCTGAGCTATGATTCTGGACCATGATACCGATGGATAAATACTTTTAAAAAACTAATGTAGATAAATTGATTTTTTTTTTTGATAAATCAGATATCGGCTCATTCCTAATTATATCTTATGTATATTAATAGATGAAAGATAACTTTCTGAATGAAATGTTATTTAAATAGAAGTTATTATTCACCTATAATAAATAGAAAAAATAAAATCGTTTGTTAAAGAAATATTTTGAAAAAACCCAAAACGTGAAAATCTCAGAGTGTATGGCGTATATTATAAGGTACCGGGAAACACATGTGACAGTTACTCTTAAACAGATAATGATCGCTTTCCTGTAAGTACGATGAATTCAAAGGAGCTGCTCTATGTCACGTTTATTACCTTTGCACTCTCTTTGAAACTCACTGTGCAATAAAACGTTAAACGTTACCCCGGATAGAATTTGAGAAGCGATTTTCCATGAAGAAAAAGTATTTTGGGATACTCGTGCTAAGGTGAGTCACCTGGATGTCTTAAATATCATGCAATTTGAGAACGAGATCCATCTACTCCAACTGTGAAGAAGGAAAAAAAATGGCAACTTACTTTTAAAACAGATTTATGAACCCGGAGAGAAGTATTGAAGTTCTTATCATTGTTAAAATTCTAATTTGCGATTGATTTTCAACACAGATCTAGATTATACAGAAAAAAAAATTCTTTCTTTTGATTATCAGACAACGTAAGATTAAAAAAAGTGTTTCAGAATTTAATATAAATGTAATGGAGAACCGCAATTAGCTGAAAAACGAAAGTTAAATGATATTTTTTCTTTTCTTAAGAATCTAGCTAAAACTACATGTTAAAAATAAAATTTTTTTTGAAAAAATACAGATTGTTAATTATTGTGGAAATAATTAAAAAATTTCATTGCATATAGTTTTATTCCATTAATGTGCTCCAATTTAGTGTTTTAAGAATATTGTTATAATATACAGATGATTTTTAGATATATATTTATATATTTTAAATAAAAATAGATTTATAAATTTTCTTAAAGTTTATAAATTATTTGTCAACAGCAATAGTAAAGCCCTCTCCCCCCCGAAAAAAAGCCAGTCCAATTCGTTTGCCTGATGGTTTAGTTTCTCTCTTAGTTTCCTCTCTTTATCATTTACTTTTCGAATTCCATCATTTTTTCAATCTCAATATAAATATTTTTCATATTTCAGAGTTGCATAAACATATATAATACCGAACATTTGAAGAAAGTGTTTTTTATGTGCTGTGGCAAAGAAAATATCTTCCAGGTGATGATCGAATTTATAGAATTGTATCTAAAACTCAGTGATTACTAAACAATAAAAAATAATGATAAAACATTTCAAATTTTATGATAAACCAAGTTAAAACCAATTCTCTAGCCATTACAAAAATATTGTAATGCTAGAAAAAAGGCAGTGAAATATGGAATAAAAATATTCGAAATTAAAATTTGAATAATACATGAAAAGTTTTAATTTTATCAGTTTATATAAAATCAGACTTAAGAAGCAATAATTAAAGCATTATCAAAAGAAGGAGACTGTTTCAAATATCTATGCACACAGTTTCTGGATTTACCGAAATTAAAATTGAAGGAAAGAATATTGTTAAGAATATTGAGAATTAATAAGAATATTGAATATTGCAATCTGTTACCAGGAAAGTTATGAAGAATGGAAATATTGAGATCAAGATAAAAAAAAAAGAAACGAAAAATAGGACAAAAAATCAAATATTTTTCGAACTAGTAGTACTGGGTACAAAAGCTTCAAATCAAACGTAGAAGAGATATTAGTAGGATTACAGAAAAAATGATTAATTCAAAAATTTAAATTATGAAAATCCAATTATATACTTAAGTTTTAGGAGCCTTAAAGCTTTTTCTGGACTAAGAATGTTTTATTTTTGAATATTTACTCATTTTGAATAATAATAATTTGTTAATAAACAAACAATCCTTTTGTTACTAAAATAATAAATTGGAAATAAAAAAAATACTTTTTTATAATAAAAGTCTCAATACATGAAATAAAGAAGGCGATGTTTATAATAAAAAATAGTATTTAACACTTTGAATATAACGAATTTATACTAAAACTTCGAAATATTAGACACAGTTTACATTTAATACGTTTTTGAAAAAATATGAGAAATTTTTAAATTAGATTTTAGCAAAATAAAAAAGTCTTTATGCAAATAAAGAATGAACATGTTCTGATTATTCAAACTTCAATAGTTTATTGTTATAAATACAACTTACAAATTTTAGAACACAATACATGCCAAATGAACAACAAAATTTACTATCTTGTTACATTTTGAAATGTGTTATTACACTGTTTTTCTTTTTGCCGTCTTAGCAATCTATTATAGCTAATATTTAAGTTATAAGTTAAATATTAAATTTAAGTTTAGTAAAAATTTAGTTTTTGTTTTCTAGGTTTCCGAGTATAAAAAATCTGAATTTGGCATCAGTTGAATGAAAGAACTAATTTTTTAAGTAACACGATTATTGCGACACATTCTGCACGTTTACGAGAGAAGTAAGCATTATTAATTTTTTAGTCATCTCGTACAAAAATATTTGTTTAGTAGGGAAGAGTATTTATTTATATATATAACTGAATATTTTTTCTTAGTAAAAATTATTTTGGAAAAATATGTTGAAATAAAATCAGACAGGAATAACAAATAAGAAAATCAAAATTTAAGCTGCAACGACTGTATAATTTTTATTTGTTAAAAGATTCCCCATCATACACTTTGTCTGAATTTTTTTCAATGAACTGGATATTTTGTTTTACTAGATAATTAAAATTTCAAACACAATTTAAAGTGCTATTTCAATATTATATATATATATATATATATATATTATTTTCAAAGATGCTTCCTTAATCACAGGACAGAGTCCTTGATGCATTCAGGTAGGAACTAGCTTTCTTGGCGAAGAATCAATACTGCTTAGAACCCGCCATGCATATGGATTTGGCTAATATTTGATGTAATGGGTTAGACAGCATCCAGCAAGAGTGGAGAGAAAGTTTTTAAATCATGTATTGTTATAGTCATCTGATCATAGCCTAAAATTATAAATTATCTCACAAAATAGACTTCCAATTGTTTCAAAACGAAATGTCAATGTTATTAGATCAAACCAATTTACAAGATTTATTGCTGTACAAGCTGCCTATGGAGACCAGCTTGTTCATATAAAATATTAGTTGTATCTAACCCCAATTAAATCTCTTGGGAATAACAACATACTCATAATTCAACCAACGAAATACTTTTAAATTATGTGTATGGTATGAAATTTCCAAAGATTCTAAATAGTCGTACACTTATCCTGTTAATCGTGTATACAAATTATTCTAAATGTAGTCAACTTAAAATGTTAAAATGTAAATATTTGGTTTTTTTTAAAATCTTTAATCTGGGTATTGCAACTTCTCTTTCTTATTCCTCATACAAATTAGGTAGAATTTTTCTTTTTTTAGCTTTCAATAATAAGAAAAATTTATACAATTCAATCTTTAATGTAAATATAATTTTCTATACGATAATAAACGATATACAAAAAATATATAATCACTTGGCATCATTAAAAAATTATATATTTCAAATTTTCGAAAATAATGTTTGAGCTATAATATTTTTGAAAGTAATTCCTAAAAAATTTCAAAATCTCACATAAATTTTAAAATATTTAAAAGAAAAGAAATAAATTTCAAATGTATATTTCCATCCTATGTACTGTATTTACAATAAATTTAGTAATCCAGTGGTCATCTAAAATATCAAGGTGTCTGATGAAAACATTTGCCTATTTACGCCCCCATAACTTCTGAAAAAATGATGGCAACAGAAAAATGGTTTTTATATCATTTTTTTTTAAATATTACCGATTATTTTGGGTATATATTTTTTTCTTTTCTGTTTCAGTTTTTAAAGAATATTTCAAGCATATTTTCGAGCAATATATTTCATGTAAACAATTGAAATTTAATTAACCGGATTAAAAGAATTACAATTAAAACTGTTATAAACATATAGCGTTTAAAATTTACCAATACGAACATGCTATGCACATGAGGAAAAAAGTTTAACCAGATGTTGCCATAATGCCAATAATAGTTGAAATAAAAAATTATACTAAATCTCACTAAAAACTTAATATAAAAAAACCTATAATTTTCTGCGCCTATTTCTATGAAGTGAAATAAATATGAAGCAGGATTAATTTCTGGAAAAAATAAATTCTGCAAATAATTATTTTTAATCAATTCATTCTAGATAACTTATTTGATTCTACCGAATTTTATGTAGAATCAAAGAAATTTTTACTGAATAATCCTCTGAAACGTAATGCATATCAGATTTCAACGCTAAAGAATTATCTTTCCATACTTATATTTTTAAAAACAATTTTTGATTTTAGAGAAAAAAATTTGAACCAGTTGAAGTTTAGCCACACTCATTTCAAATTAAAGTTCAAACATAAAGTTCTATGACAGAAAATTAAAATAATGCATAATACAATGTACAGAATGACTTAAATTAATGAGTGATTTGATGAACAAAATTTGAAGTTTAAAATTATTTTGCTCAGAAAATTATAAAGCAAAGCTCATAGAGTACTTAATTGCCCATTTTAGTGATCATTAATTATGGTGAACCAGCTTATCGCCAAACATGACTAATATTCAGTTAGAAACTATCAAAGGAAAAGATCAATATAATTTCTAATTTTGCATTCTTTCTGTTTCTATATTAATAGTATTGGCAACTTTGCGTATAAAATGAATGTCCTTTCTTAATAACTAGATTTTATCTTTTCTGAATCATAGATACGAATGAGATAATAAAAACAAGTACATGTGAGTTAAAAAATTTACCGAAATATCTTCCATAATTAAAAACATGGTTTAATGCTGAAAATATACCTTTTTAGTCGAATTGTTCTTGTTTTTTTTTTTCTTTAAATGTTCACCAGTAAATTAAAAATCTATTCAAAATTTAGTTTACTCATTATTACTATTTGTGTGTTATTTTTTGATTTCCCTAAAATTCTATTTTTGCCACCAAAACTTCTTTTTCTAGTTCTTCTCGAATGCAGAATACATTTGTCCATAAGCTTATTTTAAATAAGATCTTTTATTTCTGACTGTTTATTCTACAAACATTCGCGTTTTTTTTTTTTTTTTTTTTTTTTGAGAAATCGAATTCTGTTAACTACCATAGGAAGTACAATACTGTATCGCATTCCTCGTTAATGGGAAATTAAATGAACTGGAAATGTCGCCACCTTAATTCTTTTAGGTAAAAGGTAAATCAAATTTTCATCTGCCATTTGTTATCTCGCCTTATGTAAGATGGTTTATTGTTGGCTAAGTAATCAAATATCACAATATTGTTAAATCTACGTTGATTAAATTTACTATTAAAAATTTTAAATATAAAAAGCAACAGCACAAAAAAGTAAAGCAAAAATTAAATTGTAAATTTTAATACATAAATTAAATTAAAAATTAATTTTGAATTAAATTTTCAGAAAATAATTTTGTTATACATTTTGGTTTTTATTTAAATTTGGTTACTATGGTATTACCAAAAATTCTATGACCTTATTTATATTAAAAAAATAGCTCCTTTATTTAAAATTAAAACTTATATTACTATTAAATTTTAATTATTTTTTACCGATAAATATTAAAACGTCCAAATTTAAACATTCATATTTTTCAGATCCTTATATTCTATTACATGCAGTGTGCTGTTTTCCAACTATTATACCTAGATGAAACATTTGACATTGCAAAGGTTCTGTGAAACATTGTTTATATTCTAATCGCATATACTCTCTTAGCTATTGCGTTTTAAATGAATAATTGCTACTTCAGTAGCAATTGGAAGGCTTTCTTAAAAAGTCAGTAATTTAATTAAAGAAACTGCAAATTAGATTATTTATCATTTTAAAGTTTTAAATAATCCAAAAATCACTTTCGGAAGGTATAGTTTAAAACACCTTACTTTTCACTTAAATTGATTGAAAATCTTTAAAACAAAATAATTTCAATAGTCTTTTAAAATATTAGATTTTCGTTTAAAACATTAACTAAAATTAAATCTTACGAAATACATGTTGCTAGCATTGTCACACTTATTTCTTAAAGAGTAATTTGTTTATGGCAAATCATTCTTTCGTCATTCGCGAAATGCTTAAAAATAATACTGCTTGATTTTTATACTGTATTAATTAGAATTTTGTACAGCAATGAAAGGAGCTAAAAATGTTTTAGCGTTTCATATAAAAATTATTATTATTATCCAGTAATTATTTTTAAAATATAACCACAGAATCTCTTTTTACAAATTCTTGCTATTTATTTGAGCTTGAGAGCAAAGAAGTCTAAGAAACGACAAATGACATGAAAATCTGTGACAGTGATACCTCTTAATACAGTTATTTATATACAGACTTGCTGCATTTTGCCGTCTGTGTCATCTTTCGAATTTGATGTTGCTTTGAACTTCAAATGTAAGAGAGGATTTTGTACGGATGTTGTGATGTGAATTTTTTGACTGAACCTCACTAATCCTTTATTTGTTTGCTTTATGTATGGACTAAATGCTATTACTTGATTCAAATGATGAATGTAATTATTGAATAAAACAAGATAAAAAACTCTCTTTTATTTACTTTGGATAAAACATACGTGGATTGGATTGGATCGAATTTGTGGATTTTAATGCAGCAAGAGCCAATTCTGGCTATATTGCTCAAGCCATATGGTATATATTCAAAAAGTATTTATATAAATAAAATTTTAACTAAATATGTAATTATATGTTTATAAGTTATCATAAAAATAGCAATAAGTAAAAATTACCAAGATATATTTTAGATAAAATAATAAACTCCAATAGCTTTAAAAAACTTAAAATGTTTTGATGGCGATGTTCGCTCACCAACATCTGCATGTCCAAAGGTGAGCAGTTAATATATATTTGATGATATAGTTGAGCTAGAATTAAGATAAAACTTTTGCGATGTATTTAATTTTGATTATTTTTCACCTGTTTTCGTAAAGGATGCATATTTAAGACAATTCATTAGAATTTATGTTTTTTATAGTTCGTGATTATGCTTTCTCATGTACTCATTTTAATCTTACTCTGAGAATTTATCTATATAAATAAAAATGAATGTTTGCCTTATGTCTTTTATGCCTTCCTAAGCCGTTCATCCGATTGCGATGAAACTTGGTCAGTTTATTGCTTACATCTATGGAGTGGCTATAAGCCTAGTACAATTATCTAAAATAAAAATAATAAAATTTCAGATTTTAACTGCATCTATTTACCAAGGATTAATCTCCAAATAGCTCGCCGAGAAGACACAATGGATTCAGTAGAAATGCTAAATCTTAATTAAAAGTTAAAATATTGTATAGCTATTGAACACAAATGTCATGCAAGTCATTCTCAGAGGTAAAAACTTTATTCAGATTACTCGAGAAAGTTTTGGGGAGACCAACCCTGGGAATTTTGAATTTTAGTGAAAAGTCAGCATTTTTCGCAGTAACTTAAAAAATATCATAGTACAAATAATTTTGAACTATTTTATTTTCAAAAAAAAAAAAAAAAGACTATAGTAAGGATTTTATGGTATAAATATATTTTCTACGTTTAATGAATTTTGAAAAAAAATATTTTAATCACATTTTCTAAAATTAAACTTGAGAATTCTGATATTAAACGAATCAAGAGATAAAATAAATAGTTAAATCTGTCAATACCATTCTGAAAGAATACCATTTTTACAATTATAAAAGAATTCACAAATCTAATACATAAAAAATGATATTTGTTCTTATTTTATGGGCTGTCGAACCATTCATCCAATTTCTATAAAATATTCCCAAATTATTAATTGATTGCACTTAATATTATTTTTTCGGCGGCAACAAGGCGCCAGGTACCAGCTAGTCTTATCTAAACATGAGTTATATAACTGAATATTATTGCAGTCAGAAAAAAAATGCTTTTTTAAAAAGCATTTATTGAGGATAAAAATTGTTTAATAAAAATTTCTAATAAACGAATTTTTTACTTCAAGTCAAAAATCTAATTATTAAATAGAATTATTAAATTTTTAATCACTAATTACTAAAGATCGTGAAATCAGTTTTATGAATGAAAAAAAAAAAATAAAGAGTGTAAATATAAGAAATAATGTCCAGAAGTAGTTAAATTCAAGGAACAGAAAACACTAGATCAACTCGGGTATTGACTGGTAGGTGAAATTTTTAAAAATTTCTATTAAAAAATATTTAACATGAAATGTGGTGAAATAAAAGAAATCTTTAATAATAATAAAGAAGAAAGTTTATGTGTGTTGGCTTTGTCCAGGTGAGTTGGTTTGATCTAGAAAAATTGACAATATTACTACTAAATTTGATATATATGCACTTTGGAACGAGAGAAGAATGTACACATCTAACTTATTTTTTGAATTTTAATAAGAATATTAATTAAATTAAATAATTAATAATTTACATTATTTAAAAATTAATGATATCTTTAAAAATATTTTTTGGAAATATTTCTTTACATTGATGGTTTTTCAATAATTTTAAAATTCGGTATTACATATAATTTCAATGATAACAATTTAGTTGTTATAAACTTCTTTAATTATCTAGATTTATTAAATTTTTAAAAAGTATTAATATATATTTTACAACATAGTTTTCATTACTGAGATGAAATTTAAACCATTTTCATTGCTGCTATTAATAATTCATCTTGACTTTTTTCCCCATTGTTGATTATCGAACATGAAGATTCGAGTAATTTTGTATGGTCAATCTCTTTCAAGTATGATACATGCTTTTTACCAAATAATTTCAATGTTGTGACTCATATTTTAAGTATGAGATATACATTTTTTTCAATAAGTTTCAAGTATGAGATATATTTTTAATAAAAAGTTTGGATATTGTACAAATTACAGCTAAAGTTAAACTTCAGTAACAAGTGATGATGAATGTTTTAAATGTTCTCACATTTTGAAACTTTTATGGAAATCCTATTTTAAATTGGCATTTTGCTTTTTTACTAAAGAACACTAAGTTATTTTTTTGACCCAGGTATATTTTTTAAAATATTGTTTTGATATTATTTAATATAACATAAAATATCTTTCACAGAATATATAAAATTTTTGAAATAAAAGATTCTTCTTTCTGATCCTATATTTTTGTGAATACTTTATTTCAGACGTATGTTACTATATTAATTGAAGTTTAAATACTTTCTATATCAAATAAAATTAGAAATTTTATCTGAAACGACAAAAAATTAAAGATTCCCATAGCATTTTGAATAGAATGATGTATTAAAACAATACGAGTCCCCTAATTATTATTAGGATTTGAAGTTTAAAAATACTTTGTTCAGGACGTCAATAATTGTATGCTAAGTACAAATGATTCAAACAAAATTTTATGCAAACAATAAAATTATATTTTTAAATATTTTGCTATCATTTGTTTTGTTTTGTTGATATTTATATTGTTTGTATAACATTATAAATTTTGCCAAACCAGTTTTTCATTATAGGTGGCTACTTAAAAAGAACATTCAAGTATTAAATTCGAGTATTTAAATTCTTCTTAATCTGAACTAAGGAAACAAATTGATCATCAATGAATAAATGTTATTTAAAAAAATATTATTGAGAATGTTTGAGAAAATTTGTACCAAAAGCTGTGCCTGCTATGTTTATTAATAAATTTCTCGGATAAACGCATCAAAGTATTTGATTATAGTTATAAAAGTATTCTTAATAAAGTAGGATATTTACTCATAATAATTCTAAGTAGTCTTACCATGAATTTCTAAATATACTAATAATAACAATTTTGTATCCATAATGAAAATGACAATATATATTATTTAATAACATTACAAAGAGATGGGAAGGAAGAGGTTGAATGTGCGAAAATATACTAAAGCTTACTCGTATTAAATTCATTGTTATAGGTATTTGTTACGGACTTTGTGTAAACAAAACATAAGCATATTTTTGTTAAAATAAGAACCTTCATGCAACTTTATTAGTTATTTACACATTTTAATCATGTGATTCCTCTAACTCTATAAAATTATGCTGCGTAGAATTGCAATGTATTTGAATTCAGTGTTTTAAATATTTATATTTAATGTGAATGTTTTTTTTTTAAAAAATTAGCCAGAGGCTAATTTTAGGCTAATTTTTTTAAAAATTAGCCTAAAAAACTAATGTTTAGATCTTTGATTTAGTATAGGTATGTTTTTAAAGAAGAAAGTTTTGTAAACAATTATGAATTTGGAATTCATTTTTATTATAGATTTCTTTTGAAATAAATTTTCCCTAAATTCTCTGGTCTCGTTAATAAAAATTTACAGAATCGTGGCTGAACAATGAAAACCATAAAATATAAGGATAAATTAAATGCATTGATAAGAAAATTGTTTTTGTATTAGCCACAAAATATCTGTACGCATATTTTTAATTATTGTAGGTTATGGAATCAATGAGAATTAATCATTATTTTCTATTTTTATATAATATTATGAATTTATAATGTTGCTTCCCACCGCAGTTGGTTTCCTAGTAAAGAAAGCAGTTTTACAGATGGTTCTGATGGATATTTAATGGATGCTGGATGAGAAACTCCCGACTCTGGCTTAAAGCAGGACAACTATTTAGCGGTTTGGGCGAGAAGATTCTAGAATCAACAAGAATCTTGATGATAGATCCATTAAGACAAGAATTATAGTGATATTTACTAAAATCTTTTTTGTCCTATCACAATAAATATAAAAACCTTCGAATCAGGACTGCCGTCTGTTGTGTGCTGAGAGTCAATAAATGTTAAGTTGAGTAATAGTGACAGCCTAGTTCAGTTCAAACGAGTAGTCAATATAAAGTAGAAAACATTATTAGAGACTCTATTCTATTCGAGAGACCTGAATACTAGAGTGGAGTCTCTAACCTGCCGAGTTCGTTCGGAACATTTTGCACTAATACTATTTTTTATTACTGATTTGCCTATTGTGCTTTGCTTTTTTTTCTGTAAGAGATGCTCTTAAGTACGCTACATTTAGTTGCTTTTGCATTCATATTTTCATACAGAAGTGAGTTTCTCTATTTGTAACTGTTTATATTGCCTTTTTCTCCGTAGTTCCCCGTTAAATTTTCAGTAATAATATATTTAAAATTGGGATTTAGTAAAAAAAAAAAAAAATCCTCGGGGCGAAAATATTTTGAATTTTTTTCTAATATCTTTGGAGCCTCACAGTTGGTTATTCTTCAGGCCATTAAAGTGTTTAATTGGGAAGAAACTATACTGGCACATCGAAAGGATATTGGAACTGTTGAAAATATAGTTCTTCGACAACTTTTGTATACATAAATACAGAAAAGAATTACATCTTTAGACAAACCATTCTACTCATTTCACATAACCAATAAAACCTTAAAGTGGTGCATGAGATGATAAAATAAAACTGGCAAGTAAAAGTCGTTTGCAGTATAATTCAGTATAATTATTTCTCACATGAATAATCAGAGAACACTCAGATTATCCATGTGAGAAATGTTACACTTTATGGCATAGCAATATGCATAATTTTTATGCTATCCTCAGAAAATGATGTAACTTTTGGAAATTCACATGTGCAACAACAAATGTGTAGCAGAATCTGACATTTAGGTCGAACATCTTGGTTGCATGTAGTATAGTTACGTACAGCTCCTGTATAAATTTTTGAAAGATACACTTTTATAATGGAAAAATTATTTTTTTAAGTGTAATTATAACTTTGTGAGCAAGGCTTATTATTTTTTTTAATTTCCAAGAAACGTTATTTGTAATTATGCAACAATTTGATAAATAATTTGATTTAAGAGAAATTACAGATAAATAGTATATTTTAGTGGGGGCGAATTTGAAATTATTCATTTAGTAATTTAATACAGTTCGATATCAGTAATTCAATTAACAAGGATATAAGCTCAAAGCATAATATTAATCAATAATATGAAAAAATCCTACTTAACATTTATTTCAAATTCTTATCTAGGGAATAAAAGGAGAAACTAAAAACTTGAGGAATTTGAGAAGAAATCTCTTTCCGCCAGAGGTTATCAACAAAATTTTCACGTTTTATCGATAAATATTATCTTACTTTTTATCATCATTAAATATTGCAGTATGTTCGGAAATCTTTGGTCCAGACAAATGTGATCATGATAAACTCTCTTCCTTTCAAAAGTGAATCATTTGGTTATGATGAATTTTATCTTGATTTATTTCGTATCAAAAAAGGGCAAAGTCGACTTCAGATATAAATTTAGTGAAGCATGAATCATTTATACATAAATCAGGAAACTAACTATACAGAGACATAAATTTTAAATGCTAACAAAGGATTTTTTAAATTTCGTTCAAAATCTTTTAGAATTACTGCTTTAGGATGTGGAAATCAGATGCATATTAAGGTATTATGATTCAGCACGCAAAAACTAGAGATTCTAAAACATTTGTTTTACTTTAAATACAGTTATACTTAAAAAGCACTATTTTTTATTTAGCAGAAAGACATTTATTTCATAAAAACTTGTGTTCCGAGCTTAAAGAAATTATCTGATAAGGAAAATAGATGATCTTTAGAGGATTTAGGATTCTCCGAAGACCAGTTACGACCAGAAGAATAAACATTCTTACAGTTTTTGAGATCAATATAAATGAATAAGAATTCTAAGGCAGAAAATGTTGTACTAATATTGCATAAATTATTCTCATTTTATATCATTTGCATTTTTTTTTTTTGCTTTATGACCAATTAAAAGTATGTCCCATAGTTGGAGTATGTGCAAACATTTTAAAAAAAATTAAAATACATATCTACTTAGAAAAAGCAAATTTTTAAAGCAAAATAATATTTTTAAACCAGAAAACAGTTCTGCTTGGATAAAATCAGTAATTTTTTTCAAATAAACGGTACTAATTCAGTACTGACTAAAACACTCTAATTTTATTAGCCAATAAGAGTTTCGTTATTCCAATGCCGGTAAATACTTATATAGTACTAGTGAAAAGTATATAACGCTATCTTCAAATTCTCCCATAAAGGTTTTGTTTTTCTTTTTAGAATAATATTTATTTATGATCATTTGAAGATTTTTTTCAAAGAATTAGCACAAAACATATTGAAAGCAATAACAACAAAAAAATACCGACTTTATCTATAGTTTTCTGGTTTTCTACAGAATGAAATTGGCTTAGAATGATGCATCTATTAGGCGATCAATCTGCTTATAACTCTAAGTGAGCATAAAAATGATTAATAAAACTCAAAGATTGAAGACAAAATTTTTTTAAATGTGTCCTTAATTTCAAAACTGTAAATCTATATTAAATTTTGGTCGAAAGTTGTTTGTCAAATATAGATATCCTTATTAAAATGTTTTCTTCCATTCTTTTTAAATCCCATTTCATTGCAACATAAATAGGCGAATTAATGACTTCAATTTTAATTCCATTGCATGCTACCTATTTTACCTTAGGTGAAAAATATAACATGTCTATTCGATTAGGAAGATAAAGTGCAAAAAATTTCATCTTTAATCAAGTTTTTTAGTTCATCACGTTTTTCCCTGAATCGAAACACTTAGCCTCAAATGCTCATTTTTTTCAATGCATTTATCATATCTACACAATTCTCTGAGGAAAACAAATAAAATGAACCTTTCTATGAATTTTTTAAAGAATTTATTGAGATATGAATTAAACACAAAAAATTGGCATCTTTGATATGATTAAAAGTATTTTATTTATTAAAATTCAATAATTAAACTGTTTCAATAAGTGTTAAATTTAAAGTTACATTGAAATAATTAAATTAAAAGAGTAAGAAATAAAATAAAAAAGCGCATAAAAATATTTAAAAAAATGAAATCTACTATCTCAAATTTCAATTTATCATGAGAGAACATAATTATTTTGTTTTAAGTCATTATTTAAATTAAGTCATTAAGCTGTTTAAACCAGTTTGAAACAATCATGAGACTTTTCTATTGGTCTCGGTCCCCCCCCCCGCTCGGTATACAATTTTCATTTTTAATTTTTCTAACTGTCAAACAAAGTTTTGGAGCTCAATCTATTTTGTGATGGGAAAAAATCCCATCATTTTTTTCTAAATATCGGCGCATGCTTAATCTGATAGTCTCGTAATTGTTTTGAATCTGTTTAAATTGGTTAATGATTTAAATTAATTTAGACAATTTGTAAGAATTCAAAGAATGAATAATCTGGAAATCGTCGTATTTGGCAATAAATCGACAAATGTGACAACCTTCTGGACTATTTTTAATAACCCTAAAAGCGAAAAAGGGATGCTACAAAAGCGATAAATCGCCAATTTGTTGCCTATATATGTTGAGACTTCAAAATCTCAAACCAAAACAATATCATGTTCTCATATGATTTTATTTAAATAATTAAAATTATTTTACTATTTAGCATATTTTTATCTGATTTATCGCCCCGACAAAAGCCTATTTACATCATTCCAGATTCAATGTAAATACATAACAGCTTTTGCATATGTATTGCCAATATGTATGGTTTATTATCACAAGTTTAATGATAAGTTCTTAGGATCTAGAAATGCTAATTTTTAAAAGAATATAAGCTATTCATACGATATTCAATATGAATGACAAAAGAAGAACATAAAATTTAATAGCTACTCTTTTATCTGAGATAAAATGCTTTAAGCTTTGCCTTAAAAATAGAGTAGTTTATCAGAATGAATGAAGGGTGTGATGTTATGTTCTTAGGCAATATGTTTCTTTTTTTATTCAGCGACGTCTTAGCAACATGCATTTACTAACAACATTCTCAACAAAAACAATTTTACTTCCACGACGCTTTAAATGTTTAAGTATTTTTTATAGATAATTGCATTATATATTGAAAGAAGATATTCCATAGATAACACGAGTAAAATGTATTTAAGAGTTTAGATAAACATTAGGCGGCAACAATTATATTGTGTAACATTTTATCAAACAAATGTATATCCTAAGTATTATATAGCTTCAACTCTTAAAAAAATCTGGAAAAAAAACTTTAGTCAGTTATTTTTAAAAAAATATTTGAATATCTCTCATCAGAAAATTTCAAGTTAATATTGGATTGTTAAGAAGGTCTTCGCCGAATTTTTAAACATTTTTTTTAGTATTAATAATAAAGTTTATTCAAGTAAACATGCATCATATTTGTTTGATAATGATTTGTCATCTTTCAGGAAACTTCATTATCCAACTTGCACAGAATGATAACTGAATGCGTTGCTAAAAAACTGCGATAGCCATTGATTTTAATTCTTCAAAGAATTAAAAATTTTATGTTTAGTGAATGCAACCATACGAACAGAAAGAAGTTCGAAGGTTCAAATCCAAGACTATGCAGGATGTAATGTAAGATGTTCCAGCTAAGTTACAAAATGTTTCACAATTAGTCAAAGACACATGTGATCTAAAGGCATCCGGGCTAAAGACTAGCCTTGCTTCCCGTGAGACTTCAGGTCCTGTTGTCTAATGTATTTAACCAGTTAACTGTTCCGACTTCACCGAATATGAATTGCGCACAATATATAATAGAATATAAAGACTTGAAAAATGTGAATGTTTAAATTGAACTCTTTAATGCTTATCAGCAAAAAAATAATTAAAATTTAATAAGGAAACATTTCGATTAAATTTACTTAGAACTTTCAATTAATTTAGTATTTTTTTATATTTTTTTATCATTCGAAAATTTGATTCTGTGCTCATTAGGAGGTTTTTTGAATTATTGAAGGTAGCAAATAATTGAAGCTCAAAATCGCGTAGGCAATATTCATCATCATCTTTTAATCGTATTTTTCTTTACCTGCTTTTACCAGTATTGCATTATTATTACTTACATATGCTTCTTTGAAAGCAGATGCGTTTTTAAAAAGTTGAACACCAGTATTGAAAAATTTATTAGAAATTCAAACATTCGGTGAAAAGATTCCTCATCAAACTCTATTCGCCTAGCTTAAGGCCTTTTTGAATTATCGTGTTCTCAAACAAACAGACGGATAAAACGGCAAAGAGACATGATTCTAAATTTTTTTTCGTACGTGAGATATTTAAAACATAATTTTATGAATTAATAACATTTTAAGGGACAAATTACATATTTAATAATTGTTTGAATTAATTTTATCTTTTGAATTTCTACTTCAACAAAATTTTGTGTTTAAATAATATATAATTTTTATTTAAGCATTTATAACTGGTGCTCTTCATACGAAGCACAAAAAAATTATTGAAAACATTGTAAATAGATATCTATTAAATACCTTTAAAATTTAATATATTCATTTTTATGATAAATATCAGGATAATTTTTAAATATAAATCAAAAAGTAATTCTATCTTTGTATTTGCATGAATATAGTCTTTAAATTTAATGCTAAATAAAATAATTATCCATATTAGTTAGACATATGCCAATAATTTTAAAAAAAGATTCGATACGTTAATTATTCGAACAGAAAATGAAAATTCTTTACTTAAAATTTAGATGAATTGCTATCATTTGCAAATATATATATATAAAATTTAACTGAGGCATTTTAGTACTTTTGAATTAATTTGGCCACCAAATATTCTTCATTTCGAATGGGCAATTTAGAGAGGAAGGGTCTTGCTTAAAATTTCAAAATAATCGAATTTGATGCAGAAAATTGTGATTCTCAATTTGAGGTTTACTTTGAAGTATAATGGGTAGAAGATTACATTAGGTTATTGTCGTATAGTTTCAAAAATAATATCTTTATTATCCTTCGACTTATTGTTTTAAGCTAAAATATAATAGTTTTCTCTTCGAAGTTGCGTTCTTAAGAACTAATTTTGTTGTGGGTTGAAAGTTGAAAAAAAAGGACAAAAAGTCAATATATTTACAGAGAGGTATTCTATAATTCAGGCATAAAAAAGCACAAAAATCAAATCCAATTTTATATTGAATATCAAAAAGGGAATTTTGTTGACCGTCCATTGACTTGTCTTATATGAGAATACATTTTGGTAACCCAGGTAAAGAGATGGGGATCACTCTATTAGGGAATTTATTATATGAAGAAATTATTGGTTTAACTCCCTATCCATATTTTAAAAAGAGAAATAAAAGATTTGTTTTGCTGAATCGGGAGCATTTTTTGGTAAGAGAAAGGAAGTAACTCAGTAACTCTTTTGTCTAATCTTCAGATATTGACTGGGCTGGCTCTGGCGCCAGAAAAATCCAATTAACTAACCAACCAACCATCAGATATTGACTCATGACTAATTTTTATCTTGTTTTCGAATAAGTCATGGGCCTCTCATTGTTTATTCAATTTTCCGCATTGTATATACACATGGAATGGATGGTGATATCTACTTCTATATTTCTGAATGGTATCTAAAATGCGAATGGTATAATTTCGCCTGAAAAATAATTGTTAATTGAATCTACAGTGCTTAATTTAATTTTCTCATCCAGAACTGTCGATTAAGAAGCAAAAAATTCTTTTAGAAAAATGTTGACATTTTTTAATAAATGATTTAGACCCAGTACTGCACTTTCATAGATTTTAATATGTCCCTTATTTTTGAAATTATATTTTTATTTTCGATTATTGAGTTGCTTTTTGAAATTTTTATTACTAAATTCTGTAACATGAATTTTTAATTATTAAAAGAAATAATATATGTTGCCTTTATGGCATTAAATACCTAAATTTTAAGCGGTTCCTATGCATTGTAAGTGATGATGCATGAAATGGCATGCACAAACAATGGTATAAAACATACAAGGGCATATTAATTAACTCAATTCTGAGATTTCTGTGCCAAGAAGAATGACAATACAATAAAAAAAATAAGGACGACAATTAATAAGATTTTCAGCCTATTATTATTAACTTATGATAGATTTTTTTAAGTCCTACAAAACAATATGAATAATATGAAAGAGGCCGATCTAATAATCCCCAATAGCTACTAAATTTGTTGCAAATATGCATTGGATACTGAAAATTTGCAACTCTGGTTATTTTCTTCTTTTTTTTTAAATATCAATCAAATCAAACGACAATTTAACGTTTTTTTTTCATAATAACTACACAAAATATCATGTCACGAAATAGATTCTTACATCATTTTATTATTTAAAAAATTGCTTTCTAACGATTATAATTTAATTGCCATAAGTTTTTTTATATATTAGTAGCAGTTAAGGGATAAATATTTCTTACATTACTTTCAACAATTTATTTCACTATTGCAATGCAGATAAAACTGTTCCCATTGTTGTATGTAATGTTTAATTGCGTGGGTTTACTTTGTTATCAAAATGTAGCGAAAAACAATTTACAGTTCCGCTCAGTTCAGTTATATTAACGACCAGTTTTAACGCAACTCTAGGGATATTTTTCAATGCTGTCAGATGGCGAGGGCGAAACTCGGTAACAATATCGTTTAGTCTAGATAGATCTAATGTGCATCAGATCGATCAGCTTACACGACGGTTCTTCGGCGGAATCGGATCTCAAACTCGAAGCCCCCAGATTCCGAAGCCGACATCTTACCACCAGGTCACCATGGTCTCCAAAATGACATGCAATAAAAAATGTTTTATTTTGAAAATAATATTTTTCAATGGAACTATCATGTTATGGAACTTTAGGGAATTACGAAAATAAAAAGATTTCAAGAACATTAAAAAACACCAAAAAATATTGCAAAATGATCGCTAAACGCAATTAAGAATAAATTTGAAAAAATTAAAAGGGGATATTTCGCATATCATTTCAACATTATTTACTTTATAAAATCGCAGGTATTTTATCATACATACAGTTACACTATCATACATATTATAGCAGTTATTATATAACTGCAATAAATCCCTCCCCCCAACCCCAAAATTTATTTTCTTAGGAAACTTTGAAAAATTTCGGAGAAAGGAAGTATGCTGCAAATGTAAAATTTTATACTTGTTCTTATTAATACAAAGAAAGTTATTGCATTTTTTCTTGTATCGGATAAAATAAACTATTGATTTATGAAAGAACACTGTTGCTAAGAAGTTTTTGCAGCTTGATAGCAACAGTAAACAATTCAGTTTTTAATTTTTTTTTATTCAGATAAAAACTATGAATGAAAGTGAAAACTGGTCTCAATAAAGCCATTTAGCATTGATTGGTCGTTTGCTTCTTTAAGGGACGGCACAGAACCTTTTATGAGAGTAAATGCCACCTCCAAGGTGGGACTTCTTCATGCCTCCTTCAATGCAACCATTCACATCAGTCAGTGAACTTTGGAAAAAGTGCAAATACATCCTGATCGGGTCACGTCTCATTATGAAGAGAGTACGGAGGTGGCAAAGTCCAAAATTCTTGTCGTAATAACCAGAAAAAGAAAGCTGATAAAACAGTAGATAGGGAGGAAAAAATTATCCAAGTTGGCTTTACCAGATCAATGGGTCATCAGTTTCTATTGCAGTTGTTTGTTGGCTCATTTTTTCAAGAAGAGAGTTGCAGTGGCGTAGTTCAGGAAATTTTGAAATGTTGTCATTCCTTTCATAAGTTTTCTTGATAAACATGGCGCTCATCAAATGAATTACTATTTATTCATAACTTTTCTCTTAAGTATGTGCAGAAGGAAAATTAGCGTTTGAACTCGTTATTTTTTTTTATGAAGTGAACGCGTGGAGCAAAACGTGAAAAATGTAGTACAGAATTTTGTTAGGATTTTCTTCTGATAACCCACAAAATCAAATCTGAGACAATCATTTTGTCATACAAATTCACTTTTTATATATTTTATAACTGCCAAAAATTTTAAAAAGTGCTCATAGATTGCATTTATTATTTCTAATTTGATAATGCTTTTAGAATGTATGCTATCTGTAAATTAAGTGATGTGAAATGCTTTATACAAAAATTATTCTACATACTTTATTCAGACATCATTGTACCTATAGATACACAATTTCTCACTTTTTTGTTATCATCCCCCTACCCCTAGATGATCATCTGGAAAGGGTTTTTAAAAAAATTATATAAATGGAAGATTAATCATAATTTCAATATTTTTTTTATTAATTTCGGCAATAGTATCTTTTTAAAAAATATATTTTCAGTCTGCTTTAGAATTATTTTCAAATTAGTTTCTCAATAGTATTAGTTATAGTTTCACACTTGCTTTATCTAACCTTAATAATTTAAAAATAAAACTTTTAATCATGTTTTACGAAATTACTTTTATTATTTTATTTCATTTTTATATGCTTGAGCTATGTCGATATTAAATACATTTTCTTTAGGTTGGTTCAACTATGATTTTTACGTCATAGCTGTACAAATCAGAAATGAAATTTGAATAATATTATATAGGTATAAGAAAGAAGCATAAAATATTATTATGCTGCAGAGTTTCAAAATTAGGATTTGGATCCCCGTCTTTTATCCACATATGTGGTAAAATATTTATTGTGGTTCGATATTTGTATCTTATTTGACAAATTAAGTTTAAAATAGAGCTCATTGCATTATGGATTCTAACTTGTAAATAAGCATATATTAAAAACACTAATGATACTAAAAAACCTTAATATAGCCTTATATTTTCTGAGAAAAAGTAACAGTAAATAGAATTAATTGTTAGATAAAATCGTTTATGACAAAGGATTCAGTTAAAACTTTCGAAATTAATATTTACAATAAATATCATAATTTAGTATTTATTGAATCTAAATAAAAGCATTTTTTACTGTTTCCTATTATTTATCAACCAATTTTAATATTCTATAATCTTTATCCGAAAAAAACAAAAAGGAAAGCCCAGATTAAAATATTTAACAAGTTCTTCCATAAAATTCTCCAAAATGTATTTTATATTGCTTTTTAAAAATATTTTTAGAAGAGAACCAATTTGATTTCTAAGAACTTTGTAATTGAATATGAATCCTGAGTTTCTTTAAGCGACAATATTACAAAACTGATTTTATAAGAAGTTAATAATATTGCTTAATAACTGCTGTCTGAATATATCTTAAAATGTGTATCGTTAAAAAGTATTTCATAGCTTATCTATATTTAGCATCATAATTGATTTTTTATCCTTAAAAATAGGATCTACTACATTAAAATATAAGTTAAAAATAGCTGTCTTTAAAGTGTTAATAGGTCGTTATATATATTTCTAATATCTTGATGCACTAAATAGACTGCAAGAACATAATAGCACAAAACAACTTCATCTTCTTAACTGAATTAATTTCCTCATAATAAATCTTTTGAACAGAAAATTATTCTTGTAATGTTTGAATGTATGAAGAAAAATGCGTTTTTATTATCGAACAGAGTTTCAGTTTACTTCATTCAGACCTGCTTAAAAGAAGCTCAGATTTGAAGCAATTTAGTTATCAAAATAACATATATTTAGAAATAGAAACTATTAAAATGTCTTTTGAACCTTCTTTAAATATTTACGTCTGGAATCTCAAATTTTTGTTAAATTTGTTTTATATGAAATCGGGAAAAAAACTGTTTTTATATTATGCCATTAAAATATAATAAGTTTCAATTCATTCTTAAATCCAAATGAACTGTAGTCTTACAATGTTTTCATTTATGATGGAAGCATTTTTTCATAAACAAGAATTCTCAAAATTTGCAGTTGCTTCAGTTTTTGTAAGTCCATATTTAGAAAACAAGTATACATGCTTGTTATTTTATTGTAAATTATATAAATGAATATAAATATTTTTTAATTATACATTATTTAACTTCAACAGAAATTTTCCAGAGTATACAAATCACCATCGATGCCATATTTTGATAATGTCGATACATGATACTTTTTTATGCAAATTTTAACACTTATCTTTCTTATTTGGTGCTCCTCAGATAAACAATATCCATGTTGTTTATACTATGATACAAAATACTTAGGACGCATTCAATCTACGAAGCATAGTGCTTAATATCTTAATGTATGATTACATCTATACAACTATTAAATATCTTACGTTTATATATTAGATGATGGTAGTATGCTTAAGCTACGTATAATGAAGGCTATCTTAAGTTGCGTAACATACATAGACGGCTATTTATGGATTTTTGTGCCTAAACCTAATATATTTTAGTTTAGTTTAATTATAATAAATTTTCTTTTGTTAAGCAACATTGGGGCAATTTTTTGGACGGACCATTTGATTCTGAATCGTGGTCATACGATGAGAATGACTTCTGAGCTTGCATCTCCCTCTCCAAACTTCCTCATCACAAAAGCGACAGGAGGGTCGTGCACCAGACCCGCTTGCTTGAAAGTTTTTAAGTGAAATCGGGAATCTGGATACCCTCCTCTCCCCCGTCCTTAAGAAAAGGCCTTATCACAAATCAACATGGTCCTACCTAAGTCTGAAGATGAGGACAATACTTGTCCTCATCTTAAGCATCTGATTTCCTCTGGAAAAGCATATGATTTTCAAGTTAACAAAATTACACCAACTCAATAGAATTTTATCCATAATATCATATTTTTAATACTTAAAGGGCTCATAAATAAGTTGCATTTATGATGGAATCTGTTTTTCGCGTCCATGTTCCTTAGATTCCCTAACCAACATCACTCACGCTCTATTTGCTTGAAACTTTGCCTTATATTTATAATCAGAATCAGTTAAAAGTCATTTATTAGAAAATAATTAATTTTTAAACTTAATTAAAGAACATTTATTTCAGTTGTTTACAAAATATAATAAAACTGTAATCACACTACACACTGAAGCTGAAGATTTAGTCAAGTCTGATTACTTAAAGTTGCTTATACCACACACTGTATCTTATGACAGAGAAGGAAGTTTGACGCGTTCGAAGTCGAGCCTATCATAATCTAGAATGGATTGACTTATGTCACTTTTCTTCGAATGAAGAATGCTTCTAGAATTCGATGGACAGTCAGATTGTACACATACCTTCTTTTGAGTACTACAGTTGGCTGGCCTCTCAGTTATCAGTTGCGGCTCTTCTACTAATCTTATCAACCATTATGTATTTTTTTTCTTTTCTGAAAAGAAAGTTTAACTTTACTTATCTTCTGATGAGTTTTCGTACGTGTATCATTCAAACTCTTATCATCATCCATGTTTATTATTGTTTTTTAACGATGTATATCATGTATCTCCCCGTTATATGCCATTTTTAGAAGAAAACGATAACATTTTTACTTTCCATTATTTACTTTTCTAAACTCGAGCGTGCACGAGTACATAGTAATTTCTGATTTGTCATCTGAACATCTACAGCATTAGACGAAATTCTTTTCAAAAACATCTTTGGTCAGCAAAAAGGGAAAATGGCATTGCAACAAGTAAACTATGCTGATTTGTTTGTTCTTGATTTAAATAAGGGCAACAACTACTTTGTGTCTCTTGAAATACGCAACAAAATTATTCCAAATCTGTGCTAGAAACGCATCCTTTCGCAGAAGAGTTGTTATGGTGAAAGAAGGATCCTTGTTCTACATATCTAAGAATCTCTTCTAGAAACGCTTGACATATAAATGATATTTTTCTTTGGCAATCAAGGATATGTAACTGATGCAAAAAACAACAACTGTATTTTTATTTAAATCTAAATGTTTCAAATGTTAATAAACAAATTTATAAAGGTTAAAGAAACTCTTAAGACAGGGAGGCAAAATATCGAAAAAGAATTAAACCTTTAAAGAATTCTCGTTAGTTCATAAATCCATAAAACATTATTAATGTAGACAAAATTTGAAAATAAATATTAAATAATTCATTGTTATGCAAAGGGAAACGTTTTTCATTCCATACCTTCGTGCAAGAATAACTTTAATTATGTACAATATTAATTGTATTTGCTAAGAATGCGAAATTCCACTAAAGCCTTCAACGTTTCCGACGAGATATCTCGTCTTTCAGATGTTTTTAATTACAGGTTTCTGGGCACTAAAATTTGTCGCTTATGTCAGTTTAGATAGGGTTAACTTTCTCATACATATCTAAAGAATTCCTTTACTTTTTTCAAAGTAAGCATTTCAAAGACGAGATATCTCGTCGGTAGCGTTAAAAGTGTTAAGTCAATAAAAATATGAATCAATGAACTATAAAATGAATTTTGAAAGGAGAAATACTGAAACATGAATTAAACTTTATCTTAATAAAAGCACTATGATTGCAAATTAATCGTAATCGTGTTATCGGGTCGGTTTAATGCCATTTGCTCTTACCAGGCATAATGAGAGTAGCTGTTTCGATTTAAGGTTGAAGTGTGCCTTAAATCGAAGTTCGTTGTTAACGAGCACCGTTAAGGTGAAAGTATGGCTCTGCTCGAACACACACGACACAACCCTTTTTAGGGGACGTCGAACTCATTCATACACTTATTCATCCATCCGTAAGTCAGAATTTAGATCCAAATCAGAAACCAACTCATCCCTATACAACTAGAGGTATAATTACCCCCAATACCCACAGAGGTATAATTTGTTATGGAAACTTGGAGGACTTAGCAGTCACGACATTTAACGTGCCCCAACTGCCATTAGCCAACACGGCAGTCTTTGGCCGAGACGAGGACAGAACTCATTACCTTAATCATGTTATAGACATTAAAAGCAATCTTTCGGAAACTTTATTGATGAGACTATTACATCTGAAAAAGAAATTAAACAGCAAATCAAAAATTTAATTTTTTTCTTATTCTCTATCTGGAACTATATTTTACTTTGCACTAAAAAGATTAAGACTTATTGAAAATAGTTCAAAATGCTCACATTCATTAATGGGGATTTACAAGAATACGACCCTATTCATAGCCAATGAGAATTTACGAAAAGGTTTTAAATAAAATCTTTAGACTGAAATATGACTTACTACTTGACAAATCACACTATCAACTCAATAAAGTTAGAGGTCCATTGTTATTTTTAAAATTATTTTATTTAAATTGACCTGCTTAAATGAGAATTTATTTTTTGAATAAATATTAAGAAACTGAAAAAATATAAGAGATTTTCATTGGTAGACAATTGTAATCAAATATGAAATATCACGTATTTACATGACATTGAAATTACCAATATCTGAAGGAATAACCATGATATATGTAATCTATTCTCAGAAAAGAAATTTGACCATCTTGCTGTTAATTCAAGAAACTCATATTTGTCCGAAGAACATGTAAGCAATGAGATATGGCTCTCACACTTATTGTTAATCAAAAATTACATCGTATTTTCAGGAACACGTAAGCATTTTTTTAAATTGGACCTGTTGAAATAAAAAATTGTTTTTTAATCTAGATTATAATCCTTTTAAAGTAAGGAAATTAATTCAAAAAGGGCATTCATAATGAAATTCAATGAAAATTAAACCCCTTTTAAACCAAACAAATAAAAGATGCATTCAGAACATGCCGATGTCAATATTTTTGAATGCAAGGCAAATCCTTCACAGAAAAAAAAAAACCTATTTGAATCCCTCTGCCTAAGGTTGACCTTTGAGAAAGTCTTCAGACCGGAATCATATTTTATTTCTTTTTACATTATTAAATCATTCGATTGTTACTTAGAATGATGTACTTTACGGGGAATGATACGCAGATGCAGCTATAAAACGCGGGAGACTTCAATACGGTTGTGCTTTTTTTGTAGAGTAGTCTGGAATTTTGCCTGCTACTGGTGTGTTCTTTCCTTTTTGTTTTAATGATATTTTTGGTTTGTGAGGGAACTTTTGTAGTTTGTGTTGTGTTTTATTGTAACTTCGCTTTGATTTGGAAGT
This sequence comes from Argiope trifasciata, assembly GCA_026543055.1. Lineage (NCBI taxonomy): Eukaryota > Metazoa > Arthropoda > Arachnida > Araneae > Araneidae > Argiope > Argiope trifasciata. The sequence goes on from JAPMOQ010015914.1 coordinate 4,739,862, forward strand.
TATAATTTACTAGTTTTTTTTATATCTGGGAAACTGGTTTATTTCAAAGGCCTCAATTTCAGGGGATTTTCGGGTCACAAGGGGTTAATTTTTTGGACGAAAGTCAGATCCCTCATAGAAAATATCCCTGTGAGTGATCCTTGAGACCGTCTTTATGCCGGACTCACACTTTCTTTCTTTTTACATTAAACTTAACATTTTAACGTAATATATTTATGAAGAATTCATTCATTAATAATCAATTTATATTTTTAGGCCTTTTAGTGACCAAATACTGGATGACACAAAATAAACCTGCTTTCTTTTTCTTGCTTTAAAAAAATATTAAGAATTCCTTAGAATAAATCAGTTTAAAATATAAAAATTATTTCAAAAAATGTTTTGGCGACATTAAAAATTAAAGCAATTTTTTTATCAAGAGAATTATGGTTTCAAGGAAATGAATTCATAAATTCAAATAAAACAATTCAGTATATAAACCAGTTATTACTCAAAATTTTAATTTTTATCATATATCTTTAATTATCTTAAAGTAAAAGCGCCTAGTAAACAGTTCACAAGATTCAGTATTCACTCACTATCTCTACACTGTACTCTGAGCTTTCAGAGTAATTTATATGATTGATAACTAATTGATTAATAAAATCACTATATTATATTATATGTATATACATAATAGGAAAATCTAATGATTCTCCTATTTTAATTAAGTTTTTTAGCATCAAAACACTTAATATAATTCCAATTTCTTATATTCGTAGTTCATTTACTAGTAGTGAGGTTAAAAATAAGTGAATTAATTCTTTTATTGGTAACCAAAAAATTATCTCCGAAATAACTTTATTTAACTCTATATCTTATATATATACACAACGCTCACAGCAGCATTCATTGAATTCCAATCTGTGCCGCAGTGTGTGGGCGTAGAGAAATGACTTCATTCAATTGAAATGAAATATTTTGATAAATGGCCATAACTATTTGGCGAATAATTCAAATTTTGCCAATATCGAATAAAATTCAAAAAGAATCCGAAACATTTTCTCAGATGGTGATGCGTACGATATAATCAAAACCTGATGAAAAAGTGCAATTTAATATTGCAAAAATAAATCATTTATTTTTTCTTCTCAACATGTTATAAAAATCTATCATTAAATAACAGACTCTGAAAAACTTTGATAGAAAAATCTAAAAATATTGTAAGACTGTGTTATATAATATGACTTTGATGAAGCTTTAGTATTTATTGTAATTAATATTGGAAAATATAAAGAGGTAGAACATTATTGGAAAAAATGTATACAGGCTTTTATTATATCTTGCAAGTAGAACCGTGATAAACGCAATGAAGAAAAATATAATTGATTTGTTGAAACACATTTATCTCGTGCCACATAATTATTATAAAAAATCTACATTTGACGAGTAAGATTTAATTTATATTGTACAGTTATCAATTTGAACAAACTACAAATGGTAATTGAAAATATGGGATAAAATGCATAATAAGGAGGATTCTCATCAGTTATTTCAATATTTAATGTTATTACTTTTTCACTTTTGAAATCAATCAACATTCTCAGACGTGTCAAATGTTTTACTAAGGATTACGATAATTCCAAAGGTATTCCATTTATATTTTTTATAATCTGTTAAATAAAGGCTACTTATGCTGTAGTATATTCTATTATGTTTATTTTTGAATTTATAATCTAAAGGAATTTTTTTTAAAAAATGTCCTTTATCTTATCATTTTTTCCACTTTCTGTTTTATGAAATTAATTACTTTGGAAAATGAATGACTCTTATACTGAATTAAATATGGCTAGTGCTTTCAACTGAAAAATGAAATGAAAATGACCTTACTGAGATTAATACAAATGGCGAAACTCTTTAACAAGTTGGATCACTTTAGAAGCATTAATTTCTTAATATTTTATGAGTCGATTTATTTTGTAGAACAATGATACGACTAAGAAATTCAATTTATTAAAGAATAACGAAATATCGTTTAAATAATCCAGAAAAAAATTGCGTTTCCAATATTGTGATTATGAGAATAAAATTATATATCTTTGAATTTTAATAATAAAAAAAACTCTGAAAAACTTTAACCATCTTTCGATTTTTCAGAATATATACTGAACGCTTTTTATGGATTGCAGGACGATGGAAAAGAATATGACTTTAAAATTTATTATTACCTTCAAATTTTAAGAAATTTTATTTTGAAGTTTGCATCATGTAGGCTATCGTACAGAAATAATGATACCATTTTCTTTTATATGAACTTGATCCACTTTTATATTGTTTTTTATTATTAAAGTATTGGAATCAAACACAGGCGTAGAAACATAATTTAATTCAATTTTTTTTATATTTGCGACGTAGAATAAATAGAAATCTCCACCAAACAACACATATATCCATTTTTGGAAAATGACATAAGAAATATACATTTCTTTTAGCGAAAAAAATGTATATTTCAATGTTAAAATGTAAAAAATGTATAAAAAGCGATTCATGTTATTATTAAGATATAAGAGGTTGAACGTCTGCTTTAAGTTCTCAATATAATTTGAGTAAATATCGATTTCTCAACAATGAGTCAAAAACCAGCTTGGAGGTTCCATATTCTAATAGCATATTTATACTTAAGAAAATATTGTTTCCAGAAACCTATTATACACATTGAAATTCGAATATATATGCAGATTTCGAAATAAAAGCCATTCAAGTTAATACTCAAATAGATTATAAAAAAAATATTGTTAACTCATTTGCAAGTGGGACAGCAGTTCAAACCATTAACACTATATCGAAATTAAGAGACTGGAGTGAAAGCAATATATTGCTTATGAAAAATATTTATTGTAGAAAATTCCTGTAGATAAAAATATTTTTTCACACACACACACACACATTGTGATTACAATTAAAGTCCTTTTTCAAAATGCTGTAAAAAGAACTGCTGATCAGAATGACTTCAAATTTGAAATCAATGTATTTGAAGAAGGGGTAAACTTTATGACATAAGAAAAAAGTTCCAAAGTGTATAATAACATGGCGATGTGTACTGCATAATGAAAATGGATTCGGTGCAAGTGATAATTTAAATTGCAATATTGCGAATATTGAGGTACATACTAACCATCTGTATTGTTCAATGTGCATGTTTATTTTGCTTTTCAGCGAAAAAAGGGACTTCCAAGCCATTGAACATTTGTGGTATTGTTATTGGAATGTCGGTTAATCATAACCAGGTTGTTCTACATTGTAAGAGAAAAATAATCGCTTTTTAACAACCATTAACAGTAAAAAGCATATTATGATTCTGTTTTTAATTGTCCTTGCTCCCAAAACCAAATAAAATTCAACCATGAAAACGCCTGTTAATTATCGCTAGAATTGCTCAAGACATATTCAATATTCTGTCCAACATTTTCCATCCCAAGTTGAAGCCGATAAACAACATATTTTAAAAGAAATCGGAGTGCCTCAGGGGTCATTTATGAATGTGCCATATCATTGTGTGAAGGCAACACTTAAAAAGAATGGCCTTCAGTTAAATTAAACTTGCAATCGGACCACAGATCACAATATTTTAAAGATAGCTTAATAGCCAGAAATCACAGCGTTAAGGGTCAGTGATATTGAAGTTCAGATTGTTAGAAAAGGGCCACTGATAATTCTAACATTTCACTTTTTATTTCAGTGCTAAATAACTTTATTTTTTTTTAGTGAATTTTATCTGTTACATCACTATTTAACCTAAAAAGACATTAAATCGTTTCTGCGAAGAACAAATTTATAAAGAAAGTTTTAAAAAGGGATATTCACATTTTCAAAACTGATCTCAATTAAAGAAATAGTATTGACTTCTGAAATACTTCTCGCCACAATTGGATAACTATAACTGAAAAGTGGAACTTTAGTAGGCTGTAAAAAGAAAAGTGTTTTAAAGCATTTTAGAAACTAAAATATGGTAGTGTTATCTAATTTATAGTTAGATTCATTGTGATGCTATTAAATAAAATTTTCAGCGTCTAGTAAAAAATAAAAACTTAACATCTATAATTTCAAGAGAAATCCTGCATCATTTCACCTTATCTCCTCAAACACATTTAAAAAGTGAAAGATTATGCAAATGAATGGCCAGTGGCAAAATAAGCTATTCTCATTTTAGTTATTTTAATGAGATTCAGAAAAATTTTATGCACTGTATTTCTAGTTTTCGATCTTATCAATGATCTGTCATGCATTTTCTGCGACAAAAATAAGCGTGAAAAAATTTCTATAACGAAGACATGTTTTTGGTTATAAGGAATTTGAAAATTCTTCCGAACGTTGCCCTTCAATTTATTGATATCTCCACACATTAAATAACACTGCAACAGCTTGTTTATCTACAAATACTTGGAATTCCCTTTCTCGTGGTGAATTGCTTCTAATGAAGTTTTTGAGGAAAGATTGCTTGATAAATTATGAGATGAAAAAACAATTCAAATTTTAATGACTGTGCATTTTTTAATTTTTCTATTATTAAAGCATTTATGAGAGTCATAATTTCTAATAAATTAAATAAATTTTGAAGTGAAAAAAAATCATTGGTTCCAATTCTTTATTGGACAACCAATCAATAGTTGACTAATAATAAATCTTTTCAATTTTTTTTGAAAACTTTTGTCTTTTTTTAAAGGATATTTAGATTTTTTAATTAAAAAAAGTAATGACATTATCAGAAAGCATAGTGAGATTGAAATACATAATTGAGAACTAAAAACTCTTAATCATTTCATTTTGCACATTTTGAAGAAAGCAATTCGTACAAAAGATGAATGAATGTAATGGAGCAAGTCCATACCTTTAACAGTAATGATTAATGCTGTATTATATTTCACAATGATATGCAATTTGTAAAATATACAATAGCAATAATTTAAATATAGTGTACTCCCAAGTATCCGGTTCGCTACTATCTGAATTCTATACTATACTTCATAATTTTCTTTTATCGTAATTAAAATGTGGAAAGCAAGGCGCTGCATTGACAACAAATATGTCAGCATTGCTTAGGCATTGGAAGCGGGTGTCTGCTACTACCTTCCTACTTGTAGTACGTAAAATACAAGTTGTGTGCAGAAAAAGAACAGCTTTCTGCTCGTTGTTATTTATTTCCTCAATGCATAACGCATCTCAATTATTGCCGCTGTTTCTGATTATGTTCATATAGGATTCGTAAATTGCTCTTTATTAAGGCTTACTGATTTTTTCAATGTATCTTAGTGAAGATTTCAAAATGTGTAAAAAAGGATAAAATGTTATAATGACTGTTGAGGAGGTATTAAGCGCTATACAACAACTGTTATACCCAAAATATAACATCGTATTTAGGAGTGAAAAAAATACAATGGGGAACTGGAAAAAAAAATCAAGCAAAATTTGCAAAGTGTTGCTTAACACAAACTAGTTGAAGTGAAATAAAAGTAAGAAAAACCATTTTGAAAGGCAAGCATAAAGAAGCCCAGGAAGCTTTATTTTTGCATCATGCACATTTAAGAGAAAAAGGTATACCTGTAAATGCGCCAACATTTCAGGAAAGCACTTTGGTGTTTAAACGACAAGTAGCAAAGACTTAAACGAACGACGATTTTTTGTTATCCAGCTTAACCTTCCCCCACATTAGACTGGACACTCGGGAGCGTTCTATAACAAAATAGGGGCTCTAAAAATTATGGAGATTTTTTTTGTGTAAAATGATAAGCTTTTTCATTTTAAAAATTGAATTCTAGAACTGCTCATCATAACGAAGAGACGTTCTCAGCTATGAATCACAATTCTATTTCAGTATTACAGATAAACCAGTGCTATTTTCGATTACCAGAGAAATTTAATCGGATTTTACCGATTCCTGTTGATAAAGTGGTGAATTGCTAGGGAAATGATTTATTCAAAAGATATCAAACTGAAGTCAATCATTCATCTTTCAATGCAACAAGGAAGTCATAATGGAAAATTCTTATATGAAAGAAAGTAGTTTTTATCTTTAATTAACTATTCAACTGGTTCTATTCTTAGAACAAATAGGAACAGTTTGAATGTAACAGCAACGAAGACATTGAAAAATGTTTTATCACAAGAATGCGGAAACATATTCAAAACGGGGAGGGGAAGAACTCATATTAAATGTGCAATGATGCAATATTAACATTTTTTGTTTATTTTTTCTCATAATAAATCAATTAAATATTTTAAAATGTGCAATGTTGGGTTTAATATAAAATTTTATATGAAAATAGAATGACTGTAAATGCTTCACCAATCTATAACGTGACGTTTTCCGCTTATCTGATACAATTTGGAATTACCGGATAATGCCTACTTTTAAGAGCATTTCAACTTTTAATTTAGGAAGATTTAATACAGCTTAAATGGAAAATGATCTGCACACAAATGACCTATGAATAAATAATATTATTTACTTAAAAATTATTTATATTTTGTAAAGATTTAAATGTAACGCAATTTTAAGTTGTCTTTTTTTACATATTATATCTCAGTAAAAATATTTTTAAACAATTTGCATATTATCTTAAAATTGAAAAAAAGTATATTCTCTAAATATCAATCTAGCTATTGATTTTTTTTCCGATTATTAATTAATAATAGGAGAAATTATTTTTAAATTTTTAATTATTAAATTATTATTTAAACTAATTATTAATAAATTATTTTTATTAATCATTATTACTAATTATTTTTATACAAAAAATTATAATACTTCGTATATAAATATACAAAATTATATAAATATTTATAATTGTTCATTTTTTATGAAAACATTATTTAGATAGTGCATTTTAATATCATTATTAAAAAACCTCCTCATTATTAATTTTTATATTCTTTTTGTATTATCGCAATGAAAATTACTTGCCTTTTTATTCTATACTAGCCGCCTTTGGCGACCAGCTGGTTCGCCATGAGTAATGCATTCTAAAATTTTCAATTAAGTCACATATTCATTAGCCTTGAAGTAATTCCGGGCATTGATTGGCCTGAAATTAAAAATATTTTCTTCCGTGATGCGGCCAAAATATTAAATAAGTTTTTTTTAATATTAAATATGTTTTTTTAGCGAAAAAGGGGGAAAAATTTTGAATAAAGATTTAGATGTTGCAAACGATTATAGATACCTTGATTTTGCTTTTATTTTTTTAGAATATATCACATTTTATAATGGAAAAAAAATGATTGAATTAATGATACAGATATTGCAAACGATTATAGAAATATGCCATTAAGTCCAGATTTCAATGCATATCTTGTCTAAATTCAAGCAGGTTTACCATAAATAAAGATTTGTTGAATTAATGATTTAGATATTGCAAACGATTATAGAGACCTTTGCGTTGCATTTATTTTTTTAGAAAATATTACATTTTTTTATTTTTATTTTATCCAGTCTCGTGTAAAAAGCATCATTTCTTTAGACTTGTTTACGATTATAGTTTTTTTTTATTATTTGAACTTCCGGCATTGTTTTATTTTATCCAGTCATGTGCTCAGAAAAAACATGGTCAAAATATTTCTTTAAAAATTTCTTAAAAATAGAAGTCTTAAGTTATATATTATAACATTGGTACCATTAGAAATCTAATTTTTTAATCTTTAAATTGATGTAAAAATCATGTTTGTGCGATAATATTTTCGGAAGTTATAGCGGTAAAACGTCTAAATTTCGCGTAAATTTTAATTAATTCAAATTCTAATTAAAAATTCGAAAAAAGGGCTCCGAGGTGCACATTCCCGACCTCCAAGGTATACATGTACTAAATTTGGTAGCTGTAGGTCCAACGGTCTGGCCTGTGGAGCGCCAACACACACACACACATTGAGCTTTATTATAAGTATAGAAATCATTTTTGTGAAATGTTTAAATAAAGGTCTTTAATACAGTAAGTATATTAGAAAGTATATCAGAAATTATTGTGACTTATTTTAAATCTTTCAATGCAGTTAAAGTTCCGAATTAGCGTTTATATGTCTTGCAGTAAAATTAAACTGTGTCAAATTATTTTAATATTGGGATCATATGCATATTTTACTTGAGGGATAGCGAAAATGAAATTAGTTCCCATAACATGCGATCCTAAACAAGATTGTGAGAACAATAACTTGACTCTAATCAGTATGTATATATGTACAATGAACAAGGCAGATCTGTTAAAAAGCATGAAATAAATGCTAATCGAAATATAAAATTTTAAATTAATGTATTAAGGATGCTATGAAATGCAAATAACACACAACAGATTCAAATGACAATTTATAGTTAGATTTCTCCGCCAAAAAATTATCGTCTAAATGAGATAAAAATTAAAATAAAAAGGATGGAATAAACTTCATTTAGTTTCTATCATATGTTTTGCACATATTTCCAAAAACAATACCAGACAATTTGCTAAATGACCTTGGATTTAAATCCGTTGACCTTAAGTCAGACGTGAAACACCGTGAGGATAATCTAAATGTGTTAATCTCAGCCGGATCTTCCCCTTTCAGGTTGTGACACTATAATTTTATCAGTTACTATTCACAGAATATTGCCGGGGAGAACAGTGAACGGACGCGAGTGAAAGTGATAACCATCATATCAGTTATATCATAGTTCACAAATTGTTCATTCAAATAACTCTCTTAAGGTGAAGAAACTGATGAACCGATTAAGAATCTGATAAAAATATCTAAATCATTCATCCTTCCGCCGGTGAACTCTTCCTGGCAGTTGAAAATTATGACCCGGAAAAATTAACGTATTCTATGGCTTTGTAGAAGCATTTATTAAGTATTATTATAAGCAGAACAAGACAAATGATCAAAAGAAATTATTATTAACTAAAAATAGGATTATAAAATCTTAATATATATGAATTATTATTGTCTAAAGTATGATGTACCCAAGAATTAAATCTCTTCATTTTTCCCCCAAGTATTAATCCATTGAAAACACTGGGGTATAAATTTTAAAACTTTAATACTAGGTTTACCATAAATTGGTATATATCTATTTCTGCCAAAGGGGTAAAAATGACCCCTTAGGTATTTAATTAGAACAAAAATATTGACCTATCTACTATGAAGTTAAAGCAGAAAAAACTATTATATATTCAATATATTTGTTGAGATTTGGTGAGATGAAAAGGCATTCCTCTGTGTTCATTAACTAAATAAGGAATATAAAAAAATTCCTACTTATATCAACAAAGAAAATTTTTATTTTAGTTATTATTATTAATTAATTACAATTAATATAAATATATATATACATACATATTCCAGAATCACAAAATTAAGTGTCAAAAGAATTTTTTTCCCATCGATCTACACACTTCACCACTGACGGAATTTATTCCTAAATTTATATCCTGCTAAACATCTTCGCAAGATTTGAACTCGCATTCTTCACTTACATTTGAAAAAAAAAACCAAAATCTCATTTTACCGATTGAGAAACTCCATATTGATTTCAATTTTCATTACAAACTGCAATAACTCTATTTAAAGTATTAAAAGTTTATTAAACTTAATTATTGAATATTTGAAGAAACAGTATTAATATCAAGTGTCATTCAGTACAAGTTTAAAAAATGCATGTGAACTTGAGTCAATGAATAAAAAGTATTTTATTAGCGGCTGAAAAATTGAACAAAGTGTATAATAGGGAGAGTGCGAACTAATGACAAGAGTTAATAAATAGGATTATCAAATTTTAATATATAAAATTTTCGATTATTGTCTGAAGTAACATGTTCTCGAGTATTAAATATCTTCGTTTTTTCAAGTATTAAGTACTGGAAACACAAAGACATAAATTTCAAAAATTAAATACTATTTATGCAATAAGTTGACGTATATCTATTTCCACCAAAGGGGTTAAAATGACCTCTTTAAGTATTTAATTAGGAAAAAATATAAATTGGCCTACCTTTACACATGTCCCTAAATTAAGGATATTGCAAGTTCAGTAAATGTGTGTCAGAAGCAAAACAAATATAACTTATTTGTAATGCCTATAGATTAAACAACAGGAAAAGGGAAAAAAAGATGCCATATGTTTGATATCAATAATAAAAATTGCTATTTCTTGCTCCAAAGAGAAAATTACAAAACATTATTTTTTAAAAATTAATATCACAGGGTTCGTATGATGGTTAATGCATAGTATATCTTCAGACGGCGCAATACAGTCCGTACAATGCCTAGGCATTCTAAATATCAAATTATCGATTTGATCTTGGAAAATATTACACCAATCATCAAACATTGCTCTCCGAATTTCCGGTAGACATGTAGGGGGGGGGGGGTTAAAGGCTGCAACTTGTCTGTCAAGCATGTCTCAGACATGTTCTACTGGATTCAAGTTCAGTGAGAATAATGGCCAGTCCATACGGGTGATATCATCTGATCGAAAGCATTTGTTTACGATGTTTGCGTGGTGGTAATGGGTGTTGTAGTCAATAAACACGAATTCTGAGCCCATGGCGCCAGGAAACAAAAATATATCTTTAGAGAGAAGAATAACACATAAATTTATCCATTAAAAATATATTTAATTAATAATTCTTTAAAAAATTTAAATACTTGATGAAATATTATGCCATACACATCAATGATTTACTAAATTCCAAGTTTGAACTGCAGCAAAATTAAATAGAAAATGATAACATTTATAAAGTTTCATGAGCCAGTTATTCTAAAATAGTAATAATAATTTCCTACTGCTGCTAACGCCAAAAGTAGGATGCATTTGAGCTATAAGAGCTCTTGTTGACAACGCCACAGGAAGACCCCCCACCAGCGACAGCGAAATTTTAGGAGTACCACTTATTGAATCGGACACGTCGTCCAAGGCGAGTGACAGTCTCTGGTCGGGTAACAGTCTTTAGCAACTCTGCTGATATACTTTGCTGATCCGGGGATTTTGAAGTTGTATGTCGAGTGTCGTCGTAATCGTGCAAAACATAAGCAGGTTTAACACAGTTGAGGTTCACTACGAGTCCATTCCCACGCTTGTCGATTTTGAAGCTTATCTCTGTTCAATGGAGAACCCGAAACGGATCCTCATAGGGAGGTTAGAGACCTTTACTGAGCGCATCCGCCGGAGAACATGAGTGTACACCCCAAGATTCTTGCTGACAAACATTGATTGCGAACCGTGGAGCTGCAGTTTAGGAGGCAACAGTCGCTGCGTTACCTCTCTCAGTTTCCCTACAATGGTAGATTGATCGGGGCTGTCCGCAGTTAGACTTAAAAATTCCTCTGAAAGTCGAATACAAGCACCATATAACATCTCTGCAATTGTCGCTTTCATATACACCTTCCATGTTGCTCTGAATCCCAAAAGGCTTGTCGGCAATTCTAAGGACCATTTCACTTTTCTATATAACCACGATGGCTTTTTTTACTTGCCAGTGGAATCTTTCGACTAGCCCATTCGCAGCTGGATGATATGCTGTTGTGCGCTGCCGAGCAGTACCCAAGAATTTGGTTAGGGCTTGAAAAAGTGCCGACTCAAACTGCGTACTTTGGTGCGTTGTTAACCTGAATAATGGTCCAAATCGAGCTGACTATCTCAATAAAATGCTGCTTCTATCGTGTTAGCCTATATATCTACCAAAGATAATGCCTCTGGCTATTTAGAAAAGCGAACGACGCAGGTAAGATAATATCTAAAGCTTTCAGAAGGGAGAAGAGGTCCCACTATATCAATGTGAACATGCTCAAAGCTAGCACTGGGATGTACAAAACTACCAATTAGCTTCTAGTGCGCCGTGAAACTTTTGCCTGTTGACACTGTAAACACGTAAGAGCCCACAGTGTCACATCGGCACTCATAGAAGGCCGAATATATATTTCGCTGATCATCTTTACTGATGCACGCATACCTGGATGTGACAGTGAATGTAGATGCCTAAAAATATCACGCCTGAAGCTCTCGAGCACGAATAGGTGGATACGACCAAGGGATACATCACAATGCAAGATTACTGGAGGCTCATATACAGGAAGAGGTTGCAGTACCAATGAATTTCCATTTGAATACAAAATCTCTTGCAACTCTTGATCCATCTGTTACTCCACAGCCATCTTCTGAAATCAATTGTGATTGGTAATTAAATGGTAGAGATGTTTATCCTTGAAAGCGCATCTGCAACCCCATTTTCAACCCCTTTTAAGTGACGGATGTCAGTTGTGAATTGGCCAAGGAAATCTAGTTTCCTAAGCTGTCGGGGTGAGCATTTGTCTTCTTTTTGCTGAAATGCAAACGTCAACAGTTTGTGGTCTGTAAATAGGATGAAATTTCGATCTTCCACCGTGTGACGAAAACCTTAATGGCCATGCAGATTTCTAGAAGTCTGTCGTATGCATTGTATTTCTGTTGGATAGGAGAAAGGGATTTGTAATAAAATACCAGAGGTGTCAGGCAGTATTAATCATCTGTTGGAGAGCACCACCCAAGAATTGTCTAAGGCATCCACTACTATAGCAAGGATGACATTAGCAGAAGGGAGGAACAAAACCGTAGCTTCCGCCAAGTCCCCTTTACACCCTTCAAATGCACTTTCGGCTTTCTCCGTCCAGAGGATGGGTGTTTTGTCATTCTTCTTGGCTCCCTTTAAGTAAGCATTTAGATCCACCTGTGTTCTAGCTGCATGAGGCACGAACCACCTATAGAAATTAATGAGTTCCAGGAATCTCCGGAACTCTTTCATAGTACTAGTTCAGGGAATTCCGTAATAGCTGATACTTTTTCTGTGAGTTGAATGATGTCATAAACTGTGACAGTGCGGCCCAGAGATTTCACGGAGGATTTCCCTAGAACACACTTGGAAGCATTTAGATGCACACCATACTCCTCCAAGCGCAGGAATACTTCCTTCAGGTGTTCCAAATGCTGGCTCTTGCTTTCTGATGCTACCAGGAAGTTATCGAAATATAGGACGCAAAAGTCCATTCCTCTTAAAACATGAGGGATGAATCTTTGGAAGATGGCAGCAGCGTTGGAAAGTCCGAATGGCATGTAAAGAAACTCACAAAGTCCAAAGGGTGTAGCAACGGCTGGCTTTGGAACGTACATTTCTTCCACTGGAATTTGATTATAAGCTTTGCAAGGTCCAGCGTTGGGAAAATATTCTTCCCTTCGAGCACCTACAAGCAATCTTGGATACGTGGCACTGTATAGTAAATCTGGGACTGTCACGCTATTCATATTCTTGAAACTTCCACAAGGACTCCAATCTCCATTACTTTTTGGAACCATAACAAGAGGCGAGGTCCAACAGCTTTTCGAAGATCTACAAACCCCTTTTGCCACCAGAAATTCAAATTCTTACTTTGCAGCTTTGAGTTTATTTGGTGGGAGTCTTCGTGGTCTTAATAATACTGGGGGCCCCGTAGTTTTTATCCAGCGTTTGACCTCGTGCTTAGCCTGATGGATCAAACTAGCTTCAGTGAGAGAAGGAAACTCAGAAAGCAGTTGTTGGAACTCTGTATTCCTCTTGATTGCTTTGATGACGGCACTCTGATCATCTCTCACTCTTTACTGAAGTTTTCTAAGAGGCTCAACTAAGAATACTTGACAAACGTCGACTAACAGTCCATAGTAGCGCAGAAAATCATTATCGATTGCCAGACATCAGCGATAATAAATGGTCCCCGAAACACTCTGAGTAGGTCAATGTTAAGAAATAACGTTTTTTTTTCTTGCAACATTGTAAATTTCAAAAAAATAAGCAAAATTATTTCTATACAAGATATAGCAAGCAGTACTAATAACTCCTAAGACTGCAAAAATTCTTCCTGTGAAGTAATTGGCGGATGTAAACAGACCGAAGTTCACGTATTCAAAGTCCAGAAGTCACTAGTTAGTGATGAGTACTTCATCCTTTAAAAATATATATTTAATTAATAATTCTTAAAACACTTTAAATACTCGATGAAATATTATGCCATACACATCAATGATTTACTAAATTCCAAGTTTGAACTGCAGCAAAACTAAATAGAAAATGATAAAATTTATAAAGTTCCATCAGCCAGTTATTTTAAAATAATAATAATTTCCTATTGTTGCCAACACCAAAAGTAAAATGCCCTTGATCTATGAGAAATCTTGCTGCCAGCTCCACATATGTTATTCCAGAATGACCTCCCGATACATTTGGCCTGTCATTGTTTCAATTTAAACATGCAGGCCAATTCTGAAACCAAGAATAATTTCTCCCCAATCGAGCAATCTTGCACCACTATAACAGTATTCTTTCAATGATGTTTTCTTGGTGATAACGGATACATGATCCTCTCCTTTTGAAAGTTCGGCGAGAAAAACTGCAAGCTAAATTTGAACTTGTCGGAAAACATCACGCAATCTCATTGGTGCGGCGTCCACTTTGCATGCTCCCTCCTCTAGGCTAACCGCAAGTGGCAACGAATTGCAGTAAGTGGAACACGGCATGTCTACGAGCATGCAGACCAATCTGCTTTAAGCGTCAGCACATAAAGCTGTCATACAAATGGTTGAACAGAGCTGACGGGACATGTCTGATGCTGTGTTCCGTCTGTTTCTTTTGGTAATAACTGCCAAATATCGGCCTTCAATCGGCATTGTAATTTGGGAGCAATTTGTGTTGCAACGTCTAATCACATTACCATCATCTTTGAATACTTATCAAAGCCTGGAAATGACATTCTTGGCGATTCCAAGTTCCTCGGATACTTTCAGCTGGGTACGCCCACATTCCAGACGACTGATAATTATGACACATAAGTCATTCAAATGCGTTCTTTATGTCATAACTATGCGATTATTTCACTGAAAGGCCAATAAAGCTTTTGTGAACAATTTTACTTCTTTGCATGTATTTCTCATACATTACTCTCTTACACTCTCGTCATTGTGACGTACAATCGGTGTCGTCTGGTGACTTCTTGCAATCTGCCTATGATTCTTGAAGATATGTGTAGTCATTTTATGGGTGATATATGTATTTCAGAGTTCAGTTTCCCTCCTGACTCTGCATTATCCTTAATTTATGGACATGAGTGTATTATCAACTTAAAGTAGAATTAAAAATATATTTTCAGTATATTTGCCAAGGTGTGATATGATGAAAAGGCAGTTCCTCCGTGTTTATTCACTAAAAAGCTGTTTATTTTCTAATCTAGGTCTTCAAGACCATCTATTCTACTACATCATCATATTTATACCGATATTTTTGTGCATTCTTATCAGGCTATTACATTTAAATACAAATATATGTATTCTCAACAACATTTACTCCATTGATCAAAATGACGCCCTCAGTAAAAGTAGGCCTACTATATACATTTCTCCGAAGCTAAGAAAAATGAAAATAAAATATTTGCAATTATAAGTCTTATAAATGTAAGTAAAAATGATTAAAATTTTCTAATAAAATTCGGAAATAATACAGTTTTTGCAGGTGGGTCAAAATGATTCCTTTGTATATCCATAGTTAAATCACTTGCTTCATAGTTTTT
The DNA here is from genome assembly GCA_026543055.1 of Argiope trifasciata. Lineage (NCBI taxonomy): Eukaryota > Metazoa > Arthropoda > Arachnida > Araneae > Araneidae > Argiope > Argiope trifasciata. Next base: position 4,755,429 of record JAPMOQ010015914.1, read on the forward strand.
AGTAATTTGTAGAAAATATTTTATGTAAAACTAACTAAAAAATAAAATTTATAATTACCTCGTTACTTTAAAAATTTCCTGATGCTATGATTGTTTTTTCAAGTATTAATTTCTGAAAATATAGGGACTTTAAAACTTTAAATAACCTCCACCACAGTTTTTAATAAGTTGCCAAAAATATTTAACTTAAAATTAGCCAAAACACAGAATGAATAATTACCTCTTTAATGCAAGAATTTTAAAACTTTTCCAGTGTAATTCAGAATTGCAATTTATGAAGTCTATGTAAATCATTAATATAAAGAATAAACTGCCATTGACAGCTCAATTATAATATTAATGCTGATATGTCTCTAATTATGTAGTAATTATTTTGTATAATTGTACTCTTTCAGCTTCAAGAAACATTTCGGCAATTTTACTTATTCTTGGAATGATAATATGAATGAGATTCAGTAATTATTTTTATAACATAAAAATATTTAATCAGAATTAAAGTTATTTAACTATTACCATATAAAAAATATTTGACATTTGATACTAAATGCTGTAATAATTTGATGATACGATAAAATTAATTTTTAAATAAGCTAATGATCGATTTAAAATTAAATGCTCTTTCATATTTCTATCATATTTTAATTTCCCTTTGAATTCTTGAAAATTTAATACTTTTCATTTTAGATACAAACAAACATGCTAAATTTGTATATTAATTACTTTGGTGTTGTTTGAGAAAGCCAAAATTAAATCTAATTTGGAATTTTTTCAGAAACCATGTTTGCTCATTCACCCATCAGATTAAAAGAAATAATGCAATAAAATCAATTAAAAATAAACAATATAATGTTATAAAATTCATATAACTTCATTTTAAATACTGCTTCCTGCAGTTAATTACAAGCAATCTGTAATTTAATAAATGGATTGAATCATTTTTATGCACGCCATTTGTAATTATCCAGTATTTCATCCAAACCTCATCATATCAAGCAATATGTCCATTTCACAAGTTGGGGATCAATAATTAAGTTAAGCAAATGTTTAATTTATTTCTTTCAAATATTCTTTAAAGAAAGTTGAAAACACGAAGTAATTCACTCTTTCACTTAAATTAAGATGGGTGAGAAAAATGTTCTGTGTGGGGAAAGATTTGTCAGCCTGGCATCCAAAAGTTGTAAATCTGTCAGTAAGCGAAAGAAGTATTTTACGGGCTAAGCTACTGTTGAATTTGTCAGTAGAAGGATCCATTTACTTTTAATTGAAGAGGAAAGAATTTAATTCTAATTATAGAAAACTTCACATCCAACTAAAACTTCAACTTCCTTTAAGATTTACTAACAGCTCAGTGCAGACGAAATTTGAAAACCAGGATAATTTCGATACATTAAACGCGATTATTTAGCATTGGGATATATTTAATACGACAGTTCATGAATAATTTTATTAAATATATCCTTGGAAAAGTTATGATTAATTCCTTCTTTTGAAATTATTTTATTTTAAATAATATCGGTTATTTCTATCTAAATGAATAAACACATAAAAAACTATTCATATTCATTTAAAATAAATTATTATTATTATCTATGCATATTTTTATTCGATTCAGGGGATTTTTACAGGGTGGTTATAGTTAAAATTCCACTTTGAAATGTCATAAAAAAGAAAACTAATGAACCAAATATCAAACTTGGTAATATCTTAAAAGAGGTCATAGGAATTTCTTTTCAACTAAAAAAAGTTAAAAAACTCGTCCCGGGGAGATGGTACTTTATGCAATATTGTTAAACAAAATAATGCATAGGTTTCAGCAATTTAAGAAATGGTGCTTAAAATAAAAAGTTTTTACTTATATATAAATATGTTTTTGTAATTGCAAGGAGTAAATATTTCAATAAATCAATTTAAAAGATATCTATTGAAATGTATTTAATCGTTTCTGAAAAGAAATTGTTTGTAGGGTTATGCAAAATGGTAATGTCTCATAATTGGCTTACTGCAAGCAAAATCAAATGATTTATGCAGATGTACTTTGCATGTCATTTGGTTTTCTAAATAAAAGTGAGTCTGTATCTCAGAGTTCTTATTATTTCTTGATGATGTTTATAATCATGAAGGAACATTCTTTTCTCTTGAAATGTTACTAAGAATGCGACAGCATTGAAATGCGTGTTTAGCAAGGGTGTTCGTTCAATAAGAGGAATACGCCGAGGTATATTCTAAGAGCTGTTGTTGAGAATGCAGCAATGCGATTTAACTTCTATTTTATAATCATTAGATATTATATATTTTAGCAAACTTTTTTTTACATGCATCTACATAAGAGGCAAAATATTTGTTTGCAGTTTTAAGTATTTGTGTAGATAAAAGCGGAAGGATTTACTTATGTGATTAAATAAAGAAAGCGAGTTAAAAAAAGAAAGCGATATTAAACGATTCCTCTAAATAAAATTGATATAATTTGTTTGAATGAAAAAATTTAAGCGATTACTCAAAAATATATTTCTTTTAATTAATTGACAAAAATCATTAGTTTTTTTTTCAGAACAGATATTAGCATTCATCCAGACATCTCTTAAATTATGAATTATGTGGATGAAGTAAAAATATCAATATTCAATAAATATTACTTTTTAAATTTGCTTAATAAAAATGTGTCCATTTTTAAAAATTGATCTCGAATGAAATACTTTTTCAAATTAAATTAAGGATTATTGAAAAGCTCATAAAATTTGATTGCCTATGCTCATAAAAAATGATCCAACATAGGTAATTAGACTTTTTCCTTTCTTAGAAATATAAAAGTTGGTAGAAATTTATTAAATGTGTTTCATAATAAAGTCTATATTATTACACAATCAAAGGATAAACTTCACTGTGCAGGTTGTGAAATATTTCACTATATGCTTACTTAAAGTGGAAGTGTACGCAGCGTTTTGGCATAGTGTCCTCTTTTTCTGGAGACTTTTTTTTGTAGAAAAAATGAATTAGTGTCGGTAAGTTATAAGTTGCACAATAGCTAGAGTTTTTAAAAGAATAAACTGTAAAACTGAAGCGAAATTGTAGGTGCATATTATACACTATGCAATGAGCCTTTTTTAAACTTTTAAAGATTTATAACAATTTGATGTGCATAGTTAAAAATCATCATATAAGAATTTAAGATATCAAGTATAAGCAAAAGAAAATTGATTGAATGCTTTATACATCCCCAAATAATCAGTATAATTTGTATTAGACGTAATATTACAAAAACAGCGAACTTTCAAGATTCTAATATAAACAGAAAACAATGGAAAAAATTAAAGATTAAGAAATATTGTGAGATCTAATAATTGAAACTTTGATCAACCATTATGTTGCTGATAAAAAAAAATAAAAACCAAAAAAAGAAATAGTTGATAAAACTAAAGGGAATTGAATAATCATAGGCATGATGATTTACAAAGCTGTTTTAATTTTAATGAAAATATTCACACGAAAAGGCACTATTTTTCATACAACTAATTTGCAGAACTTCAATTGTTTATAGTTTTTTTAGAAATGAAACGAAATTAATGTACAAAAAATGAATTCAATTAAAAAATTTCAGCCACGATAAAATTATTTTAATTTTTATATAAGAGGTGTTCAAATGAAAAGGTACGAAGTGACACTGTGGATATAATGAGAACTTTATTCAAAGTATACATCATAGGCTTGAGCACAACGACCCAAGTGGCTCACGAGTTGAAAAAATCGTTGTTCCCAGAATTCCTGTGGCCGAAATAAGACCCATTCCTTCATAATGTCCTTAAGTTCCCCATCCGAGTTGAAGTTTTTCCTTTCAGATGTTTTTTTAAGGGACGAATCATATGAAAATCAAAGGGAGACATGTCCGGGCTATAGAGTAATGAATGATAGAGCCGTTTCCCCTTGAAAATGGCCAGTTCAGCGAGTTATCCTGGAGACGAGTGGATGCGTTTTGTCATGGAGCAAAATCTCTCCTCCATGAATAACCTCGGTCTTTTGTTCTTGATGAACTTGCACAGTCTTCGAAGTGTCTCACAGTGCACATCAGAGTTACGGTGTGCACAAGGAATTGAACAATTAGGGGATCTTGTACAGCGCTTTTTATAACAGCCTCTGCTTTCTCGTCTCTCATGCGCATGCGGGCGGAAGCACATGCTCCAGTCTACGCCGGGGACTTAATCGCATTCCTAGATGTCTCAGTACGTTCTTCCATAGTGGCTAGGTAAATATGTTAACTGTTATGTTGCTATGACGTTTCATACCTTTTTAATTTGATGACCTCTTGTATCTATAAAAATTAAATTATAAATTTGTTATATCTTAACTAAACTTTATGTTCGACTTAAAGAATTCCCTTACAAAAGATTACCAATTCGTCTGCTGTAATATTTCCATATTTTTTTCGAATGAAAACTGAAAAAAAACCCCTAGTTTTATGTACTTTTCAGTTTTTCTAAACCCAGCTTTCCTTTATTTTTTTATCAATCATTTGCAGAGAAAGTCTTCATAATATGTACTTAAAAAGCAATTTTTTTTCATTCTAGAAAGTTTTCTTATGCCTTTCTAAATTACAAAGAAATTATTTTAAAAAAATATTATTAGTTGATACGTACATATTGCTTTCCGTTTTTGTAGATAATTATCAAGTTCTTTGAATCTCAACAATCTAGAAACTCAAAAACTTTAAGCAACATCTTCTAATTGAGTTTTTAAAGTCAAGAAAAAGATTCCAAGAAAACAATTGATGCACGTAATGATACAGCTCTGTTCCTTGTTTTAGGATCAAGCTAGTTAGTTCTAAGGCAAATCTAACATAAAAAAAGAAACCCAGTTAACGAAGGTGAATTGTTCGTGTATATAATACACAAGTCTCCTCGGCTGTAGAAACTCGTGACTGAAATTCAGTAGCCTACATCATCCTGAAGGAGAAATTTCTGCTTTATCTTGTGTGGATTTATCTCGTCAAAGAAGAGGGTACCGTTTTCTCTGAACTACTGGAGAGTTTTCCTTTTAACGGCAGCATATATAAACTAATTTGAATTGCTAATTTCTTTTGAATCATCCCTTTGAATCTCATCATGTATTTAAAGTGAAGAAAATAATTTAATTCTTTTTTTTCTGTGATACACTTGGGTATCACTATATTTTTTTCCCATTAAAGTTAAGAGTTATTAAAATTATTCCACTAAAGAGAATATTCAGCGTATCAATGGTTTGAAGTAGATATTAGGGAAATTGGATGCTGTTTCCTACTCTTTCATCTTTAATAAGCTTTTAGATAAATGATTTTACTCCTATGTGTTTGCTTGCATTTCATGTTTATTTTTCAATAAGTTTACTCTGAGTTGAATATAGTTTTAAATATTCAGCGTTTTGTAGTATTGAAAAATAGCATATAAAATGCTAAGATTTTATTGGATTTCAGTTGTTGTATTTATATCTCTCGTTTTGAAAATTCACAAATAAACAGCAAATATAAAATGAGATTTTATGTTCACGATTTATTGTGATTCCTAATTTAAAATTTAGGCATTATATAATAATAAAACATTTAAGAAACATTTTCTGTGTTGCTAAAGGCTAATTAATTTGCGCCCAGCTGGTTCGTCAGAGAGATTGATTACATTTAATATTTATTAAATGTTTAGATATAGTTTTATATCTATAATTACATTTTAATAACAGAAGAAAATCTATTTACTAAATACTTGACACAGTAAAAACGGTTTGAATTCACAGTGCAACAATATTGGAAATTAGACCAGAAAATATTTTTTAAAAGTTGCAAATGTTGAAGAAAAATTAGTACGATTAATGAACAGGTTTGCTCAAAAGGGAAACATTTTAATTTTGAAATAGGGTACAATTTATTTTTATACAGAAGTTTATTTTTGAAATTATCACAAACACACACAAAAAAACGCAGTATAACTTGGCTTCTAAACCGCAAAGAAAGGATTGCTAAGCACGACAATATCTTTCACGAACTTCTAAGTTGTTAAAAAAGTTTGAGCTTTCACCTGAAAGACTGAAACACATGATTATTATTTGTGTGAAAAGTTAGTAAAATTATTTTAGTATTAAGAACATTTTCCATCCTTCACTCATTTGCGAATTATTTTTTTAAGATTTTAAGCATTGCTTAATGGAAGGAATTTAAATTTGTTTAAATTTCATGTAATAAGAATTATCTAATATGTGTGACCAGCCGTACTATATAAAATTAAATGAAAATTTATCATTCATAACGTAATCCGATAAAAAAAAATTGAGTCAAATGCTAATATACCATTTTATACCTTAATTTCTAACTTATGTGAATGTAAGCAATTTTTGTGGGGATTAACTCTTTCATTCTTATCCTCATTTCAGTTCAACTATTTTAGAATGCTGTAAAAAACTAAAGAATTTTCATCAAGTATAAGGGAAATTTCCTACTATTTCAAAAATTGCAATGACACTTTGTTCTTAAGGGAATGCTGTACAAAAGAAGATCCTGCTTAAAAATGGCTATCACGCAAATGAACGCATGGACTCCCTTTAATATTTTTGTGAACATCTCCCTATCCTCCAAACTAATTTCAGCAAGAAATTTTAATAAACAAAACACGTGCCAAGGTTAATCAAGCGTACTTGACGAAAGAGGAAATTTGACAATGGTATCAAGGCGTATTGGGTGTCTGAGGTAGTTTTGTTTAACGGTTGTTTGGGGCATTTTAGTACATACAGAAATAATCTTAGAGCATTTTATTTCAATTTTGATTTCAGATTTTTATATTTTCAAATATTACCATAAAATATTTTCCTATTGATAATCTTTTAAACTTTTAGTATCATTAATATTGAAGTATTTGTCGTTAAAATGTTATCACTCTCGAAGATTGTATATTAAGATTTAAATCCATAAATCGATAGTAGCTTAAGTTCAATATAATTTTTAATATATTCTAGGAACTTTGTGGGTGTTCTTATTAATTTTTTTTTATTTCACATTATATGTAATAATACTACCTGACTGTAATTCATGCTTTATTCAACCACTAACTATCCATAAAATTAATTCGATGAATTTTTTAAATGAAAAAAAAAACAATAATTTTAATCATTTTTATAAAGTAAGCATATGAGAGCTGTTTAAATAGTAGTCAACAAACATTTTTGCATTACAAAGCAGGATTTTTTATTTTTGCAAATTTATTTTGGGTTATTGACAATAAGTGAATGGTTTAAACACAATTGATATAAAACAATTTTTTTTATTAAATTTGGAAATGATTCTGTAATTTAACATTAATTTAGAGTTTGATATTAATTAGAGGGTTCTATCTCTCTTTGTATCTCTTTTTTTAAAGTGTTTCTTTAATTTTATTCTTGTGATATTTCACATTTTATTTTTCAAACCATTTGAATAATTTTTAATTCAATTTATAAATGATAGATATATTTTATAAATTTTCTCATTTGTTACTTTCTTTATAAATAGGAAATCACTATCATCTACAGCGATTCGCCTTGAGACACGAAAAAATCTGAATGATCAGAAAGTCGTGATGACATTGGTAAAAACTACGAATCTTAGATCTATTATCAGGCATGATGCATCCCTTCCTGTAGGAAGCACGTCCTATCATTAGTAAGAGGTAATCAACTCCTCCCTGTTTCTGCCCCTACTAGTTCGTCGAGAACCAACTACTGGGGCGGAAGCTTCTTATTTTGAGGTTCCTCCCCCCGAGTGATTTATAAGCAAAAATAATTAAAAATTATATTATTATAATTAAGTAATTGTCACATAAATTTCTTATTTCCTTGAATTATATATTTCAATCATGTCAAGCGACAAATTGAGAAATTATCATTCATAAACTATATTTGAACATATTAATAGTTTCAAAATTTTAAAAGTTTATATTCTGGAAAAAACTTTGCTTACCAAAGCATATTTTAGGATACCTGCCAATCTCCTTACTTAAGGTTCTAGTCCTTAATAATCACAAATGATTTTATCTCGATCTGTATAAGTATTCGGAGTAATCAGAATGAAAGCTACCATCACGTAAAGGTAATTGGAAACCTACATGTTGGCAGTGTAAAGGACTACATTAGACAATCATATTCACCAACACAACCGAAATTCTTAATACTGAAATAAGAGTAACTAGATCCTACAGTATAACTATTCCCACAAAGAAACCGATCGGCTGCTTACTCATAAAGCAACTTTTTACCATTACATTACCATGCCTTTCAGTTAGCGCCAGTGTTTAGTAAAATACAGCGAGTGTATATGGAGATCAACAAGGCTTTAAGTCAAAAGATTGTGGGAAAAATATTAAAAAATTGCAAATGTTTTATTTCTAATGTCTCTACAAAAAGTAGATTAAATGAAACAAAACAAACTGAAAGAAAAGGGAAGCTATCTGTTTTATAACTCTGTAATACAAAGTCAGTATCTATATAGTTACTAAAATAAAATTCAGATAAAAATTTCGATTTTAATCTAAATTCCTCTATTGCTGCTTTAGAAGTTTTCTTGCAATAATTTTATTACGTTACAATTTATGTGAATGAGTCAATTTTCAGACAGTCAATAATTTCAAATATGATTTAAGATGGATTTATAATTTTTTGCAATATCTTTAGTTTTCAGAATTAGATGTTTAAAATTGTGCAATAATTTTTAGCAATTTATTTCCCTTCAAACTTTTTCATTTTTATTTTATCCATAGTATTTCTTGCCTTATCTATAGAGCTGTTATTCGAAAGGAATTTCTTTCAAAAATTTTTCGGAACTTCCATTATAATGAATTTTTTTTTACAGATGATGCTGATTTATGTAATGAGATAACGGAATGTTTACAGTTGCATTGTTGAATTAAGAAATATCGAGTGGAAATATGAGACTGATATGTTTAAAAAAGAAAAGGTAGATAGATCAATTAAGAACACTACTGTATATGTCTGCTGTCGATCAACTGCATACGTATATAGGCTCACAAATGCTATCATTCATAGATTATTATGACCGCACTGTAAACAGTCTGCGTTTTTTTCAGTCAGTTATTTATATATTTTTTTCTGTTGGCTTAACCTTCTACCATCAAAGTTTATAGAATCGTTTAAGCCACGCTATATATCAACACGAAATCACTTCTCTATTTTATCTATACTATGAAAAACAAGGGATAATATTTTTTTCTGTAGATGGAAGGTTCAAATGTTTCTTAAGATTTCTCACAATTCTCTAATAAAAGATTTTTACCACTAAATTTTTTTACTACCAAAATACTATTTTACTAAAAAATATTACTCATGTTAGACAATGCATTTAATTGTCTTACACATTTACAAAATTTTTATTGATATAACATTTTACTAATTACAGAAATTCTAAAACTATAAAATTGCCTTTATTGTCACATAAATTTTGATTTTACATATAAAATTACTTAACATAAAATTACATACTTAAAATGTTTTCAATCTCTAAATCAATTGTATATTTTTAATTAGTAGTTTAAGTATAAGAGCATATATTATATAGATCCTGGAGCTCCTCGTACAGACATGAAAAAATGTTATAAAATATTGATACGAATTATATAGGAATGTATGACCGGAAAATTATGTGTACATAACTTCTTGAAGTTGGTTCTTATAGGCTTTTTATATCTGTGAAGTTCCCACAAGAGTACAATATGAATTAGTTCTCGGACTTCTACCTGAGCGGAAATTGTTCAGATATGACCCAGCTAATAGAATTGTTACTATTCAGTTGTATCGAGAAGAATTTCCTGTGAAGTACGACAAAATCGTTAAATGTACACCAGAATCAATCTGGTTCTTCCCAATATAGATGCAGAATACACAATATAGATGTAGAGCATACTACGGAGTACGTAAGCCAGAGTGCAGGCCCCAATCAGTCGTTTTTGAAAAGGATGACTCAGAAGTTGAGGAATGAAATTCTGCCCCCAATAGACATATGATAGCCCTTGCAACATGATTAACTCGAACAATTATATGGTGCATTCTGCATAGTGAGGTCTTTCATCCATTTTCATTTTCAATGAGTTCAATTACTGCAATTGGATGATATGCTGTATCTGTATCCATTACAGTGTTTGCACATCGGTTTCTTCAAAAAAACCTGTCCTATCTGAAGTCCGAATTCAGTTTTGTTCAGCGGGGAGTTTAGTTCATATTAACATGAAGAAATTTTTAACAATCAAAGCGTATAGGAAGGTCGTGCAAAACAGAACCAGACCATGTACCACTCACAACATTGATTTGGCTATTAATATGTGGATGGATACCGTGAATAACTATTTCAATAGTCTATAATTTTTTACAATTCCATCAGAATGATCACAAGTATTTCAATATTTTTCTGGAGGGATTTTTATAATGGCTAAACGCATTTTCACAAATGCTCAGAGTCCAATGTAATTACAAAGATGGGGGTTCCCACTAAACCCAATTATTGTACCTCACTTTATATATATATATATATATTGTCCTTTGAAAGTAGAAGGATTGGCCGTCCTGGTTTCGCAGCATGAATCAATAGATAACTAGATTTATACCTTTTTACTTAAGGTTTTTAGAGATGCCCTTAATTTTACTGTTTAGAATTATGATTAGATTTCAACATACACATTACGGCATGAATAGACATTATTTTGGTTATTATCCACGAGATATTTTTGAATACTCCCAGTATTTCATGTGGAGTAAGTTTCTTATAAATATCACTGGCAATGAACAAAATTTTAAACATCTTCATTGATTTAAATACCTATTACTCCTTTGTAGGAAAAAAAACCCTACACTATTCTTCGTTCTCATTTCTATTGTTTCTCAGGTATTTTTTATCGTTTGAGGGTGGCAATTCCGATTATGAGTTTCCCCGATTATACTTCTTAACGATATGTATTCTCTCGCAAGTATTTACTTTAATCTGAAGAACACTGGTATTTTACACTTCCAATTAAATTAAAAAGATATTGTAAATATTTTTAAAAAATCGATATGAATTTACTGAAATTGTTTAACATAATTATAAAGATTAGATAACATTGAAATCTCAATTTATTATTTTACACATAATTGTATTTTTTAACAAGAATCAGCAAAATCATATAATATCATACAAGTTAATTTGAGTATCAGTTTAAAAGAAAGATTTATAAAGTACTATGCTACTTTGATTTTTAAATTGTAAGCCCTTATTTCCTTGTTAAGTAACAGTTGAGAAAAAAATTTTAAGAATTTTTTTTCGAATAAAATAAATGAGATGTCTATGTTACAGCTCTCATTTTAAAAAACCATTTGGGACCATACAAAAAAGAATCAAATAAAAGTATGTAGAAAATTTCAAATTAAAACATGAGAACTAATCATAATTTCTCCAAATTGTTTTCTTTGCATCTATGAATATTTAAAGTAAACACGTAGAAGAGAACTAAATATGTTATATTTTAATACTTCATTAAGTTTATTTTTGATAAAAAGTTATGATATTCTAGGTACTTTACGAATAAATCTTGAATATTTGTTTTCCCAAGTAGACAAAATACATAAAATTAATAAAAACTGCGATAATTGTAAAGAAAGAACGACTTTTGCAATAAGGTAAATTCTGATGCCAATATTCCTTATTATAATTGCTTAAAGAATTCTTTGCTGTTTGTCCAAATATTAAAATAATCAAGTTTTTCATTGAAAGGTTTTCTTTTGCAGTTTGACCTTGGAGGTAATGACGTATTTTAAGGGAGCATGCGCTTCGTGTATGGGATTATAACTGAAATATTTTGCAACTTGGTGTTGAGGCCACTTCGGCTTGGACTTTGGATTTCTGTTTTGACTTCAGTGCAACGACACCAGAGAAATTTTTTTTGCTTTAATTTGCTGACATAGCATAAAATATTATTCAGTCCAAATTTTCATCTGCAATAAATTTCTACAAACATTATTTTAAAAAATCTACAAAGAAAAGAGCAAACTAAATTAATTTCTAAAATTGCAATTCTAAAGTTAAAAATATGTGTAACAATTATTTTCGCTTGAAATAACATTTTTTAAATTATAAAGTAAGCTTCAAATCTATTCTAAAGATTCAGAATAAAAAATAATTGACATGAATAAGAAGAAAATTTTAAAATCTAAATCGCACATTACAGTCCCAAAAAATAGCAAATTACTTATAAAATTAGTTCATACAAATCAAATGCTTTATATTTTCTGAGGCAATTTAATTAAAACTATAAACTTAATTTTAAAAAGTGTCACTACATGGCAAAAGCAAATTGAAAATACTGTATACTTGGTACTACTGTATGCTGCATACCAAAAGAATGTATACTTGGTACGAATTTAGCATCCAAAAATGCTTTAGTAGAATTATTTCTAAATTTACATGCTTTTATAAAATTATTCTGCCTACTTGATTTCGAAAACAGCAATGCATTATTAAAAATCAATTTTCAAAATGAAATAAATAAACTGATTTTCAATCTTGAAAGTCTCTGATAGTGAAGACAGTATACTATTATAAACTCTGATTGTAAAGATAGCAAATTGTTACCATTAACTTTGATAATAAATTGTTAAAATTATTTTTTTAAATGCAAATATAAAAATATTTTTCAAGTTTGCATGTCTCTGATAGTAGATAAAATATACTATAGTGTACTTTGTAAAGGTTGGCTTTGATAATAAATAGTTAAAAATAATTTTCAAAATGCAGTTATAAAATTAATTTTTGAGCTCGAAAGCCATTGATAGTAAAAGCAGTGTACTATAGTATATGCCGATAGTAAAGATAGACTGATAGTAAAAGCAGTGTACTATAGTACATGCCGACAGTAAAGATAGACTGATAGAAAAATAAAAAAAATTAACTTTTAAAATACAACTTTAAAACTAATTTTCAAACTTGCAAACGTCTGATAAGGAAAGAAAACATATTACAGCGTAAGCTGATATTAAAGTAAGATTGATAATAAATTGTAAAAATTAAAATTATAAAATTTATTTTCAAGCTTGAAAGTCTCTGAAGAAGGCTGTATACTATAGTATGCTCTGATAGTAAAAGCAGACTCTCATAGAAAATTGTTAAAATCAAATGCAAATACAAAAATAATTTTCAAGCTGGTAACTCTCTGATAGAAAAGAACGTATACTATAGTACAGTATACTTTGATAGTAAAGGCAAGCTCTGATAGTAAATTGTTGAAATTAAATTCCAAGAGACAATTATAAAATTAATTTTCAATATTGAAATCCTTTGATAGTAAGGATAATACCTAAAGAATGGGATATAATTTTCAAACTGGACGATTTTTTAGGCCTTTCAGATTGTTATATTTTGAGCAACGTTATAACTTCTAATATTTTTTGACAGATGATTAATAAAGACATTAGTCCATTGTTTTAGATAGAAATAATTAAAGGAATATAGCGTTCAATCTTGTCGGTCTTAAGGAGCACGGAGTAGCCGAAAAAAATAGTTTATAAATTTTTGGTTTTTAAATAAGATGTCGACAAAGAAAACCGATGATGGGAGCAAAAAACACTGTTCCCAAGATACTGTTTCCTTTGTCGCATCCCTTGTATTAGCTTTCTCTCATTAATATTTCATAAAAATCTCTCTGCTTAATTTTGTTCACTTAATAAGTAACTCAAACAAGAAATAAATTAGACAACTATTGATGGATTTATTCATCAGCAAAATTATGAATAATTGAACTTTTCCGATTAATTAATTGATTAACTGGAGACTTTCTTTTTTTTCTCTCTATGAACTTTTTTCTATGAGCTTTGGATATAAATATTCAACATTTCGCATGGCCTTTCAATTCGATTCATATATCTATACATACAGACCCCATTCATAATTCTTAATTATTGCATCTACAATAGGGTCCGATATAAGCTTGATTTCCCAAATGCTCAGATGCCGAAAGCGTCGACAGCTTTCTCCAAAGTCAACAATCTTATGTGGTAGCAGCATTTAAGTGTTTATCCAAACAAATATCGCGAGAACGCTTGTAGACGACAATCACCGAGTTCTTGCAATCTGTCCACCTCCTCCCTTCCTTTCCTTTTCATCCCCTCGTCATTCAGAGACTCTAATCTCCCGCCCGACGTTTTCCGTTCCCCCCCTCGCACTGTCGCAACAGTGCGCGTGCGCGGCGCGCTTTCGATTAGTCCGCTAGAACGCAGGTGATAGGTACAAATTTTTTCCTACACTTTCGCGCCTGCGCAAATGCAGCTCAAAACTGTTGATACATATCGGAACATATGCCCGTCCATGTGTATTTATATTCGATACATTATTCAAAGAGTAAAAGAAATTTGATTATAAGTTTACAGAAATTTTGGGAGACCCTCAAGCTTTTTTCAGTCGAATAAAATCGCAATTTTCTTGCTCCGTTTGTGCAATAAAGTGGTTGCAGTTACAAAGAAATAAAAGAAGGTAAGTTTAGAAATTGGATTAAAAAATAAATTTTGTTTTATTTAAAAATGTGAAAGTAGAAAGCATATATATATATTTCTTTTTTTATCAAGTAAACACGTTTTTTTAGAGAAACGGAATGGGATTTTCTGAATAACTTTTAAGCGAAATATTTCAGTTAAATAATAAAGCCATGGTGGAAAAATAGGCGATTTGCTTCGCAACTGAAAATTTGTTTCAGTTTTCTTGAATTTTTATTAATTAAGTAGAAAGTTAAGTTAAAAATTAGTTTGGAAATTCGAAATTAAAAGGGGAAAAAACAACTATCAGAAACAAATAAATATAATCAATAAACAAGACTCATACTATAGGGAAAAAAACAGAAAAAGTTGGAGGCCAGTTATAATACATTTTTTACCATTTAGTTTATTAATAATTTCATATTCATATCATTTTCTTTTTGCAAATTTTATTAAAATTAAGAAAAGAAAATTCATAAATTAATTAAAGGTTTCCACATCTTAACTATGGAAATTTTTTATTTTAATTCTAAATTTTTAAGTACATTCATGTATTATTTTTTTTTAGTGAATAGACAAATTTTTCTAATCATTATCCGAATAAATTATCTTAATCATTAGATGTATGTTGTGTGAACAAGTCTATACTTGCCCTCAGATTCAACAGTAGCAGGAAGAACTATTTTTTGACGCGTTCTATTGGTTAAATGTGGACATTATTTAAAATGGATTTTCTTTTGTTGAATCGAATGTTTCAGATTAAAAGTTCAGTTTTATGCAAATTTTTCATTCATTATTAAATTTGCAATTTTTGAAGAATGATTTATTTATTAAGTACAGAAACCTTCTTCTGTAATTTTACCATACTAGAAATACTTTTATAAGAAGGAAAATACCGAAGAGTTATGAAATATTTTGAAAGTCATTTACGGAAAATTCTTTGCTAAACTGCTCTGAAAATATAAGTGAAATAAATATGTGTAAAAAAATATTTATCGTCCAAGAAGGAGAAATACTTCCGAAAATAAGTCTTTAATAATGTGAATATGAAGCCTATACTGACGGTAATTTTAGAAATTAAACACACTCTAATATTATGAACAGTTTTACTCAGTATATAAACTAGCATGATTTTTATAAGTTTATAAATTTTGTTAGATCGGTGTATCGTTCATCTTAGAAAAGAAAGAAACCATACAGAATTCTTTAAATGTAATTGTACTGGAAAAGCTGTGCAGTTGCCATAGGCGGTTGAATAAAAATTAACAATTTGAAATAGTGATGCCTCCAAAAAATCTTTATTTGAGGCTATGAAATAAAAATAAAATTCTTCAGATTTTGAGTAAATTAAAGATCTGAAGTGTAAGTTAGGCGTTAACTGCATAGCTTAAAGTATCATGGTTTTATCGAACTATGCATTGGTTTCAGATTAAACTGAACCATCATAATAATATTCTATACATTAAAAATTAATAATAGGATCATAAATAGTTATGTCTTCATTAAATTATATTATCGTTCTCATTTATAGAATGCTTAAAAATTCGCGACAAAAGTACTATAATATTTGATTATTAATGGATTATATATATATATATATATATATATATATATATATATATATATATAATATTAAGTACTAATTACTAATTCGTTTTCTCCAAATCAAATTGCTTATTTAAGTCATTTTATTTTTTGTCACAAAATCATAAAATTTTTGCCTTTAGAGAAAATTAAAGTTCTTTTTTTTTTATCAAAACGCCTATAAATACAGCTGAAACCACCTCGAAAGTCTAAAGCAAGTAACTTTTACGTTTATTATCCGTAATCTGGTAAAATGAAATCTTTTTTACTTTAAACAGTGAGTTAAATTTGATAGAAGAGAAATGCTTGCTATTATGAGACAATAAAATTACATTTTTTGCGTTTCACATAAACATCGCAAATGATTGATTTGTTATTTGGTAAAGCAAAGCCATAAAATGTTAGGTTTTGATCAATAAATTTGGTTCTTAATTAGATATAATGATGGCAAATTAATTCTGACATTATAACATGTCTATAGTGAAAGGATAATACTTTTAATGAATAACTAAATGAATTTTCAGAATCCTTTTTTTAAATGTGCATAAATTTATTCAAATTAGGTTCGATTTAGAGCATATTATTTTATATATGCCACAAAGAGATTTAAAAAATAAGGATAGAAATAAAAAATTATTTACAAAAAGACATAAACAAAATAGAACTTCGAAAATGTTTTTTACTTTCAAAAAAATAAAGCTGGTAAAAGGAAAAATGTAATTGATTACTCCTTTCTTTGTTTAACGATGCTGTCAAAAAAATTAAGAAATATTTTTAATTCTATCAAAATCATTTGCTTTTTCATACTTTTTGATTGAAATAAGTTTGATTTATTTTATAACATCTAAATGTGAAAATCTATGTATAAAGTTGCATGCGGCGTAAGGTTCTAAGTCACATTTATTTATATTAAATTACAAGTATATATTTAGTATAAATAAAATATAAAATAATTAAAAGTACAGAATTAAAATACAAAAATATTTTGATTTGATTTTAGATAATTTTCAAATTTTTCTTTTTAATAAGTAATACAATTTGCATACGTTTCATTTGACTAATTTTGGGTTTTTTTTGTTCTTTTTAAATATTACTAGAATGAATATTATTGACTAGATAAGATGAATTTTATTTTATTTCTTTGTCGCAAGAGACCTTTATCTGACCGAACTGTCCAGTTTCAGGGAAATAAATTATCTCTAGTAAGTTCGTTGCAATGTATGAAATGGATAGTAAAGTGATACAATGTATGCTGTACTTATAAGAAAAAAAACTATGTATTATTTTTATAATGTTTTATGAAAAGATAATTAAAAATCTATAATTAGTTAATTAAAATATTTAACTTATTTATATAACGAAATTATTTTCTTAAAATTGATTAATTATGGTTTAAAAAATCCCTGAAGCAGCATGAATAATAAGAAATCAATCAAACTCTAAGAGCTTTTCACCATCTAGTAAACCATTTGTTTATCATGAAATTGAATTTATCTAACAATGCCCAACAAATATATCAAAGTAAAACCATGCTGAAGGAAAAAAATTACGGAATTCAAAATAATGATTTATAAATTTTTTGATATTATTTTAATTTAATTTAGTTAGTATGAATTAGTATAAACACAGTTATTATTTAAAGGACGTGTTGCTTCTGTAGACATTAAATTAAAAGCATTCAGATAGTTTTTAGCCTATTTCAAAGAGTTTCCCTAGTCGAAATTTATAAAAAATGTGGGGCAAGTATGCATAATTTAAAATACAAAAATTCAATTTCATACATTCATTCATACAAAAAGAGGAGTGGTCATTTTTATTATAGTTTTCTTTTTTCTTATCTCAATTGAAAATAATTTTAAAATGTTCAGCTCTGCTATTTACGATTTTATAATTAATTGCCCGTGTATTATACGAAATTAAAATGGTGATATTTATTTCATTATTTGAGCATATTTTGATTTTCAGTTAAACAAGCAAATATGAATTAAAATTTAAATATGTATTTAAGAATATGAAACTAAATTATAATTAAAGATTATTTACGAGACAAGGAATTTTTACGAGTCAAATGAATGAAACTGTAAATATCTGAGAAGCTATAATGTAAATAAAAATATAGACAGAAATACATGTTCATTCATTGTTTATACACAAGTATTTAATTTTGTTTTTTTCTTATTACCATAAAAGTTGTATTTGGAGCACAAGAAAAATAAATCATTTATAATAGCGGAGGGATTATAAATGATTTTAAAAGAATGGTTTTTCACAAACATGTATTCTCTTACTCTACCCTAAATTAAACAGTTAAGCTATTAATGTTATAAATTTTCATTTTTAAGAATGCTGAATCTAATTAAAACTTTTTTCTTCCACTCAGGATAATGGCAGCCATCTTGAAAGATGTTTTTTATTAATTTGGATTTGATCTTAAGTAAAATGATTGCAATAACTCTTGGAACAAGAATGTTCCTACGCAGTCGCACATATTTGCTAAATGTTTGCTAAAATGCATATAGATTAAATGATCTCACTTCTTGTAATAGTTTTACAAAAATATTATTTAAAAGAATGAAAAAATATTAATAACCTCCTTACTGATTCTAAACTTAAAGTTGCTAATACTTCAAACGTGGGATTAAGAATGAAGTTTCTATTAAGAAATTAATTAATATTTGATTAATAGTTGAAAAAATGCCGAGATTTATTGTTTGCATTAATCTGGTTTAATATAATAAATACAACCTTATATTCATTTATGCATTTAATCTAAATTTTTTACGGATGATTATTCCTTTGAAATTTAAGATAGAGCTTGAAGAACACTTACCAAGGATTTATAAAGACTCAAATATTGAAAAATGTCATGTAAATGTAAGTCGCTTCATCTTTTTCATTCATCGCTTCATTGTTTTTGATTACAATACATTTAGTTATTTAATTTTTGAATTCTGCTGTTAATATATCACCAAGTTTAATATTTTATTTTGTATCTTAAATAAATTAGAATTGTAATTAATTAAGTTGGGAATGTCTAAATTTTCACATTATATTCACGATATCAATAAATATAGAATTACTTATATGCATTGGACATATGTAATTTTATAAATTTATAAGAAGATTCATAAAATTATAAGAGTTTATGGAATAATTTTAACGGTATTTTCAATGTAATTAATCATAAATTAAACTTTTCAATTCCGACCTTATTTTTAGACAGAAATAATAACAATATTGAATGTCTTAAAGTGTTACCATTGTTGCCGTTTTTTTTCTCCTTTAAATCAATAAAATATACATAATAATTACAACCTTATTATTGGGAAAATTCAGCATCATCTCCTTCTCAGGAAACTTTCTTTGTTCATCATTTTCCTCCCTTTATTAAAAAAATGTTTCTTATCAAAGATTTAATGATTTTTTAATCTGTTTTATAGCGTCATTTTCGGGTTTTCACTTGCCCTTAATCTGATAAAATTATGACGATCTCTTCATCAGAATTGCTTATGGTGCTGAAATAACACTTATTTATCAAAACAATGTTTGTCAACTTTTCATTTTCTTATTGATGGAAAATTTTCATTTCTTTTCAGCTATTGATTATTCTTGTTTGAAATAATTGTATGACTGATAATGTTTAATCGTGATTTAAGAGCAATAAATTATTAAAAATTTTTTATTGAAATAAAAATTATTATTGACTATTAATAAAAATTATTATAAAATTATGAATTTGTTTTTACTCAGAAGGAATTGTAAGATTTTTAATACTTTATATTCATCTAATTTTAAAAGACTGAGACAGTTAAAGCATGATCTAATATCTGTTTATAATAAAATATTTTTAAAATATTGAAATATACCTAAAATAAATTTGAACAGGGTGCTTAAATTCTTCTTTGCAACTCCAAGTTTAAATTTAAAAAAGAATAAAAATCTTATAAAAAATATCTGTATTTTCTACAAGATTAATAACATGGTGATTTTGTGAAATATTTTCATTGAAGGGTCTCAAGTTTTAAATGTAATAGGCTTTTCTTCCTAACACCTTCTTTCGCACATATATACTGTGGAAATAATCTGCTATTTTTAAGATTCAACTAACTGAATTTCAATGTTATAAAGTTTTATTTATTAAATTATTTTTAATCATTGTTGAAATATTGGGAATGACTAAATGTTATATGATAATTACACTAATTATAGGAAAAATTTTCAGAATGTGTATGAAGATATTTCTTTTTTTTATGAAGAAGAATGTATTAGGATACTTATCGAACAATATACTGTTATTCTGATATTTTCATTTAGTTTCAGAAATTTGTTTTTGAAAATTGCAAAACTTAATTTTTCAAAAAAGCCATAACAAGTCTTTAAAGAAATAAAAATATTTAAATCGGTATAAAGCTTCTTCTGACGTCAATGCAGAACAACAATAAACTAAATATATAAGCAAATGAGAAAAGTTTACATCAACATTTTTGGTCAAACGGTATTAAGCTTACTAAATAACTATATCGAAGTTATGAAGCAGCACTTTTAATATTAAGGTTTTCATCATGAACCAAATTAAACATAAAAGTAGGAGATGAAAATGAGATCTTTCTATTATATTTACAAATATAACAATAAATTTATGAATACATTTGTAAGAAAAATATTAGGGAAATAATTTTTCTCCGTTTAGTTAAACTTTTAAAGAAAACCATTATTCATAGAACACATTTTAGTTAAACTTTTAAAGAAAAATTGCAGCAGTTTTTAGACAAGATAGAATATTTTCTTTAAAGCTGCATAACTGAAAATTTAAATGGAAATGAAAAAAAAACCACGCCGTCAAAACAAATTACTTTTTTATTCATTTTCATTTTCTTATAGTGAAAAAGTAGAATTTCCTCTGATATAAAGTCCCATTCTCTTTCATATAAGCCTCAGTTTAAGCTTTCAATAGATTTTCTTAAATTAGCAAGAAGCTTTTGGATAATACGGACAATATGGAACACATCCTTAAATGTTTCCCCTTTTACTCGTCCTGTCTTGCATTCTCAGTTGCTAGTATGTGTGAGAAGTAATAATAGTAGCAAAAGGATTGTGGCTGCTACTTTCTGGTAGTAACTGGTTCGAACACAGAACACTGCTGTACGAGGCACATTCCGTCATTCAAAACAGAACCAACATATCTATCGCCATTTCTGTATTTCTTGAGAAGTATAGGAATAACTGATATACTCTAGGATTAGTATGATTGCTATCTGTCCTTCTAATTTACCTATTCCTAATTCACGTTCATTTATTAAAGGAAATTTTAAAAAAGGATAAATTATATGTTATTTGAAATACATTTTATCGCATTGAAAATAGAATTTTCAGATTTTCATTTTAACATAGATTAAGAGAAACAATTTTAAAAGTGCGCATGATTAAGAATACTGATTAATTTCGAAAAAATGATATGAAATATAAATGGTGATCGATAACACGGGAATAAGTTTATTGAATGGAGAAACTGTTTTGTTAAGGCAGCAATAATTTTTAAAAGTGAATGTAAATTGAAAAAGTATAACATAATTATTCTGCACTTTTTACGTATAAATTCAATCTTCTCAAAAGTTCTTTGACAAATTTCAAATACCCATCATTAATGAATTTTAACAAGAAATTATATTGACATTCAATAGATATTTATTATTCTGTGAATCTTTTCAAAGATATTTGACTGTTAATGATTTTTCTGTCTTTACATCTTTTCTGAATCACGCCTATTACTGCAATGCGCATTTTTTTTAAATTATTCACACAGTTATTCACCTTTCTTTGATTTCACTTATTTTTAAAAAAAAATAAAATGGAAGAAAAATTTTATATTTTTCATTTCATGATACCATTGGAATATGAATTTCGAACTTAACTTTTCAAAATGAAATGGAGAAAGAAACCTTCTAATTAATCCTCTTAATTAAACCTTCTGGAATTTGGTAATGAAAGCCTTTTTGAGGGAAATAGAATTTTTCTCAGGTTACTTAACATCAATTTCCAAAAAAAGATTTAAAAAAATTAAAAAGCCTATACAGTCTCCTTATTTAATTGTTACACTTTGTGCATGAAAGGAATATCCGTCATTACTTTAAGTTTTTTTTTTTATTTGGGAACGATTCGTAGCTTTCCCTTAATGCGAATTTCCAAGTAAAAAAAATCATAAAATGAAATCTTTGATCCGATTTTCAAATTATGTGAGAACTTTATTATTTCTTAAATTATTATTTATCTTAATAAATTTAAGTCACTAGCCAGTTTAAAACGGTCACGAGACTTTTCTACTGGTCACTATTCCTATATCTATATATATAGGTATATTATATAATATGATAATTTTTTTAAACTTTCATTTTTAATTTTTCAAGCTGGCAAATAAAGTTTTGGAGCTTGATTGATTTTGAAACGGAAAAAAAAAGTTTTTCGATATATCGACGCATGCGTAATCTGATAATCTCGTACTTGTTTCAAACCGTTTTAAACTGGTTAATTACTTAATTTAAGACAATTCGTAAGAATTCAGAGAATGAATAATTTAATTAGAATGAAAAATTAATAATAGTCCCATAGGATGACTATTGTGAAAGCCCCATGTCTGTAACAGCATGTCAATCTTCTAAAAACGCATCTGCTATCAAAGAAGCATACATAAAAAGGGATAAACAGCCAATTTGTCGTTTACGCATTTTGAAGCTTCAAAATTGCGATGCCTAAGTATTCTGGGACTTCCAAAGCCTCAAACCAAAACAACATCATGTTCTCAAATCATAATAATTTAATATTATTGATAGGATTAAGCAATATTAGTAGCTCATCTGTATATTTAAGTGTAACGGCTAAATAAGATATTGTATGAACTATTTTTTTTTGTATGAAAATTCAGTTTTACTTCTGAAAAAATCAAATTTTGCAACTTTTTTTACAGAAACTAAAAACGGCAACTGCCGTTTTTAGAAGCAAGTTTATTTTATAGAATCAACAATGGTAAAATAAAAATTTGTAAATTTGACAAAAACAGTTTTAATTGATGACAGATTCGAATAAGATCATCCATTGAAGATACTGCTTTTGAATGATGATCCCGATAGCAAGATAACTGAATTAAAATAATCTTTTCTTCAATGATGTAAGGGTAAACTCAATTATTTTATCACTGTACAAACAAGTCTCCAATGCTATGAAAAGATGTTAATCCTTTTTCTGATTTTATTTTCCTGATAACATAATGTTTAAATTACATAATTTTGCTTTAAAATATTTCTTCCTTAAAATTTGCTTCAGTTTAGATTAGTTTTAAGTACTTTTGACGTCATACGGATATATGAAACGAATATCTAATGAAATTTTCATTTATCCAAATGTTTATTCGGATGTAATTTCGTCTTAGATTCTGTCATTTGATCTATATAAAATCTTTGACTCATTTTTTTTTCACTGAAGATGGAATCTGATGTTTTTTCTCTTATGTAATTAGTTATTAAATAAAATTCTTACAGTGTCTGTCACCGATATATCATAACACGTATTTCACACTGAATACCCTCCACGTAACATACTAATTATTACTATAATGTTTGATGTTAAAAGTGTTCAAAGAATTTTCTGTTTTTCTCCACATTATAAAGGGCTCCCCTCATACAAAGAAAAATTTAATTAAATGATTCCGACTATAATAAAATTACTAATGATTTGATTTGGTATGTAATGACTATTGATGATGTCGTGTCCAAAATACCACGGAAAGAGGGTAAAGTAGTTTCTGAGGGTAAAGAACCTTGTGCGCCAGAGGCAGAAGTCTGACTTCTGGCTCATATGAAGATGACACACACTGGGTGCCCCTGGCTCGAATCCCGTTTCGGTATTCGAACCCTGGGCGCCCAGATCAGGGGAAGACGTTCCACCCTTAAGAGTAGACGTCGGCTTAGATGATCGTTGTTGAAATACATTATGTAATCATGACAATCATTGAAAGATTTCAAAAATCAAAACCATAGCAAAGCAATTTATGATTCGATTTAAATATGGTTGTTAAGAAAGCATTTAGGCGAAAGATAAATAGCTATCTATCACTTTAGAAAACGCTATTGAAATTACAAAAAGGTGTAAAGCATATTATGTAGGCATTTCAATTGGAGAATTTGATAAGTAATATCAATAGAAGAACTCCTTGTTACAAAGTATGTTATTCGTAAAATTATTTACATAAAATTAAAACTATATGCCATTTTGAAGAATAAACTGTAGATTCAGTTAAATGAAACTGAAAATTCTAGAATCAAAAAATGGGAACAAATTGTGATATCATAAGAAAATTCAATCAAAAATTCCTTTTAGTTGATTTTTTTAATTTTATATATATTTTTAAGTTAGCTATAATTCTTACAATACTGACCAAACGAAGTTGACAATATGAAAAAATTAACTTTTCTTGATAGCTTTATTTAAAAATTGTTTATTAACTTCTGTTTCCTCAATATCTTCAATCCACTGTTATGAAAAAACATGCACACAGCAGTACAAAAGTGGAAAACGCACTACTAGCAATTACAAAATGGAAATAAATATTTTTAAAAATTTCAATCTTCACATCAAAACGTCATAGCATAAATTTAGCAATCACTCTTTTAAAAATTTCTTACTAATTAAAAAATAAAAATTAATTTCATTTGAAACTCGATTATAATGTTTTCAGTACACAAAAAATGAAAAAAAAATATCGGAAATTATTCGCCATGTTTCAAAATGTAGCTCATAATTGTTACCAAATTTTTTAAAGGCGTTAATTATTGATTCATATTGTGAAACAAAAGAAATAATTGCATGTAGCTCCGAAATATATATTTTTTAATTTTTTAACTTCTATGAAACAAAAGAGAAAATACTTTAGCCATGGAATGATGATCAATAATTAAAAACTTCTTCCTTGGTATGAATTTTGAGTTAATATTTTTAAAAAGCATAAAAATTCAATACTTCCTTTTAATAAATAGGAATTGTTACCTCATTTATATTATTCATATTTCTTGTGATTTATGTATTTCATTTGAGCACTGCTTTTACTAACAAATGTCTCATTCTCATGATACATGCCGAGAAGGATATTTCTTTCTTATTCCATACCCTTTTCAAAGGTAGAGAGAACCATTTCTGAAAAATGATTCACAGCGATTTATTTCCATTTAAAATATCCTAGTTGTTGATGTTGAAATAAAATTCTTTGGCGATTTACAAAAAAATAAATATAAAATTCCAAGCAGGAAATAAGGCTTTTAGGTGCATAACATTTTTGTCTATCCGCAGTGGGAAAACTGTACCATTTCGGGAAAAATAAGTGAAAATGTCAGCAAGTCTTAGAATAAAAAGAACTTGAAATGTACATTGCCAGCAAAATTCATTATCTCCTGGGAATATTTCAAAATAGCCCAGAAAATAATCTGTTTGATCTTTTTTCTGAAGGAAATCTGCTTACTTTCCCTTATGTTTACAAAATATAATTCTTTTTCGAGATTAATAATTTGTAAATATTTTTGGCTTACTTAATTTTAATTTATTCCCTTTTCATTATAAAAAAAATGGAAAACTAAGCAAGCTTTCGTTTACAGTATTTGCTGTAGCTTCATCCATTTGATGGAGTAAAAATATATTTTTAAAAACGTCAAAAAGCAGAACACAACAATAGGATTTTATAACTTCTAGAAAAATAGGTTATCTGATTATCAAACACGACATACAATAATGAATTGCAAGTAGTGTTAGAAAGTTACAGCATATTTAAAATGAATTTCTTTATTAGAGTTTGTACCGGAAAGCATCCAATAACTTGAAATTTATAAATAAGGGGAATGAATTGACTATTTATAATACTCATTATTGTTATTGTATACGTTCAATTTCAAGCATTTCATTTTATTAATAAGTAAGAAATTTTACTTTCACGTGACCTTTAAAACAAACATTTTTAAAGATGATGGGCAAAAAATAATAAAGAATACTTAAATACTAAAATGCTAATTTTAACTTCATTTTATAAGTACAATGAATACTGTTGCAATTTATACAAAGAATTGCTTATGAATTACATAAATAAAGAATGAACAATTAATTAAGCTTTATGAAGTAAGTTAAACAAGTAATATAAAAAATTATAGTTCCTATTTAGATCAATAAAGAAATTTTTTATCGTAGTTACTTTTTATTAAATAAAGATCGAAAAGGCTATTCATTTTCACATGAACTGTACTCGTATTTTCCCCTTCACGTGAAAAATATTGAAATCCTTGTATTTTACCAACCTGTCTATTGATTTCAATTTTCATTACAAAAATTAATTAAATTTGATTAATGAATTAATTTTGAGTAATGGGAGAATAAAAAGTATTTTATTAACGATTGAAAATTTGAACAATATATATAAAGAAATAAATATAGACAGAGTGTGAACAGTCGGAATTGAAAAAAGAAAATCTTCATTTCAAGCGCAAGCACATATTGTAAAGTTTAACTATTATATTATACATATACATTATATATTTTTTGTTGCTTTTTGAGGCAATTTGTCTTTTATTTGCAAATTTAATTTTCAAATAAAAGTTTTTTCGAAAGATTTTTGCTCAATATTCAAACTTAGAAGAGTAATTAATTTGCATAATTTTTGTTTGATTACTCAGAAAAATAACCCAATTTTAGTTTTATCTACAAAACACATTGCAGAATTTAGTAAAAATGTTTAATACCTGGATTTAAAGATAAATACAGAATGTAAATCGATCACCTATTTATGCTTTCATACGCTCTTCAATTCAAATATATGACCTATCATAATCTTGTTAAATAGGTATTTTTAACTAATTAATATTTAAATATGTAATAAAACTATTATATAATAAGAAATAACCAAACTTGAGAACTTAACCGTGCATCTCAATAATCTAGAAATATTAGAATAACCAATATCATAAAAATATATTTGGATAAACTAATTAAAGCAATTCTTAAAAAGGAATTCCTTGAAAATGAAATTCCTATGAAATGAATAATTCTTATCTGATGATAAGTAAATTAAATTCAGATGGTAAATTCTATATTTTGCTGTTAGAGCTTAAATAACAAAGTTTTGTGGCCCCAAATTTTAATGATTTGAGTATTTATAACTGATTACTATCTAAAAAAATTTTAGTATTATGAATACGATATATTTTTAATTCTTAATTATAATTTTATATGAATTTTGCTATTACACTTTTTTACCTTTTATTTAGAGCATAAATGTAAACAAAACAAAATATTCTTTTAAATGTAAGTTTGTAGAATTTTAAACCTTGTTCCATATTTTCTTAGAATCGATTATGTATCTTGTATACATTTTAAAACAAATTCAAGAAAAAGAGGATCTTTATAAAGATTTCATTCTCCTGTATGAATAAAAATAATCATTTATTCTTCTCACTTTGCGACAGGAAAAATAAATCGTCCTTATTTATAATCCTTCCGTTAAATGCTTATTCAGATACAGCGTTTTTTGTAATTCGTAATCAATGGCAGCCATAAAAGTTTTCACTTTCACTAGAATAAACGCTTTGCTCTTAATCAGGAAACAAGAGCTCGAAGAAAAACTCCAATGAAAACAGACTAGAAAAAAATGTTTGAATTTAATTTTATATCCATACAAAAACATATAAATCTTTGAAAATCGTATTACGAATATTTGCATACTTTTATTTTTAAATATTTTAAAAAAATTTATAACGTTTTTCTTACATTGAATGTTATAAGTGAATAGGAAAAACGATAGAATGTATCTAATCTTTAAGACAATGGAAAAAAAGTTTAAAAGGGAAAAGGCTGCCATTATCATATGAGTACATACTTAAATGCTTTTAAAGCCTTTTTTTTTCTATATCCTTACATATGAAAAAATACTTTTCTTAGGAAGTTGAATAATTTTGTATAAGAATAATGAAGTCACGCTTTCAGGCTTAAAACATTTGAAGTATAATTTTTGAGAAGATTAAAGACAATTAATTTAATTATTTAAAAGATTTAGTTCTAATTTAAGTACATAATTAAAGAATTATAAAAGAAATAATTCATTTTCGAAATTTCAGTGCAATGACAGTTTATTCTTTGTAATTGGAATCGACAAAAAATTGTCTGAAAAAGTTTTCCTAAAGAAAGTAAAAGAAATACAGTCTAATTCAAATAGAAAAACACATTAGAAATTTGATGCTACTTACAGTGATATTAATAAGCTTTGATAAAGCAGACAGAAAGGATTTTAATATATTAATATAGTAGATATTACTAGAAAATAATTATAATCTTAATCAGTTTTTATGACAATATTTGCATTTTTCATCAGATATATTAGCTTTTCTGATTTAAAAACGAGCAAATTAAATTTATTGATTCTTATTTCCCCATTGTATGATAATTGGTAAAATATGCTCAATTTAATATTCTGAGGAAAATGTATAGAAGTTCATTTTTTAAGTCCATTTTAGTTCGCTTTAAATGGCTATTTGAAGCCAAAAAGAAATATTGAGGGAAATTAATGTTACAAAAAATGTGATCTATTATGCCAAGTAACTTAATATCTTTATGATTATAATCTATTCTTTTGAAACAGAAAAAAGTTTTTTTCCCAAGTTATTAAAAGCAATGAATGACTTTAAAAGAATATCCTTCAATCTAAATACCATTTCCCTTCTCGTACACTTACCAAGTGATATCAAAATCTTATTACAAAATCAATTGATTCATTCATCTTGTATAATGAATAGTGGAGTCTTTTTTTTTTTTTTTGAAAATTCTCTAGTTATTTTTTTTTTTTACTTTTTTTTATTCTTTAGAATAATTTAATACGAAAATCATAATGCAAAAATAAATATTTACTATATAATAGAGATAACAGCAAATTTTTAGGAAGTTTTTTTAAAGAAAATAATCTATCAGCGTACAAAAAAATTAATTATTTTTTAATCAAATAGTAAAGAATAAAAAAATGATAAAAACTCGAGATGTAGAAATCAATAAAGACGATGACAAAGTTATAAAGAATATAATTAAAAAAAACATTCTTTACATATAAAATGATGGTATTATATAAATATTAAATTTTCTCTCGCTATATATACTATATACATGGTTTTACAAGTTTTCTTCTCAATTCACTGATAGAGCGATTTTTTATTTGTTATATTATTTCTATATATTTATATTATTTCTAACAATTCTGAAACATCCACAAATTAATATTAATAAAAAAGTCGGAAAATTGCTACTGAAGGGAATATGGTAATAAAAAAATTCCATTTAAAAATATGAAGTAGATTTAACAGTATTTAATGTTATAAGAATTGTATAAATATAGTTGTAGGTATTGACCAACTTATCCTGAAAACGAAATGTGAGACTAAATATAATTACTTTTGTTTTATGAAAAAAAAGTAAACAGGAAAAACTACTTGGGAAAAAAAGACGTTTTGGTATTTGTTGCTTAATCGTATTTTATAAATAAAGAATCTTTAAAACTGAAATCATTTTAAAGCTCTTTATAATAACTTATCCAGTAATTATTTTCAACCTTTAAGTCTTTAGAACGAGCAATTTGATTTTAACCACATCATTAAATGTAATTATTTTAAAATCATTGCGTCCTATTCTCTTGAAATTCAAGTTGCATATACAAATAGATACGAATATTCTTTCAAATGAAAGCATTTAAAATTTACTGTGGCTTTTCATTTATGAATAAAGGAGAACAAATAAAACGGTATCATTAAAAATCAAAATTATTCACGGTATAGTAAAAATAATTCTATTAATGTGAAAAATGTTTCTTTATTTCAATTTTTAACTATGTTCGTGACGTTTTATTCCTTGAAAATTATTTTCGTTGATATTATTCCCAATTAAAGGACTAACACAAAGTTGAAGTTTTAAATGAAATTCAAAAAATTTTAATATTTCTTTTATAAAAAATATATCTGATGAATTGGTGCGTCTATGAAGGATAAATTCATAAAGATTTTTTATTAATAATATATTTGTTAATTTCTTAGGTTCCTTTAAATGCTTTTTGTCACTTACCCCTTTAAACGCAAAAATTAAGAATCATAGAAATTTATAAATGTATTGTTCTAAAACTACTTTTAATTTCATAGAATGCTTTTTCTTCTATCAAAAATAATATAAAATAGCAGCAAGCATCAAGATAAGAAACACATTCAAAATAATTCTGTTAAGTTTAAAATAATGAATGTGACTGATTCATTTATTGTTTGTTTTGTGTTGCGTGTTATGCCTAAAAACCAAACTAAAACTAATCTAGTCGATAATGAAATTATCGCAATTAAACCCCAACAACTCATTATCATCCCCATTTTCTTTGAATTGTGTCTCATACAGGGAGGAGAAGGCAGAGAAGAAAGATAAGAGCTCTATTGTCGCGATAGTGTACACTGTCAAAACATTTTATTCTCCATCTCTGTTGTCACCGTTTCCATCATGTACGTGAACAAGTGCTTCCTTTGGGAATTAAAAGAGGCCTCCTTCCACTTCACACTTCGGTCTGGTGTGATTTTGCGACTCGCTAATTGATAATTTCTACGATTCTTGGCAGTTGGGCGACACTTTGAAGTGTCATTAATAAAATTAATTGTAGCTCTAATAATGAGTCAAATGTAAGAGGATTTCCAAAGGATTTCCTTTAAGAGTAGATTGATGTTTAGCTTAAACTATGGGCAATATCAAAATACAAGAAGGTGAATTAAAATTATATATTTTCCCAGGGTACGGCTGTTGTCATCCTTTAAGAATGTATTAAGAACGATTTAAGTTATTGAAAACCCAATTGCAACTTGAGAATATATGGACAGAATAAACAACTGAAAATTCCCTAACGTCAAGCAACTAGGAGATGAAGCCGTGGCTTACCATTTCTTAAAAATACAACAGCCTTAGATAATACCTGAGCATTATATTATATTTCCATTCTTCTCACTTGTATCTTGCTATGTATTTTTATATCAAAAAGAAATATTTTTGTGACTTCAGAGCTTTCATCTTCACATTCTTACATACAATAATTTTGAAGATGTAGAAAAATTGATACTTTATGCATAGTTTCTAATAAAATCACTGTAATAGTTTCGGTCAGATATTCATTTAAAGCAGTAAACTGTATTAGAAAAAATTAGTGCTAATAATTTAAAATTTACTTGAACGTAATAGCTAAGTGACTTTAAATGATTACCCTCATTCATTGTAATTAAATAATTTTTCATTTTTTTTTCGAAAATTTTGCTTATTATATGCAGTATCAGTTTTTCATATGCACTTATTTGCAGATCTGAACATAAAATCTCTCAAAATTACAAGAAATTTTTCTGAAAACAGTAAAAACACACTCAGAGGGAGATTTCACATTTGTATGATTAAAAATCCTTATGTAAGATCAAGGCAAACGCATTATAAGTAGTCATAATGTCAACTGTATGGCATCGGCAAAAGAACTTGGAAATGGTGTAGAAAAATATTTTAAAATTGTTGCTTACTTGACAAAACAGGAAAAATTTATCTATAGAAATTGATATGAAGGAAATTTTTCTTAGCTGCACGGGAAAGTTTTCATACCTTATCATGATGCTTGAATATTATTTGTAATAATATAAATGATTAAATATAACCTTTAGGGTTGTAGAAATAGCAATATATTTCTAAAAATAACGTCAAAAATGTAATAATGAGATGAGAAAAATATTTTTAAATGCTTTGCTTTCAAATTACAGCTGATATTTCAGTCTATCTTCAATTGGATTTATTTATATCATGGTGTATGTTTAAGTAACACTAACCCGGTAATTACTTGTAAATAAACATTAATTGACGTAAACTTTTTAATTTGTAGAAAATAACTTAAAATTTAACAGATTATCAATGAAATTAATTTTATAATTACAGTTATTATTAAATACCCAATTCTTTCAAAAAGTAACATAAGAAATCCCCATATTTTAGATTTGGATTTTTTGGATTTTTTTGGATTTTATTGGCACAAGAGCCATGATTTTGACTATGCTGCGCCAAACTGTGCCCCATATTTTAGAAGGATTTTATTATAAAAATACGAGTTATAATTCACATTCATTATATAAGGCTATTTTAAAATGAATTTCAGCCAACTATTTGAAAACTCGGAGTATGAAAATATTCTTTTGAATAAATAATTAATAAATTAATAAATAATAAATTAATTAATAAATACATAGTTTTAGCAGAACTTGAATGTAACTTTGATGGAAGGCCAAAAAGTGTTTAGCATTTTAAGCCGAAGGAGAAAGTCCCCAAAACTAATTATACTAAATTTTATGAATAAAATTTTAAAAAATTGATATCAGTTTGTAACACAAATATATGATCTGAAATTTAATATAATGAAGAATAAGTTTTCTTCAATAAATTACGAAATTGACCCAATAAGTTTAAACATTTACTTTTTGACAATTATTATTGCATTATCGTGTATTCATATTCACTCGGCTTGCAGTGGGATTTCAATATTGAGAATTTAATTTCTTCTTATATTAAATGAAAATCGAGACAATATAGATATATTTTTATTGTAAAGCGTTCTAAGTATTAAGAAATATTTTTTTTTTAAATTCTGCTATCCAAAATTCGACAATAATTGTACAAAATATAGACATTTTCATGTATAGACATGAAAAAATATAGACATGAAATTTCAAATTAGTGACAAACAACTCTTTTAAGGGAGCTTAAGTATTAATGCTAGAAGGATTTTATAAAAATAACCAGATCTAAGATCAAACGAAATGTTTTATAATATCTTTTAAACATGAAAACCCACAGTAATACATTTTATCTTTTTTTGTAAAACATGAGGAAGTACGTACCAACACGTAAGAGTACAAAAAGTATATTTAAAACAATTTTCCTATAAATTACTTTTCGATTCCGTTATATTATAAAATTAACGAAGTGCCATTTTTAGTAAAACACGTGGGGATATATACTAATGCTTATCCAAATATATTCATCGATTAATAACTAAATTATTTTTGAGATTAAGTTATATCAAAAAGCAAATGTGTTTACATAACAGATTCATTAGTTAAAGTTTCATAGAACACGATAAGATGTATCTTGTTACTTTTTAAACACAATTTAGAGATAACAGCACCAGATGAGCGGCATATCTTTGGATGATTTATTAATTTTTTCGTCAGATCAAAATAATATTCTATACAGTTTTTATTAGTTGCACATTTATTTAGAGAAATTATAGTTTTTTCAACATTATGAACGTAGACTTTATTCTCGATAATGCATGCATACGTTTTGAATCAAAGTACAAAATTCATTTTCTGTCTACATTTCTCGCGAAGGAATGTGGTGCAATCCTAAAGAATATGCGAATCATTTTCTCACAAGTGCTTATATACGGATAATATTAAAATTAGATTTCAAGATTTGACCGAACTTTCAAATCGTCTATTGATAAAAATATGATGATAAAAAAACCTGCTATTAAGAATTAAGAAACCTCCTATTATTTGTCTGAATAATATTTTTGTATACATTTTATATGTTTCCTGATAACCTTGTTATAAGTTCGGATATTTGACTTTGCACCCCATGCACTGAGTTCTTAGCCCTATGTAAGACCTGCATGACCTATTAAAGATTGCTTTGTATTAAATGAACTTTGATTTCAGTTTCTGGAATAACTTTTGCTTATTAAGCCATGAAAAGTTCAAAATGTTAGACTCATAGTTATTTGATAACATATCAAAAACATAAAAAAATGTACTCGTGATTTTTTTTCCTTTTAATATTTCTAGAATTAGATAATGGTTTTTATGTTTTTTGATCTTTAGTTATCTATAATAGGATGTAGCTAGAAATAATCTGTCCTTGAAAGAATAGTTGTGCAATATAAATTATTATAAGTCATAAAAAGGTTGTTTATTTTTGAAATCATGGCTTTAAAAAAAGATTGACAATGTGTCGATTATTTTTTTGCGGATAAATTGGTCAAATTCTTTAAAACAATATGGTTGCTATAATTATTAATTTTTTTCATCAAACCTTTAAATTGTTAAGCAATGTTTTATCGAATATATAAAAGGTATTTAATGCTTAAATGCTTCTAATATATTGTCCTTCTATTATAATGAATTATATTGTTTAATCAGTACTGTGGATTTTTCTAGTTCAACCAAGTTTTAACGATCTGCTTGTAAGACTTAAAAATTTCAGACCTAGTGCACATACCATAAAATTAGAAATGAAATTCCATTAACATTAAAGATTTGCAAATTCGATAGAATAATGCCTGAAATTTTTTTAATTCCAATTTTTATTATATAGCATAACTTTTCATATTTTTCTAACCTTACTTTTTTACCCATTTACCAGTTTTAATGTACGGTGAATTCGTTTTTTAAAATTCTCTATCATTTAGTGAAGCAAATACATTTTTGGAGAAAAGAAATTGTAAGATTTCATTGGTTTAAAGATAATACATTGTTATAAGTTTTATTAAAATTATTCAGACATTTTAGAACATAGAAAAAAATTAAATCAGTTGTTTATTTCAAAAAACATATTGCAATTTCAAAATTTTCTTATCATTTTAGAGTAAATGTTTTATTATATTACTATTATATGTGAAATGCAACCTTATAGTATCTCATAACGGATAGAAACAAATAAATACAAAATCCTATAATACTGTAACTAATAATTGTCAAATTAAATTTTTTAAAAGAGATGTTAACATTCCTGTCATGATATATAATATTGTAAAAAACTATGATCCTTAAACACTTTTTAAAATAAAACTGATCTGAATTATTTCTTGACTTTGCAAGGTTTCATCGTCTTAAAAGTGCTTCCTGCGGTGTAAAATATAAGAACTTATTTATCAATTTATTTAAGAGTTGATAATAAAAAAAATCTACAGATATTTCCGTGGTTGGAAAGAGAAAAAATAGCAAATTTACTGAATTATATTGAAACTTATTTCAAATTATTTGTCTGTCAACACTAAAATTTTATACTTTTTAAATAATTCATTATACATATATATATACACATTTTTATACATCATTACAGAGAACACAATTTAATCTGTGTACATTTTCGTACATTGCCAGTCTGATTTTCAAGGACACTAACCTCGGGAAAAACAAAATAGATCATAAATATACACGTGTGCCCTTCATACGAACACAGTTTTTAAGATCATCAATTACATCATATAAAGTAACACAGAGTAATCGACGATTTAAGGATTGTTTTTTCAAAAATATTCCTCCTTTGCATGTCATTAATTGGGTTTTCAAATATTATAAATTATACGGAACAATACGTCTCCAAAATTTCCAAACTCGTAAATTTTCAGTGAGAAATGATTCTGATGACATGCGTCCGAAAAAACGTTCCATTAAGATATTTACTTCCGGAAATCTGTTAAATCTTATCGAATGGGTCTCTGTAGTTCAAGGAATCGCAATCATCAAACCACCTACACTTCACTAGATTTTAGCACTAGTACTACGCTTGATGATAGTAGTAGCAGTATACTTGTTTATGAATCGGTCGGATAAGAGCACACCGCAGCGCGTTGCTTCAAAGAATGATTTTGAAATGATTGATGGAGGACTCAGTGACACGTATGACTTGACAAATGCCTTAGTAGACAAAGGTTAAGGTTATTTATTTGTATAACAGCAAAAGAAGATTCAAGAAATGTGACCAATTCATTCATCGCTACTATAACTAATATTTTAAAAACAATTAATGTCTGTTGAAAACAAACATAGCAAATTTCTTTAGCGGAATCTTTTACGAAGCAATTCGCGAGGCAAACTTTCGAAAAGATTACTACAAGTTTATTTAATTTTTATGTCAACAAGATTTGTTTTTGTAAAAGTTATTTTTATTTAAACTAGGTATTTTGCTTTGAATTTCGTGGAATCATATTGATTATTTTAAAGAATGATCACGCAGGCTTTAATTATTATACTGAGCCTTCAAAATATTTTGAAATCATAAAAAAGAGTGCGTATTTTAAATTTTTTTCTTTTTCTTTCTTTCTTTTTGATAAATTTCCTTATTTGAAGAAGGAAGATTGTTATCCGTCGTCATTACTGCTGCATTTTGCGTAGTTGTTAAAAAGAAGACTGAATTTGTTTAAGACATCATTATATTGTTAATGGCTATTGCTATTTTGGTTAAAAATCCTTTGATAAGAAGACGTGATATTTTATACATATCTTGCAAAGATTAGCGATGAAAATGGCTTTAATATATTTTAATTGGCGAAGGTTAAGGTTACTCTCATGCTTAAAAACAGAAATGTATCTTCTTAAATTAAAAACAATTAAATATTTTTTTAATTCAATTATAATTTTGAACAGATAGCGATATCTTTATAATATAAAAGTATATTGATCAACTATAGTTATCAAAATAGGATATTATATTGCTTCAGTTAAATCTTACTTTTAGATATTGTCACTTTTAAATGCACTATAAAAATGCATTTCAAAAATACCCCAATTCATTTATTCTCGGTTGGGATTCAGAATTAGTTCATAATAATCTGTTATAATCTAACATATATGGTGATATCATATTATATAAAAAACTAAAATAGTTCTTAAGCTGGTATTATGTAGCTATTCAGAGAGTTGAGAATTATATAACAGAATTTACAGGATCAACGATAATCAATTATATTATTTTAAAACTGGGTCTCAATATGCAAATAAAAATTTTAATGTTATTACTTGAAACCATACGATGCTCTCCCAGTTTAAACATGAAATACAGTATAAAGAACTAAATTTATTTATGAATATCTTAATGATATGTAGATAAATGACCTCAAAAAATTGATTTCTAAATTTTTCTATCCATTATATAAATTGATATTCTTCATAAGCAACATATGAAGAAAATACTAAATACTTGGTAAATGATATTCATGCCATCAATTATTAGATTCTAGAAATGTTCTTGTAGTTAAATATCATTATAAACGATTTATACATCGAAGAAAATTTTAATTATATCAACAAAAAATAACTTGAAACAGAATAAAAAGTACAAAATAAGTTAATATAAGATTTAATATTTAAAGCATCATCTAATCGAGAGATTTTTAAATAGTGTGAAAAGAATGCTTTAAAACCTCGATTCTAAGCATTCTATATGGTTCCTGAAAAGAGTCGTAAATGTCACAATTCATCCTAAGCATTTTTAGAACTCATTTTTCTCCTAATGTTTTGAAGCTTGGAAAGACTCGTTTATATTGCTTAGAAAGAATGCCATCATTCATAAATGAAATTCCAACAAATGAATTCTTTTGGAGGATTGTGACAGTTCAGACAGTAGGAAAACAACTAATTCAGTTAAGAAAATCGACATTTCTTTCGGGAATCCCATAAAATATGGAATAGGATTATGAATGATTTAATTATACTTTATAATTAGTTGATAATAATTAATGTTTTTTTCTGAACACATATAAAATAAAAACAATTCAATTTCTGTTCAATCATATATAATATGGAATAGAACAATGAATAATTAAATTATATTCTACAAATATTTGATGATAATAAAATAGTGAATTAACTGTGTTTCCTGAACACTTAAGTAAAAAAGAAATCTTTTAACTTCTCTAAACTTTGAATCTTTATTTAATTTTAAAAAGTATGGATTAGATAATTTTCATCAAAATAAACAAATGGTAGCAAATGATTTCAACTTTATAAAGTAGTATTAAAAGAATGTCACAAAAGAAAAATCTTATTTCACTATCAATTAAGTTCAAATCCAATATGTAGTTAGATAAATAATTTCTTATGAAAAAAAAGCAAAGGAGAATTCAAAGCTCAAATGAAACGAAAAAAATATTTCAAAGCATTATGTAAAAATTTAAATATTTAAAAAGAAAACACGTGATTTTCCTCATATTCACGCCTACTCTTATAATTTGTATCACATTTAAAAACAAAAATATGCATTTCACTCAGACTTTACAGAACAAAATTTGAAAGATGAAAAATGGCTCGTATTTTACGAAATCGTACATTTTCCAAACCTAAAAAGTCGATTCTAACATGGAAACCAAATCTCTAAATTTGAATTCCTTGAAGAGAAAGGAAAGAAATCTTGAAACTTGCGGATGTCAAATTCGAGGCTTAGTTATCTCTAAAATTGGTAATTCTCCCAAGTATAACGAAGATTTGTCGCCTTACCTCCAAGAGCCCATTTTTTTGTCTTCTTGAAGTGAAATATGTCAAATTTCGTTTAACACTTGAATATCTTACCAGATAACCCTTTCTGTCAGCTACTGATACGATAGAAACATAAATTTGACATTGGTTTCCCATTTTAAGAGAAACTGTTAATATTAACTGTCTCGTAATGCTAAGTTAATATTAATTGTCTCGTAATGAAGTCGTTAAATTCACGAAGTGTCCGTGCAATAAGAAGTGTCATTTATCAAGATGTCTTTCAAAGAAATATTTTTTCAAATCAAATTTGAATAAGGATATTATTTAATTAGTTTGTTCTGAATATTTTTTTTCTAGAAATGAAATAGTAAAAGAGTAAGTTAAATTTAATTTTTAAAGGACTTTTATTTCATCTTAATGTGATTTCAGGGTCACTATAGTTTTTCGTAATGTACCAATGTAGATAAAAACTGAGACTTGAATTAACATTTCAGCTTTCAAAATTTCGTTATATAATTTTAAGAGCGAATGTTATACTGAGTGCTGCTCAATTTAAGAAAAAAGAGCATATCAAGTTTTATTCATCAACTCTAATGCATAAAAAATTCATTAAAAATTTTTCAGGGTAAAAAGATATTTGTCCGGGAAAGAACTGATAGAACATTTGCAAAATAAAAAAAAAAGAAACTTCGTATTTTTTTATGATGGAGGAAATAATGAATAATTCTTAAAACATGCAGCGTAGTATATAAATATATATAAACTACAAATACAGCCTTCTACTTTAGCTCGACATGTTACTGGTAACTTCATCTACGATTCACGGGCCACTGCTGCCTTCACATTTAAATGAATGGACAGCTTAGTACTCAATAAGAAGAAAGAAAATACTTAATATAACAGTGTGTTTTGGATAAAAACTTTGTCTTCCGGTATTGGTAGACAAATAAATGAGTTCTTAGAATTGAGGCCTGCCCAGTATTTTGTAATCCAACCAGCCCTTCTGCAACATTAGGCCAGATACTCGGGAGTGTACTGTTAATTGTAATTAATTAAAATATTACATTTTTATAAAACTCTAAACAAGTTTTAATCATTTTAATACAATGTGTTTATGTAATTGATTCAGAATTACATAATTAACATAACGATATTATTGCTAAAAATATTTCATAACCGACTTAACGCAAAATCTTTATTTGTTAGCAGTAACTGCAAGCGAAATACAGTTCATTGATTAATTTAGAATTTCATAATTTTTTTTAGCTCAGTTCGGGGAGAAAGTTAAAAATAATTCTAGCGATTGGTCTAATTCGAGCGATTTTAACAGAAATATAACGAATTGAAAGCAAACATTTCATGTAAGTCAACACAATTCATTCCCTCGTCTGCCAGGAGCAAACCGTTAATCTTATTATACAGCCTAATTCAATTTTCATCATTTCTCAAGTTGTCCATTGAGGGCGACACTCGAATCCGAAAACGGTGCCCCAAAGGCACATCTTAACAGCAGGTATCCTTTTTTGTTCGAGTTGCGGAACAATTGAATTGCGTTCAGCAACTTCAAAGCAATTAA
This sequence comes from Argiope trifasciata, assembly GCA_026543055.1. Classification (NCBI taxonomy): domain Eukaryota; kingdom Metazoa; phylum Arthropoda; class Arachnida; order Araneae; family Araneidae; genus Argiope; species Argiope trifasciata. Next base: position 4,795,389 of record JAPMOQ010015914.1, read on the forward strand.
GTGCTGGAACCACCCAACCTAAATTCTTTTAATTACCTCAAAATACAGCTCACAGCAACTTTGAAGGTTAAATGATAGAAATAAGGAACAAGTCTTTAACCTGATTTGAGATAAATAAAATATTTATTGAATATATTATATATACCCTAAATTCTCTTATAGCTTTAAATTATTTCATGTTAAATGACACATTACTATTAAATAAAAGGAATTGTAACTAAACAAATTAACTTAAGAATGATTTATGAACTTTAAATAAAATTAATTCAAATCTTGAAACTAGAACTTTTAAACTTTAGAAATCTATTATTAATTTCTTTTTAAGGAATTATATTGTAGTATTTATTTTATTTTTATTTTTGTATCTCAACGCAACACTAGGACTATTTTGGGATGCGCATGATTTTGAACCACGGTTGGGTAACAAGGTCTACACCTGAGCTGTCTCCCCAGTTTTTCGAAATTTCACCCCACATCAAGGGAAAGACGTAGAGTTCCGTCGAATTTAACATGCTCCTGACCCGCTTACACGACGGTTCTTCAATATAATCGGATCTTATACCGGAAACCTTAACATCTGACAATAGCAGCTTTGAGGCTATTTTGGGATGAGCCTTGTAATTCTAAGCCGTGATCAGTTGATAAGAACAGTGTTGGGCTACCTAGACCTTTCCAAGCTTCCATGCCGGATTAGTAAAAGGACTTTTGGTCATAGCAAATTTGGTGTGCAGCGAAACAACACTTACGGTGAAAATTATATGGAATCATTTCGGGAACAAAAACCCTCCAGTACCAAAATCGAAATTTGATCATGAATTTAAAGATAGGTTGAATGGAGGCTAGAAGACTATGGCTGGAAGAAATGTATGCTAGGAGGCTTTTTTAAGGCGAAAAAATAAATAAAAAAAGGAAATTAGAATTTTTTTTAAAAAATTAACTGAGGCTCAGTAACTTTATCACAACGTAAATATCAGAAATAATATATCAAAACTAACATAAAATTTAAATTTATTTCAGATCATTTCAAATTTAAATCAATAAATTATTCCCTACATGAAATTGTGAATATATATATTTCATTCTTCAATTTGCAAAAGAGTTCAGTATCAATAATTTAAAATGATTAAAAAGGCTTCTAAGAAATTTATCACAATACAAAACAAATATCGTTTTTAGACATTAATTAGATTCAAAGTAAGGAAAGGATTTTCAAAACATAAATTAGATTTTTTTTTAAAACTTACACACTTTTTAGAAATTCATGGAGAACCTATTATATTATAAAAATAAATATGATTTTTAATAATGAATTTATAAAGAGTCTCCATTATTTTTTTATATAGAATCTACTATTCTTGAAAGAAAGGGAATTTCATTTCACTGTGAATTCAGAAATCTCATTTCACTTACATTTTCACAGCATACTCTACTTCCTCTTTTATGTAAATTTAGTTGTTTTTTATATATATGCAGAATATTTTTATTTTTGAAATTCAGTTGAAGCGAATCGAAAAAGGCAACAATAAACCAGAAATGAGTAAAAAGTGCAACTTTTTTTATCCAAAAATGATAACATAGGAACGAAAATATGTAGAAAGTTTTAAATCCTTGTCTTGCAATAATTTGACACCGTGGTTAAAAAATTCTAAAAAAGTTGAAGCCATGAAATTTAACTTTTTCGGGGGTGGTTAGTCAAATCATTATAGTAAGTTATTTTGAGAGAAAAAGAATAGTTTCATATTTTAGACCAATTCACATGAAAAAATGAAAGTAAAAAAAAATGAAAAATTCCCCTAAAAATGAAAGTAAAAAATCCCTTTAACATTGAAATTGAATTACAAGGCATGCATGCATGATTTTGCTGCATCCATATTCGAGCAATATTAAGATGATTAAAAAAAAATAAAAGTATAATTCAGTTTTTGAATGTTTGGATTGTACTGTAATTTTGGATAATTTTTTGTGGATTATAGTGATGTCTACTGAAAGAATAATTCATTTTCTTTTAAGAAACGTACTGCTTCAAAATATGTTGAAAAACTTTTATTTTAGATGGTTGAAGAAATAAAAGATGTAAAACTTTATATATATATATATATATATTATATATATATATATATATATATATATATATAATAGTACAATCAAAATCTTATGGTAAAATTTCTTATAAATATTTTTTCTTCACGCACCACAAGAAATAAAAGTATTTATTATTTCAGTTTAATCATTACAGAATTATTATTATTTAACTAACAACAATGAAAATGCATATATAAAGTTTCATTTTTTACCAATAACTCTCCTGGTTCTTGAAAGACATCAAAATTATATTAAATATGGGATGATTGCTTTATATATCTTCTCCATTTTACTAATCGCATATAAAATCATGAAAACGTTGAATATTACGACCTTAAAATTTTCATATGCTTTTTGAGATTCCATTTGGATATTAAATGATGAAATTCGCCCACTGATTCGTTGAATTGCAGTAATGCAAGGAGTTTCAGCTGTTGCGTAGAATTTGATTTATGACTATATTAATATTAATTGATTACGTTTACCAATTTAAGTAGTACAGGCAAATTTCTAAACATGCTTTTATCATCATTGATTACGGTTGCCAGTTAAATCGGACAGAGAAACGGTTCGTTAAAAGTTGCTCGTTTGCATAATTGATATTTCGGTTTTAGCGGACTATTTGTGAATTTTGAATTGCGTTTCTTGCACCGGAAATGATTCGAAATCATGACGATGAACATACATTCTGTTTGCTGAGGTTTGAAAACCATGACTTATTTGAATAACAGTGGCGCATTGCAATAATTAACATAATAAGTTTTATTGTGAAAATCAATTAATTAATTAACACATAAAATTATGCAATTAACTGATTGCATATTTCCGATAATAATATATAATTATTTTTTAAATGAATAACAAAATTAATACAAACTAATTAATGGAAAAATCGACTTTTCCCTTTTCTTTTAATAGCTTCATATTGTTAGTAAGACTGAATTTTTTTTAAATTATTACTATCGATTCTTATTACAAAAGGTTTAAAATAGTATTTACAAGTTTACTTATTTTTAAATGTTTGTTTAAGAGCTAATTGAACAAAAATATATTAATAGTTCGCAGTACAGCTTTGAAATATGAATTTCATTTTTCCATAACTTCTTTTTGAGTCTTGATGTATTGAGTCTCTATGTGCCAAAAATATAGCATAAATCTCAGAAACATTAGTCAGTACTCAATTGATATTAAAAGAAATTTCAGATGTAAAAGACCGGCACAAATTTAAAAAAATAGGAAAATAAAAATTCGAGAAAGAATAATTATTTATATTTTAATCATTGAATAAATCCTGTAACGAAATCTGATAAATTCATTTCTCTTTCTTATTTTAAATGACAAAATTAAAATTCTATGATCATTAGAAAAAAATCCATTTTTTTCGCTTTTAATGCATTAATTATACTCACGTCTTGTTATAAAAAAAAGGAAAACATATAATTAGATATATTTCAACTATATTTAACTATATATTAAGAAAATCTCATAAAACCCATGTGATTAATTCGACGATGGGTCATTTCTGCATTTTTTTATGAGTTTTTATATTATAATGGCACCTCATCCTTTTGTCTTAAAGCGACGTTCGCATGCAACTTGGAATTTGAGGCATGCATTGCTTTCTTTAGATAATACTACTTTTTATGGGAAGCGGTAAATAAAGCAATCTAACATATCTGTTAATCTGGTTAATGGACTTGAAACTAATGAAGAGAATGTTATGACGCTCATTCAAGGGATATTTAATATTCATATAATGACGTCTTAAATCAGTAGCATTACTTGCTCATATTTAATGGGAATTTTCTTGCAAACTTAATACAAAATAAATCGGAAATGGTGTCAATGTAAAATCAAGTATCAATTTATATTTCCAAAATAATTAAAAATTATATAAGTTCATTCAATATCATGTGTTTGAAATTGAAAATAGCGCCTGAAAAAAAAGAACTTCATTTGGAATTTTAAGAAATTATTTAAAATTAGACGTCAGGCTTTAAAATAAATGTTGGAAATTATAGACCGATGCTATTTTTTTCAATTAGAAAATAAAGCCTTAAAAATGAGAATAATTAAAGTAATAATAAGTTAAAGCTCAGACGAGAAATAATAAAGAAATAATCAGTCAAAAGCTCAGACGAGCAATAACCATCTATGAATAAATATCAAAGCTACTTGAACAAAATTGAAATTTTATCTCACATCAACACAATTATCACATATAGAAGGATATGAAGGCAACTTTGAGATCATAGGAAGTTTTTTTAAGAAGCTTTTATAAAAAATAGTCTCAGTAAATATTCTCATTGGACTTTATGAAGAGAAAAATTAATGCAATATATTTTTTGTAGTGTAAGAATATTTTTCAAAAATTCCATTTTTCTTATGACGAATCGTGTAGCGAAATTTTTTTCCTCAATTGTCTTTGAAAGTTTGTGTTCTATAAAAATAGTAAAATTATCGTACTACCCTTTAAATTTCTTTAATAAACTCGTTTCGTAATGATCCATTATAAGTTACTAAAATCTGTTAAGAGAATTCCTTGTATTATATTTAACTACACATCCTATCGACAACATTTCTATCCAAAATACTCTCTCCTCAGAATATTAAAAATAAGCAATATGTGATGGAATAAATAATCATTAAAAATACACTTATCACTAAAAATAAAACTACATAAATTAAAGCTTAAAATTATCTTCATTTCTCATTTTCTCAAAAAGCGTTATTTTGATGAACAAAATAATGAACCATCATTTGAATCTTTTGAAAAGTTCATTATGATAAAAATTATGTTATTTTCAGATTATTCCAGCGCATTTACACCATTCAAAAGTAATGCTCTAAAAACGTGCATTTAAAAAAATTTTACGACCTTTAGTGCTGCTTGTTTATTTATAAATGCGTTATTAGATTTCCTTTCTTAAAACAGTTTTTAAAATGTTATTTCTTTTGCTCATTTCAAAATCACGTTTAATTAAGGGAAATTCTTGCTTTGTTGATAAGAACTTCAATGAAATTATTAACATAAATGAAGAGAATTTAAAATCGAGTGTGCAGCAATTGTTTCAAAACGATTTATTTTTTCCCTTTAAAGTAACGAACTAAACAAAACAATATTTCTTCGCATCATTTCAACAATGCACAAAGCAAAGAATAGAATAATAAATTCAAACTTTTGTATTTTTACTCTAGTAACTCAAATAGAACCCATCATTATACTACAAAAAATGAAAAGCTATAAAATTCGATACACCTTTCAAATGAGCGAAAAATATTATTAAATATTCGACGAAAAACTTCATTCGTATCTTGTTATCAATAGGTTTCAAATCTTAGTTTTTTAAAATTTTAACCCTAGTTCTGAATGAAATATAATCGTTTCTTGTTTAAAATTTCCGTCTTCTCAAAAGTGAAGTTTTCGCATTAGTTTAAATTTAAAAACAATATTTTTTTGGTATTATGCTTCCTTTTAATAATTTTCTATAAATAACCCCCGAATATTATTTCTACAAGATATTTTCACGAAATCTCGAAATAAATTTGAACTTTGAGAATCTTCCAATAATGATTTCTTTAAACAGTTTTGACTGTTGTTAAGGAAAGGAAAAATGTTTGGAAGAAATTCAGTTCCATAATCTGACTGTTTCATCTAAGTTATTTTCAAAAACTTTTCTAATTATAACCATCTAAAGAGCTTACAAATAGGTGAATTCATTATTTTTAATACTTAAATTCATAAAGTGCTTTAATTAAATTAAACAGTCAGAATTCTATAGAATATTTAGATTATCATAAATGGCAAGAAAATCTACTTTGTAATCTGAAGCCTTATTGTATATCTTCATAATAAGGGAAAGAAAATCGAGTATTGAAACACTTCTATTTGATAGATTTTATTGAAATTTAATCTATAATTAAAATTTAAGAAAGAAAAACAAAAATTTTTGTACCTAAGTTATGGAATTTTTATATTATGTTTTTTTTAATCTCCCAGATCGAAAAATATGATGATATTCTTTTCTTGGAATGATTATTTTCTAATTTTCTAATTTATGGATTTATTTGGATTTCATAAGATTCAATAGTTTTATAATTGAATTTTAGAAATGAGAAATAAGTTATAGTATCAATAATACCTTTTATTCAATTTTTAAAAAATCTGAAACGTTTTTTAGCTCAATTTTTATTATCATTTCGAAGTCATATTCATGTCGGGAAGAGATATGAGGTTCTAAAGTTTTATTTTTACACTGAAGCGTGATATGCCTCCCTGATGTTCTGTTCCGAGTATTCTAAAAGTTTTTTGAATTGGTATTTTATCCCACCAAATGCCACGCGATAGAATTTTAAATAAACCACATGTAGATTATATTGAATCATATGAAGTTTTCAAACAATGTGAGATCTAGTTACTCGTCGTGATTAATTATGAGCATAAGGATAATATTCTAAAAAATTATTAATCGTGTGATGAAAAAAGTGAGATACGAGATAAAAAAAATTATTATTAAAATGAAGTATGAATAATGATATATGAGCAAAATGAATAATAAGATATCGGTAAATATTCAATCATCTTTAGTTTCTTCTATTATGATTCAAAATTTAAGGGCTTTAAAAATTTGATGAAATTTTTCGTTAATGTGTGAACAAACAAATTCAATTTTTCATAAAGATAACTTTTTATCTTTATGAACCTTTAAAGATAGTTCTACTTTTTCCACTTAACCTTTAAAGATGGTATCATTTTTATAAACAAATATTGGAAATGAAATAATTTTTACTAATATATATCTATAACATAATTTGTTATATTAATGGGAAAATATTATACTTTAAATCTAAATATAAACATATGCATACATGCTCGTACTCACGCAAATATATGTTTCAAGTTCAGCA
>JAPMOQ010015914.1:4802478-4813228 GCA_026543055.1 Argiope trifasciata
TATATATATATATATATATATATATGTTCAACTAATTGAAATATATATTATTATATATAAGCATACATTTGATTAAAAATGATTCTCAGACATTCATGTATAAAATTAAAGAACATATCTCAAGGTAAACTAGAAAAAAGAGGTCGATTCTTCTTCGTTTAAGTCAATATTTCAGACAAAAATTAGGGCTTAAAAATCAGTTTTTAACCCTTAACTTCTAAGGTATTATCGAAAGAATTTAAATATAAAAGTTGTTCATCTTAATAAGGCATTAATTTGTAGAATTTATTTTTCTATTTTGAATGTTAAGGAAATTATAACGAAGTGAAAAATTCAACTCTCTCCCATTATTACCACTTGCTTTGAACTAGATAGATCATTTACGAACTCATCTGCGGTTTCTACATTTCAAGTTCAATTCAAGTTCATTAAAGTTCAAACAAAATTACACCACATTATAAGCTTATTAAACTTTTGGAAAAAAAGGTGGTTTTTGGTTCTAGGGATCGTAAACGGTGAAGATCCGTAGAAATTTTCTTAAAATGTCATGAAAACCATGATAACAGATAGTTTTCCTTTAGGTAAATCTAAAAACTATATCATTTTAATTCAAGAAAAAGTACTAGATCTGAAGAGAACTGACAGCTCTTGCTATTCTATACATTTGAACTCCATAGCATATATTTTAATTTCACTTGTATAAGTTATTGGTTTTCAAAATGACTGAGGTGCAAATATTACAGTTCTTTACTATATTGTGTAATCATTTGTGACAGCTATTAAAATTTGGTGCTGTATTTATCTTGCTTGCAACCGATTGATACAGAAGAAATATTAATTTTAAAAATGATATTCACATTTTCTTCCAATGCAAAACCTTTTGCATCTGTTATCAGCTAGAACAAAATAGATTGCGAGAGAATTCTAAACAAATGTTTCGGAGAAGACATAAACAATTTTCAATTTTGCACAACAGGAATGCTTGTATCGAATATATATTGTTCATCGTCACTTCTTCCTATTGTCCTTCAAATACGGTTGTACTAAGAAGAAAAATCTTTGTTTAGAGCATGCATATTTTTAGAAATTCCTCTGATATGAGTTAAAGAAAGACAAGCTGCATGCTGGAATTCAACATTCAATTCTAAAATGTATAAAAGAGTGAGAATAATATTTCCCTTTAATACTTTATGAAATATTTTCTTTATAAGGAATTTTAAATTAAGAAGTTCACGGAAGAAATTCACAGTGATGAGCATATTTATTGCAAAGTTCGGGAAACCATTAAAATGTTTCTTTTCAGATTCGTATTATTATCCAGCTCACAGTTTTACGAATATAACATACAAAAGATATTTTCTTGATTACATTGTATAAAAGAGAACTAAGCTATTCAAAAAGTTTTCTTTTATTTAAACATCACACTCATCTACTACCACTCACATTATTTAAAATAATGGGCAATGAGGTGAATTGAAATTTGAAACCAAATTCATGATACTAATCTTCCAAACTATCATGAATAAAAGTTTCTCATTTAGAAATTTTAAAATATTTAATATTATAAGCATATGCTTTCCTTTTTCTTTTAACATCTTTAATATTTGTCTTGATTTATATCTTTAGTTTCTGAAAAAAAGTCTAAAATAAAGTTTGAAACCATATCTGTTCTTATGTAACTTTTATAACATAATAAAATTATCAACAATAATTAGTGTAATTTTTTTGAATGGATAATGGAAATATATGCATGGATAAAACCTTAGGTTTTTTTAATTGCAAAAAATGCAATGACATAAATTTGAAAATATTTTGGGGGAAGCTCATAAATTAACCTTATTTGCACGACTACTTTTCTTATATAGTGAATACTGAAATATAAGTAGTTATTAAAATGGTAAATACGGTATAATTCATTAAATGAATTAAATCTATTAATTAAAGATGTACTCAAACTATTCAACCTTAATAAAAATAGTTTATTTCATAATTTTAGTAAATCAATCAGGAGAAGATTAAATTAACTTTCTTCATTTCATTAATAAAATGAATTTATTTTATCCTTCCTTTTTTGCAATAACAGAAATCTTCAGTGTCCGAAATGAAACTTTAATTTAATGCATATAAATGTTATTATAAAATCATAGAAAAAAGTTCAAAGGCAATCCTTACGCCTGATATAATAATTTTATTTCTTGATCAATATGAAAATATTTGTTAAAGACAGTCAACATTTTTAAAGCTAATTTTTTTTATCTCACAAGAATATACTTGTAACATTCTATTGTTATATAAATTACTTTCACAAAAACGTTTTATTTATCCAAAGCTGTCTGACTCTATTAAGTATCTATTCTCATACATATAGCAGTAAAAGTAAAAATTAGTAAGAATAATTTTTAAGAAAATTTGCTGAATGAGAAACCAGCCAAGTTTTTAAAAGTATGAATCGTAGAATTAACCAAACAATAGGATAAATCCATTTATTTTAGATGGTTTGTTACCAAACGTTTTGCGTGATAAGATGTACTTAACTCAAGAAAGGTTAAGTTCAGTCTCACGATAATCGAATGGCAGAACAAGTTCAACAAGATAATAATACTTTTATGATCGTATTTTTTCATTATGCGTCCTTTTTTTATTTCTTAGAATTTTGACGAATTCTAATTTATCAATGTATTACTCAAACATAAAGCTGCATGTTAATAGGATAATAACTAGCTAAAAATATTTTTTCTTTGTTATAAATTTATAGTTACTAAAAAGGATCCTTTTCAAAAATCTGGAATAAATCGATGGAGGTTTTTTTTTCACTTCAATTTTGGTTGACATCTAAAAGATGACATTGGAATCTGATCCTTTCAACTCTATATACATTCTATTCCCTAGTAGCTCACAAAGCAAATATTATCTTTCTTTTCTGTCGAAATGAAAAGTAACAGTTCGATGTGTAAGTAAATATGTAATGCACTCAAGGTGAAATTTCCAAGAAAGTTTAAGCGAGACAGACATGATTGATTTTAGAACACAGAGTTCCAACTCCATACTCATATAAAAGTATTTATTTCTGTATTCCAAATAATATAACAGAATTTATCAACTGACATATTTTGATATATTAAAATAAGCATCACGATTATGCAAATAATATTCCAAAATCTATCAAGCATCAACTGGCTTATTTTATAATATTAATTGCATATACGTGTAAAAGATATTAAAAGAATCATCACGGTTATTGGCAAATGCTCTTAGCTATAACATATAATCCAATGAAATTCCACTTCAAAGATAGATGATTAATTTCAAGAATTGATCTCATTAATTCATATTTAATATGCTTCTATGCACAGTAAAAGTTTTGAAGTTAATTATGGAAGATATGTTGAATCAAATTTTCTTTACAGTTCATTTGTGTTTATATAACAGCAGCAAAAAAAAAAAAAAAAACTGTTTGAAAACAGGAACTTTATCACAAATGTCGTCAACACATCAATCCTAAATGTTATCTTGATTACCTTCTGGAGATTTTCAAGAGGAAATCTCATTTATTCATATTTTTAATCTTACTTTTACTCTTAGATTTGTACTTGAACAAATAAATTATTAAGCAAATTCACAATCATAAATTATCTCTAATCATCTATTTTTAAGTGCTTCTTACAAAGCTATTCGGTTGCCATTCGGAATAGCTAGTCGTGTAACAAAATTTCCAACCTTTTTTTAAAATCATAAATATTTTTAAAAGAAAACGAAGATTTTCAATTAAATTAATACTTTATCGAATATCAAATATCCCACTATAATTTTTCGAAAAGGAAATGACTCAGCGTGCCATTAAATTCTGCATTAACAAGTATTGAATAATAATAATTAGTAAATCTTTTTCAAATACATTCTTTAATTTAGTGTTCTTAATGCTATCTTAGAAAACTTTATACCCTGCCATCCTTTTCATTAACATTTTTCTAAATATTTTGTCTTTAATTTCGAAACAATTGTTTTTAATCGATGAAAAAAAATTAAAAAAATTATAGTACTCAAATGATTTTGTATGATCATCAAGGCGAATTTATGCTCGATAAGCATTCTAAATAATTAATATTGTATTTTGATTAATTCAGGTTGAATTTTCAATTTAACCTTCAAAATCCTTAAAGGTGCATAATATAAAAAGAAATAAAAAACTAACCTTCTTCTTGGAAAAAAAATTTTGTTCTTTTTTTTTATCGTTTGAAGAGTATATCTGTGGAATTTCCGAATTATTTTTCCTATTCTATTATTAAAAGACTATTATTAGAGCTTAATATTTAAAAAAATCATTATTTTTTCATGATTATTTTGCTTTAAAAGGATTCGATAGAATTTAAAAAAATATATGAATCTTTTTTTTTATTATAGAAAAGGTTTTTTTATTGCAAAATTATGACTAATTATCTGCTAAGGTCCTATGTTGATTTTATTGATACTGTCAAAATTAAATTTATTATATAGTGATTCAATTGTTAAAAATGTGAATTCGAATGTCAGATTTATAATTAGTCAATAAAGTTTCAAAAGGTAATTAATTTAATTTAAAGAGCTGAATGGTTTGACCTTCGTGAATTTTGATTCTTTATTTTGAAATTGATTGATGAATGCTAGTTATTCATTTGGTTTAATACTATCAAAAGATAAAAAAATAAATGATACTGATGTATTAAAAGAATTTAAATATTTATATGTATTTGTTGTTTATTATATCACCAGGAATTGAATTATAATTTTAAAAAATTTGAGATCTCCACACAGAAATTGAGCACATAAATTAGCAAAAAGGATTAAACATGCAGATTTTTAATATCAGTGTCATTTCCTTTTAATACAATATTTTTATAATATTAATTTGTTTCTTTAGAAGGCAATATAAAATCCTTTACATACTTTTAAAAGCAATATATTAGCATTAAAATCAATTAATTTCTTTTTTTACAATAATATATGGCAACAACACATTCAAATCCGATAACAAGATGCAAAATCCTACAATAAATGATTTTATTCTCAAATATATTTTCTTAATCCACTCTAAAGATATTTTGAAAATTCTATTTCATATTATTGTTATTTTCATGTTCGCAATGCAGTAAAAGAGGAAACTTTTAGAGAAATATCGCTAAAATAAGAATGGAAATAATCCTAATTTTATTATTTGAAAGCTAACATCATGAACTTTACAAAACCCAGCAAAGTAATAATTATTCTTTAATTACCTGATTTTGTTTTAAAAATAAAAAAAATGTATAAGGAATAATAAAATTATCATGTAAAATAATACTATAAAGTTCTTTATTAGCTCAGAAGATTATTAAACATCTGAAAGTATCAGTGATTCATTCTGATTAATTACATATTGGATTTAATGTATATCAGAATATTCACAAACTCCCTATATCACACGTAAATTCTAACAAATATATGATGCTTTTTTTGTTGTAGGAATGCTTTACCCGATATGAGTAATATTTTGCAACTCTTTTCATTCTTCTCAATGAGAGTTTTTATTGATTTCTTATTTCTGAATATTCAGAATTCTTTTTGAGAAATAAATTAAGGGAAGTATAGAATTTAACTAAATCGGGAAAACTAAAGAAGATTTTCGTATTCTTAGATTTTTTTAAAATAAGAGTATTCCAATTTTAGCGAAACTTAAAACCATTTTTCAAAAACATTTTAAAAGATAATTCTAACATTTCTTTCCTCTTCTATTACTTAACACAAAATTAATGAACAGAAGAATTGACTTTTCTCTAAACAAGGAAAATTAAGTGAAAATTTTCTTAAAAACTCACCTCAAGAGACGAAAATCGTCCCGTTTCTCCGCAATCGTACTGATTAAGCTTGAATCAGCTATTTTCTGAAGTAAAAGTTCGTTCGTGTATCCAGTGTGCTTTCTGGCTGCAGATTAATCCATAATGCAATGTTAAGACCCGCGTTGGCCGATAATCAGGAAAAAGGAAAATCACCTCAGGAGAACTGAGCATATGACAGCCTGAAATTTATTCTACAAAAAGAAACTGGTCCCTGCTGGTTTGAAGCGGATTGAGTGCTTGTGAAATTCCGGATGAGTAATACGATTCTTAATCACTGTCGCGCTGACTTTTTTCTTAGGGCGGTGCATTGTTCTCTTAAGGAATTGTTTTGCAAGATGGTATTTCTTGTGTAAATTAAATCACTTTTTTTTGGAGGGAATGGGTAAAGTTTATGTAAATTGATTTTATATTAATTAGACTGAATCAACATTTTACAAAATAATTTCTTGCCATATTTTTTGACTTATTTTCCGAGAAAAACTATGTATTTTTTAAACAAATAGATGCTGCATCTACATAAATATTTTAGCAAGCTTATCAAAGCGTGTCATTAATGTGTTTTTACTTGCAAGCAATTAATAATAAATCATATTACAAAAACTTAGAATATATTTATGGTAAAAAAACGTGGGATTTAACTCAAAGTTAGCTTAATTAATTAAAGAGAAGTAGAATTCCATTTTTTACTTTATCATTTAGAAGCCTTTCTCCTGTAGAAATTTATTAATTTCTAAAATTCATATATCACGATATAAGAGATTAGAAGATATTTTAAAGACAATTAATGCAACAAAGAGGGAAGTTTTAGTCTAAAATTTTAATTGGAAAATCTTAGATTAACTTTTTAATATAGATTAAATATACAATAGCAAGATATTGCAATAATATGTAACACAAATATCATTTATAAATAAACCACATTATCAAGTAATTGAAGAAAATTTTGGAAAAACATTTTTTTGGATTAGTAGAATTGTTTTATAATATATAAATTAAAATATATTTAAACGAACCTGGTACAAATTATTCATTAAATATTCGAAATTTCTGTAATTTTTATTTATTGACATTATTTCAGAGTATCTGCATTATCTTCTCTTAGAGATAATCTGTTATTCAGAACAGCTGAAATTTTATTATTAGTATCATACCGACCTAATATCCATCTGCTTATATATTTTCAAAACAAATTTTCATTACTCGAATTTTTGAAGAAATTAAATACTTATGTTCAATAGAATATATGCTGTGTATTTAAATTTCAGCTAAAACATAAAATAAAACAGGTCAAAAACTATATAATATATTATTAACTATGTTCCAGATATAAAATACTTGCTTGCCATTATTCAATAAATATAACTTTGATATGAAAATTTATACTCAATCCATTCAGACTTGATATCTCGATTTGAAGTTGGAGCTGACCCAATGGGGAATCGTAAAACTCTATACTCTTACACGATGGAAATTATGCTGCTGAAACCACATATTATTACTGATACCTGTACTTGAAATATAAATAATTTCATAAAATTCAGTAATCAAATGAAAACTATTACAATTACTAATTTTTTTTTAATCTATGAATCATAACCTTAAAAAATGGCTGATTTCTTTATACTATGTTTCGTTAAAATCTACTAAATTCTTTTTTTTAAATCTAGGAGAGTGCTATTAGAGAGATATTTCATAACTGTGAAGCTAGATAAAAACAAACAAACAAAAAAAACATGGACGATTTCTGAACTGCTCCCCCCCCCCCTATTCTAAATCTTTCACAGAAGATTACGATGTTTCTTTTAAGCACTGCATTAAAAATTCAGCTCAAGTAGTAAAAATGCAATGTGCAAATCGTCATTGTTTGACAAAACCTTAAAACGAGTATGTATTCACCACCTATGAGGCCTGGATCCTTCAGCTAATCTGCCAATACAAAATCGCAAGGAAAATGAACGATAAGTCGTATTTCACAAATATCTTAGTTTAGTTACATTGCTTCGATTTAAAGCAACACTAGGGCTATTTTGAGACCAACCTCATAATTTTGAACCGTGGTCGGATGAACCAGCACTTTCCAAATTTCTATACCACACCAGCTGGAAGACGTTTGATCCCGACTGGTTTCAAGGGCCAGACCGGCAAACACGACAGTTTTTCATTGGAATCTGTTCTCGAACCTGAAACCCTCTGGATCCGATGTCATGACCTCACCATTAGGTCACCGCACCCCTTTGCAAATATCTGTTATGGCACTTTACAAACACGCTGAGAGATCTGTCACCGATTTAAGCCGAGTGAGCGGCTATTTTTTTCATTCACGCCAACTAGGGCCAAAAGTGCAACTTAGCTACTTTATACGTCACATTTGCATGTACAACCTTTATCTACAAGAGGCACATTCACATACCTCAGCGAGAGAACATTAAGATAGACAAGCACGAACCTCACAAAAAGAACACAGGATAAATAACAACCATACCCGAATCAAACTCGAACCTGAGACGCCCAGATCACGGGGTAGACGCGCTACACCTATGCCAGAATGCCAGCTCACACATATTTGAAATCGAAATGTTTTTATCTATACACATGTTGGCAACACATCACTATTTTCCTGATAAATTGTCGTAGATTCAAACAAGTTAGGATCTTAGTATTTTTTCATCTTCTATACTAGTATTCGCTATCAAATGCAATCAATACCCTAAGTAATAATCAATCGATTATCATCACCATGAACTTTAAAAGCCTCATTAAAAATAAGTTTAAAGAATTTTACTGCGAAATTGGATACTTCGTCTCTATTGCTCAGTTTTCGGATAGAGGGAGAAATTTAATTTAATTTGAACCTTGCTGTAGTTATCAAAAGGATAAAATTTCAAGATATCTAAATGACGATATTCGTATTTTGCACATTCCAAAATTAAGTCACGAGGAAAAAATATTTTTACATAATTCTCCCTACTTACTCCCCGTTAAAAAGAAATCAAAAAATGAAACCAAAACCTTCCTTAATCCCTGGCGAAAGAAATGTAGGCGCAGTTACATTTTTCTTCAAAAATGTGGGTGCTAGAGCAGAGTTTGTGATTGGTGGTTGGAACTCTCTTCCGATTGGTCGATTGCTTGGAGAACAGGGGGCGTCGGCAGACTTTATAAACCTTTTCTAAAATAGTTTCGGATCTACGATACAGGTACTTCCGGTTGAAAGCTATCTTCATCCGCTGTCAGCCCTATGCAGTAAAGAGAACTTCGCTTTTGGTGGGTGATTCTTTAACTTTTTAAATTTAATTTCATTTAGATATTTAAAATGACATTGTATTTTAAAAATAAATTTAATAGAATCTATAGAAAATGTCAGTAATTTTTTTTATATTCATGATAGTAAGAAATAAATGTCTTTGCTTTTTTATTTCAATATACAAGTTTACATATTTTAACGATGTTCCTGTGATATGTTCAATCATTCCTATGCTAATTTATATATTACTATTAAGATATTTCAATATATATATATATATATATATATATATATATATATATATATATATATATATCATTAAACTTAATAGATTCACATAACTAATCCAAATTTTTTCTAACTTCATTTACTGAAAGATACGAGTCATGCTCATGACAAAAAATCTTGAACTCTTTCTTATAGTAATTTATCTCAATTTCTTTATATTTTGTTCATGAAAGCGATCTATAATGTTTCATATAAATTCATAAAAAAAAATTTTGTTTAGAAAATCCATTAAATTTTTACTTTTAAGTATAACCGATTCGATATATATTTATCAAAAATTGAAATGAATTTGAATATCGAAATGTATAGCAAATTCTTTATGTAATCAGTTTAAGATAAACATTTTTATTTTTGCTCTTTCCAATATAATTTAAATAAAAACTTAATATGTTTCTTAAATATTGAAACATGTAGTTTCCATTTGGCTACATAAATTATTAAAAATATATGTGCATGCATTTCTATATGCATGTCCGTGTATGCATAGAAAAATAATTTTAGTTCTTATTTCTATATAATGAATAGAATATATTTCTTTATGATTGATCGAAGAAAGTTTAAATTTTAATTAAAAATATAATTTTAACATGCAGAACTACTGATATTGGATATGTTTTTCAAAACATCTGGTTATCGAAGCTTCTCATTGTTTTATATAATCTACAGATTTTCTTTCCCTCTTTTTTTCAAAAATATCTTTTCTTTTGAATGGGTCAAATAAAAAAAAATTAAATTTCATTAATAAAAAAACTTTAAAGTCTAAAAGCTCCTTTAGAAGGACCACTGACGTCAGAAGTAATAGTTAAAACGATTGCAATTTAATATTTCATTACAAGTTGTATCAATAGCAAAATAAAAGAAATAATAGATATAAAGTAAGTAACATTTTAAAGAAAAAGGGAAAATAGATGACATATTACGTTTCCTATCAATTCAAATAGACATTTTTTTATAAATTATATTTTTACATATGATCATTTGAAAATTCATATTAAAATAAGCCTGCTTTTCAAAAATAAATTGTCTGTTTTTTAAGGCTTAATTTAACTAAATAAATTAAATCTATCCATAGTAATAAGAATGCTTATTTAAAGCCATTGAAAAAGCTTTATGAACTTGGAGGAAATAATGGATTAAGTGCATTATAGATTACGAGCGAAATTTAAAAATATTTATTACAATTTTTAAATTAATTTAAAAATTATGTGTTTTTAAGAAAACAGTATTGGTTATTGTTTAATTGATATTTTTTTTTCACTTGAAATGATTTCAATGTAACCAAAAATTCAAGAAATCTGTAATTTTGAATATGTTTTTTTAAAAAAAATACCATTAAATTGATGTAATTAATACTTATTTTATGTAACAC
>JAPMOQ010015914.1:4818228-4888059 GCA_026543055.1 Argiope trifasciata
GTGTTACATAAAATAAGTATTAATTACATCAATTTAATGGTATTTTTAAAAAAACATATTCCAAATTACAGATTTTTCGAATTTCTGGTTACATTGTAAACATTTCAAGTGAAAAAAATAAGATCAATTGTACTATAACCAACTGTTTTCTTAAAAACACATAATATTTAAATTAATTTAAAAATTGTAATAAATATTTCAAAACTTCAAGCGTAATCTATAATGCACTTAATCCATTATTTCTTTTAAGTTTATAAAGATTTTTCAATGGCTTTAAATAAGCATTCTTATAACTATGGATATATTTAATTTATTTAGTTAAATTAAACCTTTAATAACAGACAATTTAATTTTGAAAAGCAGGTTTATTTTAATATGAATTTTCAAATGATCATATGTAAAAATATAATTTATAAAAAAATGTCTATTTGAATTGATAGGAAACGTAATATGTCATCTATTTTCCCTTTGTCTTTAAAATTTTACTTAATATCTATTATTTCTTTCTTTTATTTTTCTATTTATACAACTTGTGATAAGTTATTAAATTGCAATTTTTTTAAATATTAAATCTGACGTCAGTAATACTTCTAAAGGAGAGTTTAGACGTTCAAGTTAAATGCTTATGTTGGTGGTTCTCACTTGGCGAGTGAAGGGATGAAAGTTTATCCATCTAAACAAAAACACTCTTTTAAAAGGTATTCAGATTTTCCTATCCTAAATTGATATACGTATACAGATATCTCAATCAGAATATCATACTATATTATCAGTGGGCAAATATTTAAGTGGCTGTAGATTGACGTATCTCGACGATTCTTCCATTACATTAATTATGCTTTTGAGGAGGAATAAAGCGAAATTTTAAAATCGCAAAAGTGTCTTCTATCTTTGACCACGAAAACTGCTCAAAAATGTATTTTTTACATTATGTAAAGATATACTTGGAATTCTTCCCTAAGCTACCCGTTCCCGAAATGAATTATTTCATCCCGTAAGATGATTATGAAATTTAATTTGTATTCATTTAGCGAATACATCTCGATACTTATGTAGGAGGAATGAATATTTAATGAATGCTTTCTAAAATACTTTGTGAAAGAGCAACCGAAGATCTGAAGGGATGAAAATTGAAATTATATGCAAAAAACTAACTATTTACCTAAATAAATAGATCTTGATTTTAAGAAATGGAATATTAATGGAAATACATGAATGATTTGGGTGCTTTTTGTTCAAACTTTGGAAATTTTATTTTAGAGTATTAATGCCCTTTTAAATCTGTACAGATGAAAAGTAACTAAATCAATATGTTTTTAAATTTTTAAATGTATAATATTTTTAAAAATTTATCCACATTTTATTAAACTATAAAATCTTAAAAAACAAGCGCATATACTATTTTACATAATTCTCTTCAAAATATATTACAATTTTATCATAATGGATCGAAACATAATTAAATTACAGGATTTCAGATTTATTTTAAAACATTTTACATTTTAAAATTCTAAATTTACACTTACATTCTATATTATTTATAATTTTTCTTTTCAACAGTTGCATAATTTTGTGGTTTTTAATTTTAGAGATAATGATATTTTTTCCATATGAAACAAATAAAGAAAAACTGAAAGGATTAAATAAAATTTTTAATAAATTTCAATCAGTAAAAAATGTTTTGAAAATGAAAGAAAAATCAAAGTAATTTGGGAAGATCAAACAAGAAATATTTTAAGGAAAATTTTTTTAATGAAATTCTTAATTTTAAACTCATATTATATTGATTTTGTCAAAATTGCCTATAAAATATATAATCATAATTGCTCAAACTTTTTTTAAGTGAATGGATCAGGAATAATTCTTGTATATTTAATTTATTGTTAATATTATTTCATTTGCTAGGATTTATAAGGCGTTCAATTCATTTAAGAATGCATATTCATTTCATTGAAATTAATATATAAAGTTACACTCTGTTAAATTTATCATTGAAGCTTCGCTGATCTTGACTGATAAATTTCCTCAAACAAATGGAAACAACCTACGAGTCAACCACTAATCATAGTAACGATAACATTTTCATTATCCATGGGAAATGAATTTGTTGAGCATTTTCTTGAGAATTTATTCGTCTCAACAGCAGAGTTTTGTATATAATTAGCATGCTAATTTGTATTTCTAACTCAAGACGTGGATAAAGTTAATTCACCTCGACTGAATCTTAGTTAGTTATTAAATAAGTTAAATTGCGTGACTTTCATGTAACTGTAACACATTCAGCCATTATTAATTATTATATTAGACACACCATTAATTCATCGCTCGTAAAACTTATTTATTGCAGAAAATATTTGTTTTCATTCTGAGTACATTTTGAAACGTAATTCTACAATTAAAAAAATGTACAAATTTTTAATTTTTTCAATTTTTTTACCATTTTAAATTTAGTTTTTGTATTTAAATTTCCTTATATCATGTTAGCCTTTAAATGAAGAGCAAACTGTTTTTTTTTTTTGAATAATCACATTCATTATCTTAAGTGTAAAATTAGGCACACAGTTTATATTATTTATTAATTACATATTTACACAACATATTACAAAGATATTTTTAGACATTCTGAATGCCGGACAATATTATTAGTATACTGAAAGAATGTTGATCATTTTATGTTTATAAAGAGGCTTTAGATTTCTGTTTCTTGCATTAGGCTAGAAATTAGTTTTAAGGGTTTTCAAGTCTTGTTGATTCTAAAATAAATCATAGAATTAAAAATTACACCCATCTAAATACGTTGACATAAGAGCGCCTAAAATTAAATATTTACTATTCAAAAAATTCGAAATCAATGTTTCCTTCAAATTAAATTTAAAATGTATCGCTATTAGAGCATTGAAATCATTTTGAGCCAAGAAGTGTGTAATAATCTTCGATTCGATATGAATCTCTACTATAATAATAAAAACTTAGTTAATTTTAAGGTTGTTTCGAAATGAAGTGGTTCAATAGAATTATATCTGGGCAAAAAGCATATTGTGGTAGAAGAAATAAGTCGCAAATGTTGGTTGACCTCCGAAGGAGTACATTGCAATCATTGATAATATGGTTCTTTTTTTAATGAATCGATAGATTTGGTTACGATCGAATGCATATTTAATATGATTCTTCTTCAAATGATATAAAAATACTTTAAAATAACCATCAATTGATTTTTTCAAGAAATTCGTCATTATTCATCTCATTCATTATCTTAAAGGAGACAAAATTATGATGATTGAGGCATCAGATGATGAGACATTGCATAATACACATTATCTCATTGTGTTAAGTTCCAAAACATGAAATCTTTGGTCTGTTTAATTTCACATCGTGCAAATTTTAATGACTAAATTTCCTTTTTTCCGATAGTTGTCATTCTTAGACTTTTAAATATAGTGGCTATCACTTTATAATAAATTCTAGTGCCAAAGTTTATTTTTTAGGATTACCTTTTTTTATACCCTCAGTATTTTTCCGTAAATGAAATATGCAAAGTCAAAAAAATACAACTTTTGTAACTGAGTATTCATGATAAACTGTCAACAGAAAAATAAATTTTTCTACTTAAAAGCCTTTATAATAATAAAATAAAATGTCACGAGGTTTTTTCTTATTCTTAAAACTTGCACCTTTTTTTATACAATAATCAGAATAATTATATCAAAACCTTTTTTTTTCTTTCACAAAATATAAATAATATATTGAAATAATACAAGAGTTTGCATTCATAAATATTTAATTGGGCTTAAAACTGTATTATCTGCATCAATCATGCGATCTTTTTAATAAAATGGAAACGGAATGGCTTGTTATAATTCCTTTTTTCATGGCCATAAAGAAGAATAAAAAAAAACCTGTAACTTTCATTCTTACATATTAAGTAATAATTTTCTTAAAGTCACGCCTCTAAATTTGAGGACATAGATTCTGCCTATAAGCTCGATTTTATTTTAAAATACGTGGAATTATTCTGTAAATTTACGATTCTTCGGCGATATAAAAGAAAATCTTCTCGAAACGGATTAAAAATATATTTAGGAGAATTTAAATCTGGATACATAAATTATAAGTGCCAGGCAATATAATTCCAATTCATAAATAATTAAATAATAGTGTAAGAAAAGGTTTATTACAGATTTAAAATCTTGGCTCTTTTGAAATCTTAAAGCATCGTAATAATTTTTCTAGCATTTTATTCACAATCGATTCTGATTTTGAAATAAATACTTTATTTAAATTAGTATGTTCGTACATTCTTAAAATTTAACAGGAAATTTTTTAAAGGGATATTAACGTTATGTTGTTCCATAAAAATTATATTTTGTCATGAGTAAAGAAGAACACAAAAGAAATTCTGAAATAAGATAATTAAAAAAATTGATAATGAAGCTTAAATAGACTTTGTTCAAGCATGAAATTTTTGATTGATGTCGAATTTATAAAAGAATTTAGAAGTGTTATTCATATTCCTAAATTAGACACTATTGTTCAACAAAAATCGATGAAGATTTCTTAAAGTTTCTAAATAAGGAATAAAATCTAACCATCAGTTGAAGACAATGGCGGTATCCTGCATTTCATGCGAATAAATAAAGAAAATATACCATGAATTTTCTAATTAAAATTCACAGTAATTTAGTAAAGTAATTTAATTCTGCATTGCAAATAAAAAATTATAAAAAAAATTCTCTTAAATTCTCAAATATGGTAACAAAACTTATAATATTTTGAATAGAGATATTTCCTTGTTGCATTAACCTATATCATTTATTTTGATTGGTAAATAATTCACCAAAACTAGAAAAAAAGTTTTGTAATGGATTACATATCATTAGAATTTAACATGGAGTGAAATTGTAAATAAATATCTGTAATTCTTGAGCACATCTTATTTTTTAAAATCGTTCAATTAAAAAATAATCAAATTAATTTACTACTCAAAGTCAATACTTGAGGATATTGAAACTAAGTTAATTATCAAATATCCAAATTTTTTATCATAACATATCGAATATTTCATTCTTCAATACCTAATTAGTTAATCTTAAAAGTTCTTGCATTCATAGATTTCAAATCTTTCGTAATGTTTTCAATTAATTAACAATAATCAGAAACTGTTTTGTAACTAGAAGACTGGTATAATGTACGAGTACACATTTTATGCAAATAACTTCGTCACATTATTTCCCTTATGAATGTTTTTTAAAGAAAACTTGAAACTGGCTTATTTCCCAGTTTGTAATTTTCGTCTGCAGAAATGGGGCTCTCAGGATAAAATTCAAGAGACTAATTTATTTCATTAATAATTTAAACGATTAATCAAGATAATGATCTGATGGGATAAATTTTTACTGCCCCGTCTCAATTTGAAGTCAACCAATGATTGAGAAGGTCCTGTATAAATTCAACTTTTGGAACTTTTTCTTCATAGAGCCTACTTTAGTTGTAAGTCTATATAAGGTCATCTCAGAATTAAAATATATGAACATCATAATAAAATGCATGGTGGAATAGAGAAGAAAATAGTGGAAGTATTCTTTCGGGGTCTTATTGATATAAATGGAAGAGAATTAGCTGTATATGCCTAAAAGAGAATAGCCTGTAAAACTGATCACAGGTGGTATCCAACATATCACAGTAGAGTCTTTATTTTTTTTAAGAATAAGAAACAAAATTCTTGTATGTTGCTAAACTAGACCTGTATTTTCTTCACTACTTACAGATTATATTATATATATATATATATATATATATATATATATACAGGATGCTTACTTATTTGAAAGATCAATACAAACAAAAGTACTACAGTTATTGTTTCCATTCTTTTATTTGTGAATACAATATCCCAATCATTTTTCATGCAGTTTTAAAAATGACATCTGTTAAATGGTGACCCCCATTGCGCATAAGCTGATTAAGTCGATTTTTGAAGTTCGTGTCCACCCTTTGCAGCATATCAATCGGTATATTGGCAACGTCATCGCGACTGTTGTTCTTGAGGTGAGCTATTGTCCGTGATTGATCGACATAAACCAGAGATTTCAAAGTGAGCCTCGTCACTGAAAAAAACGACCGCGTCTTCAGGCAGGTTTTCGATCAGCATTTCACTTGCATTTTGACGGGCAAAAAACTCGCGTTCAATTAATTCTGGCGCAGCAGCCAATTTATAGGGATAAAATTCAAGATATTGATGGAGAATTCGTCGAAGAGTTGTGTCAGAAATTCCCAGTCGTATTTGAGAGTCGAATGCTGGGGAGAAAGCAGAACTGACTGCCTCACTCCTTCGACATTTCCCAGAGTTCTGGTGGTCCGTTGATGTTCATTTCTAGGTTTAGCGACACTCCCGAAAATAGTTAACCCACGACTGAATCGAATAATGGCCAGGAACGGGTCAGTGAGGAGGAATTTCAAAGCGAGCGCAGAAAGCATGTTGCGTAGCAACAAGTGAGCGACCGTTAGAAAAGAAGCTCTCGACGGCGAAAGCCCACTGTTCTCTAGACAAGAGCATGATGGCATGTGACAAGAAGGGGAAAACAACCTTGGGGACTTTTCCCTTCAGTAGCACTACCTATCACCGTCTATCCACACTACTCACCGCACAGGAGTTTTTTCAAATAAGTAAGATTCTCTGGCGTACCCTAGAGTTGCTAACTTTTAAGATAAATTTGGAATAAAACTTTTTTTATTGTTACTCCTTTCTGTTTATAGCGAATAACTAATCAACTGTAACTCTTCTAACTTCTTGAAATTTAAAAGTAATTGTTTTTTGCAAAATTAAAGAAGAAATTTGTGAATGATTTAATTACTAAGCTTTCATTATTTTACCTCTCATTCTATTAAAACAAAATTCTGAAATAATAAGTTCTTAATTTGATATTATTTGAATCTATTTAAATGACATTGTTTCTTAAATTTTAATAATCTTTTTAATTCTGAATTATACTTATTAATTGAATGAAAATAATTTTGGAAAATTTGAAAAGAAAAATTATAATCGGTTAGTTTTAAATAAAATCTCTAAGGCTTTTAATAATATTTTTTTCCTTTCGTTTGTTGTTAGAATGCACGAAAAATTAATTTTTAACTATCATTTAGTTCCATTTATATTTTAATTTACCTTTTCACATTGAAAACAGTTCCAAAATATCGAGAATCGCTTACGTAAATTGAATATTGTGGGTAAATGTATGAAAATTGCTCTTAAAAGAATTTTCTTTATCGTATTTGAAAATGATTAAATCCTTTTGTATAAAAGTTTTAGTATTAATTTTTTTAATTGAAAAAATATTTAAATGCCCTTTTAAAATCTAATTTAAAATGTTACTTGGTTTTTTTCTATTTATGGCAGTTTCTAATTAGTTTCACTGTGGCGGACTTTTAACATTATTATTAACTACAGTAAAATTTTCATAATGGCTTAGCATTTTTATATATTTTTTTAATTTTCCCTTATTAGCTATTTCTAATAATTATAATTTGAAAAAAAATATTGACACATTTTTTTTAATTTTTTAATTTCTAATTTTTACTTCAAACTATTAGAAAAAAAATTGCGACAATATGAAATTTATAAATATTTCCAACTGAATTATCTAAAGCATTAAAAATTCTTTATAACTCTTGTCTCAGAAATCAAAAATCCTTCAGGTGATAATTTGCATTTCTTGTTAATAATAATTAAAACAAACTCTATTAGCACAAAATGTTCAATTATGTTTTTACTGTTTTTTTTAATATTGTACGACGGTCAGAATTTTGAACAGCATATAAAAGATATCATCTTAAAAGAGCCAACACCAAAAAAAGCAATTGTTACATTGATTTGATCCAATGAAAACAAGATACATTGTTGCTTATTGCAACATTTATATTTTCAGGTTGGGCATGCTATTATAAATTAATTGAATCCGCATCATGCATTCTTATCCTTGACAACGTTTCAATACCGCTTCAGAATGTCCCAAATCTCTGACTATACCTAGGTGATAACTATTACGCAGCCTAATAATGGCAGACACCTCATATCAGCCACTTCCTGAACAACTCCACATCCTATAAAGGGACACCATTATTTAATCTATTCTACTGATCTAAAATCGGTTTCAATGCATTTAAACGTATTCAAGCATATATAATCCTCAGAATATCAAAGCAATTTCAATGCAAAATTTATCTATAAACATCTATCCACTCACTTGTTATATATTTAGGAGACACATATGTGCACTAAATATATTTGTTAAAAGAGAATTATCGTGAGTGGCCACACAGCGCCTGACTAGGGAGGGGGGGAGCATCGAGGCATTTATCCTTGACCCCCATTTCAAAGGGAGCCCCACATCAGATCCAAATGCTGACCCCCACATCCAAATCAGATAGAAAGATTTTACGTTTTCTTCTTCAGTACTGAAATTTAGTTCTCATTACTAAGGTAGGGAAGCAAAGGGGGAGCCCCCCCCAATTATTTTTGTCTCGGTTCCCGATTAAGAAAAGTAGGGCCCTGTAGGTTTAAATATTAAATTAAAAGCAGTTAACAAAATTGGAAAATTTTAATTAATGTATTAAAAATGTTAATTATTCATTATTTTTTATATATCTAAGAAATCAATATTTATATGACAGCACTGCATAATTTAAAAAACTTAATGGGTTGCATAAAAATTGTTTTAATCTTGCGACATTTCTTATGTTAAATTAAGGTAAAAGTTTATTTTTCGAAATCAAATTAATATAATCCGATTCATGTTTTTTTCAACTTCAGATTTTAAGTGCATTTAATGAAAGCAAAAATACGCAAATTAAAAATTGCCTTTTCATATGCAAAATACAATTAGTTTGAAACATTCATTAAATATTTTTCAGATATAAATAGTAGCATTCAAGTAAACTATTTTCACGTGAAATAATTTCATCTGAGAATATTATTACTTTCTAAAATCAATTGAAATAAAATTGTCCTTTAGGATAACTTAAATATTTTAAATAATAAATAATGAATATAATATTATTCGTAAAGGTAAAAGAGGGGGAGGGGAACTAAAACGACCACTTTATTTTTTCCATTTCAGAATGCTAGTAGTAGTATAGAAATTGTAAATTCAGAGATAAGATCAGGCTGCCCCAGTTACCTTTAGGGTAGTAGGAAACAAAAATCATCACTTTTAGAACAAGGAACGGAAAATTTGAGATAACAAAGGTGCGAAAGTGTTTTAACATATACTACGGATGAAGTACATTCACTAACATGATGGATGGGCAACAAAAGATAAAAATGGTAGGTGTTTTCGAAACTTGGAAAAATGGATAAAATTATATTTGGAAATAACTTTAAGAGGGGCGGGTAAAGAGATATTTTCATAGATAGAAGCCACTCAAAGCAATATAGATTCAATCCTAATTATTAGGCGGCTAGATTAAAAAAAATTATATATATGAGTTGCATTCAAATTAAGAAATATTTGTTTGTTATATTTTAGAGCATGAATGATGAGAAACACATAAAATATATTTTCGATCAGTAGCTTATCAATTAATAAGTGCATTACCTTTTAACAAAAAAGTATTATTACTTAATTGAAGAAAACTTAAAATATTAAAAACATTGATACTTGATAACTCAGGTTTTATTTATCAAAACTCTATTAACGCTAAATAATTAAAATTGAAAAAAAAATGACAAATTTATTATTGAAATAATTTTATTCGCGAGTCAGAAACTATAATTCTAATAATAACTTTTTCGAAGAAAAGAACAAATTATCGTTTTCTACAGATTATTTATTTTTCTACAGATTATTTATCTTAACCATACAAGTTTTGTAATTAACTCTCAGTATTCTTGAAGTTTAGATGCTCAGATATTGACAGAATAAACGAAAATACATTTTTAAAATTTTATTATGTAGTATTCGAATAAGAAAAAAAATATTAGTATAGAAAGAATTATGTATTCTTTACCTAATTCAAACCTCAATTAAAAATAAAATTGATGAGAATTAATTCCTTGGATGACTTTAAGAAAAAGAGAACAGATTTCAGATGAACATAATAAAATGCGGAGAGTTACGAATCACTAAATTAACAAATTTTGAGGTTCAGCAAATATTTCCCATTTCAGGAAAAATTCTTTTTTTAATGCAAATTGACAATTTATTTTCATAAGTTTCAAAAATTTTACCCGAAATTAATCAGAGAAATAAATTGAATTTCAGATTAGAACTTCTCATGGTTTCTCTTAATTTCTCAATCAACTTCACAGAAACCACAGGTTATTTTCTGTCCAAATAATTCTACTATAATTTAGAAACAGAGTTCAGAATAATTCAGATACCATTTCAACTGCAATTTGTGGTAACAAACGGAATTAACTGTAGAATAAATTAAATTCAATGAAGATTTTATCATAGTCAATGCTGACATCAAAATCAATAAAATGAAATGTGGTTCGAATTGCAAAAATGACTAAGCGTAGTAAATTCATAAATGTCTGTAAGGAATATTATTTATTGGTTTTGAAGCATCGCCATTTTTCTCAGCAAATCTACAGTGAATCTCTGTACAAGCGCGGACACGATTCTGTTTGAAAATAAATTAACATAGATCCACTAATAATAAGGATGACTGAGTGTGTGTTGGGGCTCTTTAGGCTAGACCGTTAACCAAATTTAGAAGAATGTATCAAATTTGATACACATGTATCTTGGGTGGTAATAATGTGTGGACTTTGGAGCAATTGTTTTTGAAATTTCAGTTAATTAAAAATTAAGTTAAATTCTGGAGATTTTATTCGAAAGTATTATTGCACAAAAATTAATTTCAAAATTTCAAATATTAATAATATCAATTTAATACTAGTGCTTATTTTCTTGAGTTTTGGAAATTTTTAGGATATTTTTTAGATCAATTTCCAACAATAGATTACATTGATGTCTTGAAATTAAAACCGTTTATATTGTTTCATCAAATATTTGATACAGTGATATTTTTTCTCTATTCCTGAAAGCTGAAGAAGAAAGATTGATTAATAAGTATGTAATTTACAAGATAAATAAAAAGTAAACTTACTATACAACAAAAATTAAATTTACAATTCTACAAAAAGTAAAAGACAATGAAGCAGGTATTTACTTTTTAACACACTATATAATATCATGGACTGTTATTTCATTAGAAAAGTTTATATACGAAATGAACTGAACATATATAAGTCAAAATAATATACTTTTAATGTTTTACAATTTAACAGAATCATGGGCCAAATGTTATATATAAGTAATTTAATTGTAATTAACTATATATAATATTCTTGTAAACAATTTGATTATCAGTCACCAAAAAAGTAGCAAAAAAAGCTGTTCATTACCCGAATTTTTCTTCTTTTTTTTGCTATCAATATTTGTAATACTTACCATGCAACTGATTTTCTTTCAAAATCTTGTTTCTCTATCACCATCCGTAATGCACATCGTACACGAAAAAAAAGCACATTTTTGTTATACCTATTTAAGAAAGTAATGGCGCAATTCTTTATGCATAGTAAAGTATCGCTAATAATCATCAAAAATAAGCATTATCATTATAATATTTTAGGGTGATAGAATTCATTCAAAGAATGCATTTGTTGCCGCAATAGTAAATTCCAGGATGACAAAATTTTCATAAAGACCTAAATAATACGAATTTCTTAGCACATGCAAACGATTCCAATAAAAGAATGAAAAAATTGCTATCATTTGTTTAATAGAACATTCAACTTCTTGGACTCTTTCTTTATGAATCGAGCAATTCTGGGAAGCCTAGAATAAGTCTTACAATTTCATCGCTATTTCTTGTTTTTTGCCGATATTGCTTTATAAAGCTTCTGTAACAAAGTAATAATTTTATTAAAATATATTACTAACAAGAATGTAGTAACCTAAAACGTAATATATCTAAGCAAGTCTTCATTGCAAAACTACAAATGTTTTTTTAATAATTAAATATATAATACACTCATAGAGTAAAAATAATTTGTTAGTTTTAATATTCTTAAATATATAAGAAAATAGTTTTTACGCATTGATAATCAATAATTCTAAATTATTTTTTCCTTCCATTTCTTTTGCATCTATATTTTGAACTTATATTTAAATCGTAAAAAATTAACCAATATAAATGTATAGCCAATAATTGTTGGGACAAAAACCATTTAGTCTTATCAAAATTCAAAGTAAATGAAATCATATGGTAAACTGCAGTTCTTTGACAAATCATAGATGGCATACATTATGACTTAATTCGTTGAATCACCATATTCTCGCAATAAGAATTCCCGAAGAGATCCTTAACTAGAAGCTCTTAATAGAGCTGAAAGAATTAAATAAAAGAAATGTAAACTTTTTTTAAGTTCTGATCTTTTTCACTTCCATTTCTTTCACTTATACATTTCGAATTTTTTATAGTTCCATCATGATAGTCAAACATTTAATCAAGATCAATTTGTAACCAATAGAATTTGGGACAGAAAACATTTAGTTTTATCAAGATTCCAAATAGATCATATGAACAATTGTAGTTCTTTCACAAATTATAGATAGAATACATTATTGCGTTTTATTGGCTGAATCTACAGATTCTCGTAATAAGAATTACCAAAGTGATCTTTATCTATAAGCTCTTAGAAGAGCTGAAACCAATTTGATAGAAGAGAGGTAAACTTATATTTTTATCCTAAACTTTCAGAATCTACCTAAGCGGAAAGATTAAATTAAATGCAGAACCATTTAAAATCATTCTGAAATTCGAAAATCGATAGTTCTCAAAAAATGAATTATTGTTACGAATATTTCTATACTTGATTATATACCAGCGCAATCTTTTGATTTGTATTGTAAATTATTCATTCTATTAATTCAACTTGGTAGACGAAATTCTAAAATTGATAATTCTTTAAAAATAAACTAGAAAAATTGTTACAAGCATCCTCTTTTGATTTTTGTTGTAAATTATTCACGTAATTAATTCAACTTACTAAACGTAATCCTATCTTATTTGATTGCGAAATGGTTTTTCTTTCACATTTTGGACAGTTATTAGTTTCTGTAATTGCTCAGAGCATTGACATCAGTTTGCATATACAGGTTTTATTATATTAACTTCTTCGCTCATTACGCGTCTGTAGCACGTTCAAAGCGAAACTTCTCCGGTGCAGCCATAAAACGATTCAAGCGTTCTTCTACATTGTAAAATTTTTAAACGTTTTAAACGCTTTATAAATGTTTCCCTGTTTGATTTTTTATTTTTGCTTGTTCGAATACAATGAAAAACAGAGATTCTCTCTGACAGGAGAAGACGGTTAAAGGATTTAAACTATAATCGAAGCCTGCGGTTTAATGAAAGGATTTGTCGTCGAATCTATGTAAACGGTTATTTGATTTTTTAGCTGACGAAAAGTCATCTTTAGAAATCAATTTCAATTGCCAATCCTTTCATTAAATATTTCCTCAAAAGACTAACATTATTTTCTTCAGACGAATCTTTACAACTGCGATTAATTTCATGAACAGATTGCCTCAAACTAATTAACTTCCTTTGGATACAGAGAAAATGACAAATCGCAGCTGAAAATTCACGGTGAATTGCTCAGAAATCTTTATATATTTTTACACTTTGATGATCATTTCGTTTGAAAACTCTATTGCTGAGAAATGCGATTCACCGTTTGAATCGAGAATATATACTTTGATGTGAAACTTGTAGAAATATTTTTTTCAAGAAAGAGCTTAAATTGTGTGACCAGTTTTATTTTATTCTATCTGCTCTTCGCAAACAATCAAAAGGCCCTTTTGAGTTTTGAAAATACCAAAATAATAAACAAAAGCGCTCCTCCAAATTCAATGATGAGAATTTGGAAAAATACAATTTGGTCAGAATTAAATTCCAATTACACAAAAATTTAATTTAAAGATTTATCTGGGCTTAAATTTTGACAAACGACTTGATGAATCCATGTATTTCTGAACACTTTAAATTTGAGTCTCTATTCAACTAGTTTCAAAAGAAATCATTTACTAATTAAATCTAAAATGTATTTAATTAAATTATTGTAATCATTTAAAGCAAATATTACATATTTTAAACCTCATCGGATACCACAGGGATCTTCAAGATTTTCTTTATCCATTCCAACTTTTTGAAATCGTTAAATTGCAGCTCTTAATTTCTATATAATGAGAATTTAAATATTTTTTTAAAATATAACAAGGACTCAAATAAGATTTATATTCGATAATTGTTATATAATCATATACTAAATATTTATTGCACTTCAAATTATTTTATTGAAATAAATGCAATTTCTCTCCCTTATCTTGTTTCTAATTCATGTATTTTGATACTTTATCAATGAAAGGCATTGATTGCAGAAAAAGTTTCTTTATTCACAAGTATATAGTACTATTATAATACACTTCTAAAAATTGTTCTTCAAAATATTAATCAAGATAAAAACATTGGTTGCTTTTTTGAAGTATTTATAGCCGTTATTCTATTAACAAATTGTGCATTCTATATTAGCCCAATCTGCAATAATCAGACTTTTTTTCTTTCACAATGATAACCTTCATAAAAGGACGTAGCATCTGAGAAACAAAAAATATCACTCTAAATATATATTTTATGAGGATGGTTTGGCCAAAAAAAATTAATGTTTATTGATTTCAGAATTTGCGTTGAGTTATCAGGACAATTTTTTGATATTTTTTAAATTTAAGCTTACTGATTCATTGTCCAATCCAGTTTTTCCATGTTTAAAAGTTTGTGCCCCTGATTTAAAATAGAGAGTACCAAATTTTTTTGGATCGATTTTTATAGACATAACTCGTATACTGGCAAAATTTTATTTTACTGTTTTTTACAATTTTTCATAATTAATGCTTACCCAAACATTATAATTTTGGTTCCAATGTTATGATTATTCACGACATATTTTCTTATTTAAAAATTATTCGCCATCTAAATTATTCAGAAAATTAGTTTGTTGAAGATGTTGCTAGTATAGCATCTGTATGTCATTAGATTCGTATTATTAACTTTCGTATATCAAGTATTGTAAGATCGAGGATTGTGAGAGCATATATGAGCATTTTAATGTTATTTTCTGTTTAATTTGTTATTCATACTTTCTGAAAATTATTCAATAAGAATAATTCTTTCATTAATTCATTTCAAACTTCATCTTCAAGTTCACATTCCAATTTCGATTTTTTATACATAAAAATAAAATAAAAATGTTGATAAATCCATGTATCTTTAACAGATGAAGTGCTAAAAATTGTCTTTTATACCTTTCTTCTAAAATCACTGCTTGAATAAACGTTTTCTGTAAATTCAAGAATGAAATTTCACAAATTTTCATTCATTTAGTAATAAGCATAATAAATTTTGAAAATGCATAATTTTCTAATTAATGCATAAATTTTCACTCAAAGAATATACAGTTTTACAGGATTCTAACTTAGAAATTATCATTGAACTGAATGATTAGAATTATCGCCATGACTTTGATGTATCATCCTAGTAATAAAGCGAAGTCTATAACTAGATCTGGAACAAAAACTTATATTTATTGAATTTTTTTTATCATTACTTCAGGAAAAATAATCACAGGATTCAGTGACGTCGTCATCCTTAGCCAAACACCCACATCGATACCGGAAGTGTAAGGAAAGCACACTGAACTTGGAAATTCAGTCAGCTCAGAAATACACCATGAGCATTCTACTCCAACTACTATCCTTGTTGGTCTGTCTACAGACGGTGTGGCCCTATCCGATTCAGGACGATGAAGGCTCACTTTTGGACAATTATGGATTGCGGCTGGCAAAAAGGCCTTTCTATCCGTACAAAGACGCCATCTTGTCTCCTTTTGGATTTTTGGACACTGCCAGAGGTAAGCCAAACAACATTTTCTATTTATAAGATCATCTTTACATTATATCTAAAAATGTAGTATTAACATTGGAATAGAGAATTCTATCAATACTATTTACAAACGCTTTCTTTCCGAAGTTGGTTGGAGAGCTTGAGTGTGTTTAGAATGTTCCCTACAATTCATCTCTTCCATTGTCAGTTTGTCTTATTCTATCTGAAAGGTTGAATGAATAACAAGAAAAAGGGCTATTTTATTTATAAAAGAAACGAAGATTCAAAATTATGTTATTTCAAAATAATTTTTGGGAGATTAAGAAAACGTTAAATAAAGGAAACTAGAGAATGGAGACATAAATATAGCAAAAGGACTCGCTGAGGCAGAAACTGCTTCAATATTTCTCAAGGAGTAATATTATAATATGATGCACAATAACTTAATTTCAGCAACAAATTTTGTGTTAACTTTGCAGGATATAGTTTGCATGACTCAAATTTTCAGCAAAAATTCGTTAATAGACATATATTATTTGAAGAAATATTGCCAGAGTTTCATTTGAAAGATATTTGTCTTAACATAGTACTTTTCACCGTTTTATTTATACAATGCCCTTTATAAAAATTATGCATTCCGTTTGGGATTGTGTATTGTGATACAACTGATATCTTAAAAACTTTATCAAGAATTCAGAAAAAAATTATTTAAAGGGGAAAAATGAAAAAATAGCTATTGTAAGTCCTATTAGTTCATTTAGTTATAAATTTGCAATTGAATAAAAATATGACATTTTAAATCCATATTTATAAAACTAAGATTTAAATTCCGTTAAATTCTATAATTTAGATAGAATTGCTCAGTCACGTTTAATCAACAAATATTTATCACTGCCGTATCTGAAATTATAGTGGCATTCAAGAATAATAATCAAAATAATCGAAACTTTGGAACAATTTCATATACGTAGTAACTTTGGTGGCAAATATAAATTTATAAACTGATTTTATAAAACTTATAAATCTACTTTTGGATTTTTTCATAATTTTTTTAAACTGACATGGAAATAAAGTTTATTATCATATGAATTTTTTTAAAAAAATACAAAGATATATAAAGTAGTTCTGGTAAATTTATTTTTAAAACTGTCTGCAGTCATCAGAGACTTTTTGACGTTCTCTTTCTGTCTTTGCAACAAAATTTTCTGCAGTATAAAAATAATCCAAAGAGAATAAAAGTTTACTATTGAACAAAATTCGAGTTGAGGAAAAAATTGCGTTCCCTTTCAGAATAAAATGGTTCGTAGTTGATTCAAGCACAATACTTCTATTAAAAGTTATTTTTCCTTTTGAAAAGATCTACAAAGCTTTCGATGTGGATTGCTGCTTTCAACAACATTTAATAGTTTAAACAAAGTTTGAAACTGATCAAATATGTTGGTCGTAACAATGTTCTTGAACTTTTTCTCTGAAAGGAACGGTTTAAAATAATCAATATTCCAATAGTGAAATGAGTAAATAAAATGTATTGATTCAAGAAAGAAAATGCCCTTGTTCTAGCTTGAGCACAATTCAAACTTGCTATATCTAGATTTGAAAGCTTGTGTTGTTGATTTTAATTGCTTTATTAAAGAGCTATACGGTTTTAGAAAACTCATATCAATACTTTTTTTAGAGAATTGTCATTTATGCATATTTAGAGAAAAATAGATGCAATCAAGCTTCTATGAATCGTGGAAGAAACGAAAATGTATAAAATAAAGTATTTTTAAAAACTAATTCTTAACTTTTTTTAAATTTAAGAATTATATTGAAAATTCGATTAATTTGACGTAAAACGGAAAACAAATTTGTCTATCCACCTATGAATATAATGTATTTTTTCTTACATGAAGACTTCCCAGCGAATAATACTGGCAACAATCAATAAAATTTGCATTTAACATTCTAAAATTTATCTTTAGCGATAATAATCGCTAAAATTTGTGAAACCACTCTGTAGTTCATATTTAAAATGAATTCATTTTTAAATGCAATTTATTTTTAAAAGAAAACTTCATAGTAAATTTCATAAAATTTATTGCTTAAATAATCTTAAAATGACAAATTAAATATTTGTCTTTCCAAAACGTTGTTTTTACCCTCGATCATTTAACAAAAGACTTTTAAATAATCAATATAACCGTCTAATTAGATGCCAAGTATATTTGGGACGTTTAATGATACTTCGATCCAAATAAAAACGAAATGAGTCCGAGTGAAAAAAAAAACCTACAAAATGATTTTCAACTTTTAAATAAATGAATTTTGTTTTAGATTTAAAGTACAGAAATTTTACCTTCGAATCAGAAACCAAGTATATGCAAAAATAGCGAATTATAGTCATCTAAGAAGCTATTTTTCTTACATAATCGTAACTGAATGAATATTCAATGTGGATTATTTTAATTTATTACAACTTTGAAAATAACTGTACTCAATGGAGGCAACTTGGTTGCAATGAACTGTTGAATCAATCGTTCAAGACTATTAGAGAAGACGTGACTCTAGTAACAGATGAGTGCAATGAATCAATCGATATACTGAGACGCCAGATGAATTCGAAAAGAAAGAGATAGGGATTCAGTTCATGTGAAAGCGGTTTCTATTGGCAAACAATTCTATGACACAGAGCATACATTGAATGATTTTTTAAAAAGTGTGCTATTAATCGTATAAGCTATTACCAGAATTATTAGCTAGTCTGAAACTAATAGTATAATCAAATAATAATACTATTAGTTTAGGACTATTTTTTCTACATTTGTAGGCTGAAAAATGGGTTCTATAGTTTGGAAAACGATTTATCTTTATAATAGTTTATGTATTTTGAATAATTTTGCTCCTTGAGAATTTTTCGTTCTGAAATCCAAAATTTAACAGATTTTCAATTTTAAAAAATGATCTGAATACCATGAGAATAAAACTACTACAATCCATTTAAAATAGAAAATAAGTTTATTAATTTACTTTAATTTCTTGACTAAATTAGAAATTTTACTGATATAACCACGGCTTTTTTCTTTAAATCTAAGATACAGTATTATATAAACAAATTTAAAAATTAGGAAATGAAAAAACCTAATTATGAAAGAATTTTAATTTACAATTGACTGTAATATTAGTATTGAATGTTTATATTAGTAGGAGAGATCTAATCTAAAATTTTTTAATTATTCCATAGTATTTTGAGTTACTCTTTGTTAAATAGTAAGAAGGGGAAATTTTGGAATTATTTTCATTGATTAATTGTTTTCAAAATTTAATACAGGGATGTTGGTTTGGAACCAATATCCCATACTAAGCTTCATTACAGAGCCTTTTCTGTTTTTTAAATATCGCGCTCACACAATTCGAATACTAAGAAAAAAATTAAGCAAAACATATTGCTGTTTAGTCCAAAATTTATTAGATTTACAGATTGGGAGATGACGTTAATATTAAATGCATTCATCCAGTTCATTATATATTTGAATTTATTATGTATTTTTACGTTCGCATGCACAGTGTTGCAAAATGCAGAATTACAAATTTCATTCTTAATGTGATATAATTGTACAATTTTGATGTGAAGACCAAGTATCAAATTTTTTTTACTAGCTTGTTCAGTCATTGAATTATCTTGCCCATATTAAAGAATCTTCACATCAAATTACTTATTTTACAGCTTAAACAAAATTATTTATAATCATTTTGATGATACTGTTTTTCTACAATAAATGAGAAAGTGAAAAAAAAATTATATATAATGTAAACACTTGATTAATTAATACTATTAATTATTAATGATATAATTATGTTTCTGAATACAAAAAAAAATCAATGGATTTGAAGGTAAAATATACACATATTCTAATGTGAATGAGTTCTTTCTTCACACAAAGATTAAAATAACTTTCTCGTGGCATTTAAACGATCTTCTTTCGACGCGTCTGAAACGAAAGCTTATTAAAGAATTAAAATTCGGAAGAATGAAATGAACCCCCTTAATTGCCTCTCATTTGATAATTACACTTTCAAAGAGATCCGTAAGACCTAGTCTTGAAAAATTTTTACTCGATTTAATCTTCTTTTATAAAGCAATCATTTAAATTAATTTTCTCCTTCATATATTTTATTAATATCCAAGATATTAAGTTGAAAAACTGATTAGAAATATCAGTCAAGTAGATATTTTAAGTTATTTCCTTCGCATCTGAATTTCATTTCTGAAATGTTCGAAAAGGTCGTTTTTCTTTTAATCCTTGACAAAAATATTCCTTCTACGTAATTGATTCTTTTATTCTTTTTGGAATTATAATTGAAGAACTCCTTCAATTTTGAAATCAAATAGCAAAACTCTTTAATAGTGCAATGTTCCTTTGAAATACTTGACAAATTAAATTAAGACGTGTTAAATTAATGTGTTATATGTTTGTTAAAAATGTAATTAATTTGGAAATAAGCAAAACAGATTAATTAAATCTACTTAAGGTATGCTGCAAATTAATATCCCACTTTAAGAATTATTTTTATTTCTAAGAATCAGAGAAATCCATCTGAAAAATGCGAGATATTTTAATATGAGAGTAATCCTTCATAACTTCAATTAATATTTATTGCCAAATCGAATATTTAGCCAAAATTAATTTTTATTCTAAAGCAATTTTGTTATTTTAAAGCAATTATCGGAAGTGCAAATTGCTTTATATTCAAAAAGGAAATTTAATTCGCATGTTATTAGTTCTATCATTTATTTTTTTAAAAGCAATTTTTTCATTTCATTACACCAGTCACTATTTACAATAGGTGAAAAAAATATTTAATATTTCAATCAAAAATATTAAAAACAATTTGAGCCTTAAACTAAACTTTTTTGATTTAAAAAAATTAAGTGGAGTAAAATACCAAATTTTAAGTATAAAATATATTCGGCAGAATATAACTAATATTTATAACTATATAATCATGTCATAATTCTAAAAAGTAAAAAACATATACCAAATAATATATCATCCAAATTGGAATATTATGTATTAATACTACTCCAAGACTTTTCCCTTAAAGGAAAAAGGCAAGATGAAGCAAGAAAGAATAATAAGTAATTTTATTTATGATATCAATTTTTTATTAGTATATGCTTTTACATATGTAATCAATACCAACGCTATGATAACGTTATTTTGTGTTGTTTCATCTCAATAGTAAGTTCTCAATAATAATAGTTAACAATAAACGTTTTTAACTTCTTTGATGAGTGGTTCATGTTCTTACAATTTAGTAAGAATTGCCGAAAAAGTACAATAACGAAGTAATAAATTAAAATCACAATAAATTATCTAAATGATTTTAACAGCACCGAATTTTGAAAATACTTTTTATATAAGTTATTTAAAGTGCATTGTAATATATATGTTATAAAACTTTATGATTAAATATCAAATGTTAATATATGATTTCTTGCAAAGCGTCTAAGCTATTCTTTTCTCCAACAGTAACTCAAGGTCAAAGAAAGAAAGCTGTTGATTCTACCTTCATTCGATTCGGAAGAAGCTCATCTAGTGAATCTGGCAATGGAAGGACAATGGAAAATCATCCTTCCTCTTTGTTGTTGGAAGACAGTCCCGAAGTCCACCAACCCGATTCCTCCCCAGAATTGTCCGACCTTCCCAAAGTCGGTCTTCCTCAACGATTCCTCCTCAATCACAATGGCTGCCGAGTTACCAACACTCAAGAATTGAGAAAGGCCCTTTTGAATGACCCCAACTGCATTCGAGCTTTCCAAAAGGCGAAAAAAGAGAACGTGAACGACACTTTCATAAGATTCGGTAAACGCGAAGCCCCTTCTGAAAAGGAATTCGAATCTGTGAATTCGAACGAGGCGAGATAAGATCTAGTTTCAATTCTCAGCGGGGAATTAAACCTGTCATCAATTTATGTTCCATCCCTTTACTCCCCTCCCCAGTGTTAATTTTGGTTCGATAGAGTAAAATTCCTTTTTCGGATCATTTTATTTCTGTAGAACGTTGTTCCATCTTCATTTGAGGGAGTTAGATAATTGGTTGAAAGGCAATGCTGATTGAAGAACGTGCTAAGTTGTAATCGCTTAGTTTACCTTGTTCATATAGAGAATAGGTCTTTTATATTATATATCATAATTAGATAGAATGAAATGTATTTTTTCTTAGTATTACTCATTATATCGCTTATCGTTTTATTGTCAATAATTTATTGTATTTTGTAAGCATTTTACTTTTCATTACTACATTAATCTTTTTAGGTACAGCATGATTCATACTCTATACTTGTAATCTGTCATATTATTTATATCATAATGCTATAAAGTCATTATTTTCTTTTAAGAATAACAATTAGTCAAGATTTTTTTTATCAAAACATAATACTTTATCACTATCATGTTTTTGTAAGAATATAAGCATAATTTAAAGTCCATATTTTAAATAGTTTATAATTTTATGAATTTAATTTGCTAAGGAAAATATTTTAGCATATGTCTTATTCACCAAATTATACCCATGTTACAAACGTCGTGAATTTCGAAATATATCTTAAATTTCTGGAATTGTTTTATTAAAAGAAAATACTAATTAAAAATGCATAGTTTTGTTTTGAATATTGTCGAAATATCTTGACATTTTACACTATTTAATCATTCCATTAGAAGTTTATAGGTTTAATGAAAAGAAAAATTCAATATAAAGTAGATAATACCTTTTGTTGTATTGAAAGCTTTCTCATTTCAATAATATAATTTAAGAATTTCAGATATTGTAATTATATATATATATATATATATATATATATATATATATATATATATATATAAAGTTGTAAAATGTTCTTTTAAATCAAAACATGAATAAAACTCAGCACTCATTTCTGATTATTGCAATTGGAAAAATAATTTTGTAAATTTTCTTAAGTTGTTCATACAATTTCAAATCCCTGAATAATTTAAAATGACACAAAATTTTAACTAAGGCATTGTAGATGCGTAATTACATACAATTATATTCAAACATGCATATTTACACATAAACTAAATAATCTTATTATATTAATTACAATGACAACAAAAGTTTAAAATTCCCATTTAATTGACCGCAATATTCAGATATATATAAAATATTTCTGTAATTAATATGCATATGAAAGGATATTTGTTGTTATGAAAAGATCAATCAATTCTTTTCACATTATATAAGTTCATATTTATCCCAGTTTATTACGTTACTTTTGAAAGTAATAAACATTATTAATTATCAAAATTTTTCGAATAAGAAATGAATTTCATTGTCATTCTTTTTATTTTTCTCATTATGTAATTAAATAAAATTATTATCTAATTAAATATATTTTTAAAGTCATTCATTCTTCAAATCTTAGATAAGTATAAACATGCTTATCTAATTTCTGGATAAAGAAATGACAAATATATTTTCGCAAGCAAATATATATGTTATTGTAAATATGTTTATGTTGTTTAAGTTTCACTTCATGTAATATTTCATGAAGACCATAATCTTTCTATGAACGAGGTATTCTGACTAATAACATCAAAGATGTCATTTACGTTCTCCGCAGTATATTTGGTTACTTTCAATTAGACTCATGCTGAAAAGAGTCTCACACAGCAAACGCGGAACCGAATCTTAAGAAGTGATCCGCGTGCTATGAAGAGAAATAGTTATTTCCTCCAAAAGCTTTCAAAGGAAGCTTATGTAGAAAAAAAATTATGATGAAAATCATTTTCTTGTGTTTTTCTTGGATACAAATCCAATTAATAATTTCACAAGGAAAAAATAAATAATAACGTTGAAATATAGTCTTTGTCTTTCTTTTCTTTATTTCATTTTTTGTAACTTATAAGTATTTACAGTTGAACGCTGGAACCTTAACTATTTTATTTTCTTTACTAAGTAATAAGATAACGCCTATTTTGAGTACGTTTTCTTAATTTGATTCAAAAGAAAATCCACTGAATATTTGACTTATCTAAATATTTGAAGTAATTTGAATATTGAATTATAATCGTTATAAATGGTTTATTTTTTGATTAAAATTATCAAAATTTTATAAATCGATGCACATATGGGATATGGGCAAAGCAGTTAAGCGATTAAATTGTAAGTTTTAAGATTTTCCTTCTGGAGCAGAAATTTTTAAGAAAATGTTTTCTTCATATAATATCAAATAGAAATAATTTAGAAGTGAAATTATGGATCATTTTATAAAAAAGAAAATTAAAATTTTTGGAAGTATGAATCTTATTTAAGGCATCATTTATTACATATACAAAAAAATACAAATCATAAAATTAAAAGTAATGTTTTGAAATTAACGTATTAAAAATAATTTCTGAGTAAAGACAAAATCTAATGTACATAACATTTAGAATGTCCATTGCTGCTGCATCTAAAAGAAAGAATTTAACCAAACTAAAAATAAACATTGACCGTAAGTTTAAATTAGAATAAAATGAAATAAAAAAGGAGATGGTGAAACGGGCTTGGAAAATTAAAGAATAACCTTCAAGCAGGGATTTCATATTAAATAATTTTATAAGAGGAGCTCGATTTCCGTCCAACTATTGAATGATATCCCGAATCCCAAGAATTTGAGGTGTTTAGAAGACAAGAATCAACATAAATTACCGGACTTAAATTCGGCATATTAAAAGACAAAATTATTAATTTAATAATTAAATTTTTCGAAAATTCAAATCCATATAGATATATATAATTAAAGATGGATATAACCAAACAAAATGCTATAAGACAATTAAACAAGAAGTAAGCATCAAGCAATAAAACTAATAAATATTACTAAATTTGAAAATCAAATATAATTGCAAAGAAAGCAAATAAATTGAATTGAAATATCACAAGTAAAAAAATTAAACTTACTTCTTAATACACATGTATCTTTCAAATTTGAACTTTCCCGCACTTAGGTCAAAAACGCCTACAATGCTTTGTGAAAGCGAAACGTCAACAAACGATTGAAAATGAATGATATCAGAGCCATCTATTAATCAAAAGACGAAAGAAAAACTAAAAAGAAATTTTCAGCAGTTAAAAAAAAAACTAAAATATGAATGAACTTCATTTATTAAAATCTATATATCGCAGAGGTTAAAAGAAA
Source organism: Argiope trifasciata (assembly GCA_026543055.1). Taxonomy (NCBI): domain Eukaryota; kingdom Metazoa; phylum Arthropoda; class Arachnida; order Araneae; family Araneidae; genus Argiope; species Argiope trifasciata. The sequence goes on from JAPMOQ010015914.1 coordinate 4,843,357, forward strand.
AAATTATGATTCAATAATTTTTTTGTTTCCTCGATATAAAAATCCTTTATTACAAATTTGTTTAATACTATAAAATTAGAAAAATTCAAGTTTTTGAAAATTTCAGAGTTAAAATGAGAATGGAAATGATTTATTTGAATTATTTTGAAGTTAAACTCATCCCTATTAGTGTAAAAATCTACTAAAGTTTTCCTATTAGAAATTTCTATTTTTAAATCGAAATTAGATTTAATTAAATGCAATATATTTTTTATTTAATTCTTTTGAATTACAATTAATTATAATATTATAATACATTTATGTTTAACAAAAGTTTATTAACTATCTATGTTTATCAAGTTTGCTGGTGAAGTCAAGGATTTTAAGCCGAGAAAGCATCTCTTGTTTTTTCAGTAAAGCCAAGAATACGCTTTAGCTATTCATGAGTCACAACCCTTTTTAAGGAAGGGACCATTCAAGCATTTCATTCAAGCAGCGTAATTTAGACCTGAATCAGAAAATGATCACCAGCCAGTACCCCCAGTGGTATTACTCTCGACATTGACAGAACCCTGTGACCATGACAGATTTATACGTACACTAACCACCACACACACACACACAGGCAGGCTCTTCGGCCGACGAGGTTCGAATTCACAAGCACAGGGATACCAATCCAACGCACTACCAATCAGGCCTTCCCGGCCTAAGCCACTGTTCTAGTGGCTAAAGCCTTTTGTTATTTCTTTCATTTGTTAATAAAAATTAATCCCTTAGAAGATATAATTTCTTATAGAGATGTTAAAAAACAAATGGATAGGATAGCCAAATTTAGAGTGAGGGAAAGTTAATATTGAAAAAATCCATATTTCTACTGAACGAGATATGGATATTTTTATTTCTAAACTATCTAAAAAATAACCACTGTTCATCAGAGGAGTTCGAAGAATGGAAAATTAAATTAACTGAAGAAGTAAAGACTAAAATTATCGTTAAAAATAACATATTCAAAGAAAGGAGCATGTATGCCAATAAATAGTTATAGAAAGAAATGAAAAGAGTGGTTTATTATTACTGTAGTAAATAAAGAAGAAAATAATATATATTTTTATTTCTATTACTTAATAGCACTATCATTATAGGAAATTATTTTGAAAAAGTAAATAAAGTTGGTCATCATTGAGTTAAATTAAATGAACATGAATGCAAGAAAAAATTTTGACTTACATACATAGTTGCCCTAAAAACTACAAAACATTAAAAGGATTCAAAATACTTCTTATTAATTTTATAACTTTTTAAACATTTTTGACTTTTACATGTCTATTTCAATATGATTAAACTGAACGAAAGATAATGTATTGTACTTTTCATCAGCTAAATATTCTTCCTGGCATAACAAAAGTTTGCCTTTATTGAAAACTATCTAACAGAAACTGAAATTACCTGCTATCAAAAAATTTCGAATTCTTTATCCATGAAATAATAGTATTGATGAAAATCTCTTAAAAATAATAAATATATTTGAGCCGAACTTGTTTAAAATGCATGTCAAAAATATATTATTAAGGTTAGTATATAATTTAAAATATGGCAACATACATATGATCACACTCAAAAATATGAAACATATCATAAAAATTTCAATAATTACTATTAAAAAGATAATTGAATGATTACTATTCGGAAAATAATGTTTTCATTTTTTTCAATTAATTTCTTTACAAGAGCAGTTTTTTCCCATGCCTTAATTAGAATAATATATAGCATATTTCAAATAAGCCAATAATTTTTTAATCAAATATTAAATTAATCTTTAATTTAGTTATATTAAAGTCCCGTTGTAAAACAGCATTACGGCTATTTGGGGGTGGACCTCGTAATTTTGAACCACGATCAGATGACGAGGATGATACTCGAGCTGGCACCCTTATCTCCAACCACCTCAGCAGGAGCTCTTTCCACCCTGACGGATTTGATGTACAACAGACGCCTTCTTTGGCGGAATCGGGTATCGAAACTGAAACCCTTCAGCTCACAAGCCAAGACATTAGCTCCAGATAACAGTGGCACTCATTTCTTAATAAATGAGAAACAAGTAATTTTTCATTTAGAAGAAATCAATTTGTTTTAAGCTGTGTAACAGTCAGATAGAGCATTGAAATTGTTTTCAAGCAAATACAAAATAAAAATGCTATACATTTGTCAGAAATAATTGAATTGTTGCATTTTCCCCCTTCTTTTTTAACAATAAAATACGAAGAAGAAATTCATATAAGATAATATTCAAATTTTTTCTTTAAAAAACAAATATTTTGTTAAAGACGAGCTATACCTATATTGATATATTCATTCAAAATGAAATAAAAATTATTTTGCAAATAATCTTTTAAAAGAACAATATGAGTGAAAATTGAACAAATCTATTATATGAAATTATGTAGCAATTTGTTCTATTATTTAAAACAATAGCACAAATAAAAAATGCACAACAGTTATAATTATTGGGATACTTATTAATTTATTTAGGAAAATAAATAATTCGTCTATTCGATAAAATAAAATACAACACAGTTTCTAAATTTTCTAATTTATTACATCGAGTAAATTTCAAAACAGAGTATTAAAAATTAATGCAAAATATGTATTATTTTTTCAATCAGTAAAACAATTAAAAACGTGTCATGGAAAATATACTTTATTTCAAATCATCTATTCTGAAACAAAAAATCTGTTAAATAATTTTTTTGCTAAGTTTGAAATAATTATACAATATCAATTATAACAAAAGATATTTAATTTGAATTTTATGTAACTTCGAATTATGATATAATCAAATATTTAAGACATAAATAAAAACCATCTTTCAATCTGCTGCTTACTTTATTTTTCGGAAATGGTCATGAAGGATTAGTTCAGTACTTGTCCATGATTTCAAAATAAGTAGAGGTTTATGAAGAAAGCTTTCTCATTTTCTGAAATTCTCAATGAGTTTTAATTACTGAGCAAAATATTACTTTATAAACGAAAGCCTTCTTTTAAATATTGCTGATATTGACTATAGAACATTTTAAATGATATTTCATTACTAAGTCTCATAAAATCACTCTTCCCCTTCTTTTAAATATTACTGATATTTATTATAAAAATTGTCCCGGTAAAATTACTTTTGAATTGGAAAAAAATAATTTTGTATGGCATTATTCCGTTTAAAATGAATATTAATTCTATTATTTCCAGAAATATACAAAATCATTCCATTTTGAAAAATTTTGTTCACTGTAACAATAAATTTATAATAATATATAAAATTAATGCAATTAAATGATACAATATCTGTTGGAAAACTGAGTCAGCAGATTCATATGTTACAACTTTTGGCGCCCACGCGCTCTGCTGACGTCAGTAGATATTCCTTCCGCCAGAAGTTTCAGATGCATAAGAGATTTTGTATGAGACCGACGTATTGCTAAAACGTCGGAAACGTCAAATTAATGATCGTATAAGCGCGTTGTAAATAATGCATGTAAATATTATCCATAATCATATTATGTCTGTGCCCTAGAAGAAATTAAAAAGGATTATACCGAACCTGCACTCTTTTTCTTCAAACCATATTTACAGAGATGTTTTATCGATGAACCCGCGGCAGCAAAGGTAAGAGATTATTTACCTTTTATTTTATTGATTTTGGATTAGAAACTCAAAATCTGGCATCCCGTGCCTTGATATTCTTATTTGAGATTGAGAGTGCATTTATAAGACTGAAAAATTTTCGCAAACATACTTGCGTAATTTTCTAATTTGAGATGGATATAGAAGCCATTAAAAAGTTAAGAGCTCCTTTAAGGACAGCTCTTACGAGAGTGCTGAATAAAGCATCAGAATTACTAGAAAAAAAATTGAGGATACAGGTATTCTTGCGGCACAGATTTTTCTTATAGAACAAAAATACAAAGACCTTAAAGATTCAGATTCTAAAATTTTAAATATTATGCAAGAGGATAAAACATGTACACAAGAAACGTTTGATAAAGAATACGTAGTTGTCATAGATTATGAAGAGAAATATTTGGAAACAAAAACGAAATTAGAAAGGCGTTTGAATTTACTTGAAAAACCAAAACGAGATGAAAATATAACGAAGGACACTTCCAACAATTACACAAATGGTAATAGAAAAATAAAGTTATCAGAAATTGTATTAAGCCAGTTTAATGGCAACTTAAAGGAATTTCTACCATGGTGGGGACAATTTAAAAAAGTCCACGAAGACCCCGAAATAGTGGATGATAACAAATTTCAATACCTATTGCAAGCGACAGTAAAAAAACTCGCCGACCAGAATGCTTGTTGAATCTTTTCCCTCATCTGGTAGAAATTACGATGAAGCCATAAAAGCTCTTAAGCAGCGTTTTGGATGAAACGATTTGTTGATAGAAGTCTACGTTAGAGAGTTACTTTCAGTTGTAATAAATAACGTTAACCCTCAAGGCCAAAAGTATTCACTAGTGAAACTTTATGATACTTTAGAGGGTCAATTAAGGTCGCTGAAAACGTCGGAGGAAGGCCAAATTAATGATCGTATAAGCGCGTTGTAAATAATGCATGTAAATATTATCCATAATCATATTATGTCTGTGCCCGAGAAAAATTAAAAAGGATTATACCGAACCTGCACTCTTTTTATTCAAACCATATTTACAGAGATGCTTTATCGATGAGACCGCGGCAGCAAAGGTAAGAGATTATTTACCTTTTATTTTATTGATTTTGGATTAGAAACTCAAAAATTTCAAATATGATTGTATAATATAATTATACTATTGATGCAATAAAGCTATAAATGATAGAAATAAATGTGAATGCATAATACTTTACTTAATGGCAGACTGACAAACATTGCTTCGTTGCATAAAAAGTCTGGACATCTGGAGCAATACATAATATAATGCAATTCTAGAGATAAAATATTCATTCCTGTTTTTCTTTCAATATAAAATATATAAACTCGTTTTTAATGGGTTTTAATATTTTTGAAGAAGCTTATTAATGATACAAATGATTATTTATATATGATGCTTTCGGTAAGATCTGTGAAGATGTCAAAGACAAAAATAAATTTACTATACAACAATCAAGTGTATTTTCTGCGGTACGACTTGAAGACTGTTTTAAAATCCTTTATTTCCACTTGCCGCCGAAAGATTTTATTATCGACTTTTATGATGTCTTAGAAAGTAATAAGTGCGTCCCGGAATCGACAACAACGCTGCCTCTTAAAACTCATGTCGTTAATGCATGCTTCTCGGTCTTTTTGTCGTATACTATCATACAGGAAGAATTACAGGTCTTGTTAATAATTGAAGAGTTTGCTTCAAAAAGGGCGTAGTTCCACCTTAGAGGAATTTGGTGTTACATATATTATCGTGTGGTAAAAAATGAGTTCGTTTGGTGCCAAAAAAGATGTAGCTACAATCATTAACTCTCGCTTTATTCAAGAGACGGAGCTTACTATGTCATTAGTTTGCTGAAATATAGATGTAAATCCTTCTGCTACCGTCACTTTCTTCAGCAGATTAACAATAGTAGGAATATCACGCGCTTTCATATAACAAGAGCTAAGGATATCGTGTAGTTCTCTGATAAAGATTCCTCCAAACTTAACAAAGAAAGATTCCTCGAAACTTAGTCTCAAAACTATTTTGTTACATAAAAGAAATAAGCACATGTACTACACACGAAAGAAATATAGAACAATATATACGGGTCCATTAGAAGATGCATTTTGATATATCTGCATTTATTATGTCCTTATCTTTATTATTCAACGGGCATTATGAAGTAATGCATTTCTATGGTAAATGAGACAGCTGCGCTACATATTTGCTCTACATATCGAAAGAAATTGGCCTCTTGATACCTCATCAAATCAATGTTGCAAACCCAACATTTAAGTAATCATTTAAAATCCATTAATCTCCTTTATATATAGCACTTTACCTTATTAACAATTGACTCTGTCTTGTTTAAACAAAACCGAGGTTTAAATACTTGGACGAAGAAATCTTTTGATGACGCAAAGCAAAAATAAAAGAAAGAATTTTATAGACGCTACAATCAAAGAGCTCTCCCGACACTCAAAGTAATCTGATCTAAAGATGATCTTCAATGTGAAGTGGAATGCTTTTCTCAAAGTATGAATAAATTTCCCGAAGAATTACAGAACTACAAATTACGAAGTTTAAATTAGCGTCTTGCTATTATATGATGTTTAAATATTCACTACGTAGATTCTTATTGACTTTCTTCAAGTAAAGTTGCGGCGAAGTTAATCATGACATATATAAAGACGAATTTAGATACTTTCTGCCTATATAAAAATTTTGATAGCGATTTGCCATTAAATATTCACTACCTGAATTTGCATTAAATATATTCTAGAAATACTGCGATGAAATCGGTTACTGGCCAAGACGAACATTTTCAGAGAAATCCATCAAGTGAAATAAATTGACATTAGACAAAAAGATAAGCTAGTGATAGATAAGTTATTTTTTACACGATATTTTTTTTCATAAACATTTCGTATATTTCTCTTTAATAAATGTTTTGATATGTTTGACTTGGATTATTTTATTTAATTGAAAATCCCATGCATATCTTAAATTAATATCAAATAGAAACATTAAAAAGTATTATAATATTTAATTTTATATTGCGTATAGATACAAAATTTTAATATTCATCATTTGTATCCCTTAAAGCATTTATTTATAAAGAATTCTAATGTAATAATACCCATATGTAGATTTATAATATTAAATCCAACATATAGATATATTTTACAAAATGCCAATTGCCAATTAATTTAGATTCTTATCATCACAATCACCTTCAGATATCGAATTAATCTCGAATTAAATTGTTTTCGCATAAATAGAATGTTCTATGATTTTTTTGAGCTATATTGCTTATAAAATGTGAATGATCAAAAAGAATTTTACATTAGTAGTTTCTGTCAGTTAATGATTATTTTCTTACAAATTTCTAGAATTTTTTTTCAACAGAATGTTTTCCACATTTTAATTAACGGTAACTTGGTTCTAAGTCAAGTTTAAAGTTTGATTCTTGTTCATAATCTGTGTATTAATTTAAACTTCCAAAATTATTTACAGCTGTGTGAAATAGCATTACAAATAAAACTATTAATAATATGGATATCTTTCTGTATTTGTATATTAATCTTCTTTAGTCAGAGATGGAATAATTTCCAAACTGGATAATATGTTTTCCTCTCTCAATATAGTAAGCACACACATATTTTCGAGTCCATGTATACATTTTAAAACATCAACTGACTCATTTAAAAAAATTGTAAAATTTTATCAATAAGAAATAAATAAACTAATAGAGATTTTTAAAAATGCAATTTTTGATTTTCAATTAGGTATAAGAAGCGATTTCGAAAAAATTTTTACTTTGAAATACACACTTTAGCAGAAATTTTTTAAAAAAAAACGAGAAAACTTACCTTTATTTTTAATTATTTAAAATTCAAATTATTTTTTTAATCTATCAAAGTTTTAATCTTCTATTTTCAAAAATTGTAATAATAAATTCGATAACTATAAATCAGACGAACTTGAACTATTGAGCGTCACACACACATGCATACAAACACTTTTTTTAAATTTTCATTCAAACCTTTTTCTCTTTTTTCTTCTTATTATAAATATATATATCTAGCAGATTGTGACAAGAAGCATCGTGATTTTAAATTTCAGATTATTCTATAATCAGGCAGAAGCATAGAGTTAAAATTAGCCCTTTAAAGCAATTCAGCTATCGATCAATAATAAATATTCTGCCGGCGTCCTAGCATAGAAGAAAGTGTTTTCCTCGTGATTTGGGCGTCATAGTTCTGGCATGGATATTCTTCTACCATGTTTTATCTGTGAGTTTGTGAATGCCCCCTCCCTGTAAAAAGGTGTTGTGCAAGCGAATGTGACGTAAGAAGTAGCTAAGTCATATTCTTGGCCCTAGTCGGCGTTACTGAAAACAAACAAACAAGAAACGTTTAATCAGCTTACATCGCTGACTGATAACTGTCTGCGGATTTGTAAAGTGCCGTAAGTCGCAACAACAACAAACATGAGCATTCTCTCAACATCTTTACTCGGGTCTTTAGGGTTTTCCCTACTAAAAATTGCATTTGATTAGAATTCCATACTCTTTTTCTGGGAAAGTAAATCGTAAAATGTTCTTCAGACTACAATGAAATGAATATTTGTTAATAAAAAAATTCCTCATCTTGATCTATATTTCACAGAAATATCTTTGAATTCTTTATCAAAATTGCTGTTCACTCCGTTTCTTTTATGATCCATGGACGTTTCAGGAAGAGAAGCATTTTATTTGAATTGATAGACAGTCCCGATCATATTTCGAAAACATGTTTGCGTAAGTTAAAAAGTAAATAATTTATTTCGCTTGGCATAAAAGCCCTTATGTTTCCGATTTATAGCTTCAATTCTTTTAAATGTCTGAGTAAAAAATTGAGTTATCTGTAATATTTACGTGTAGTTATATGATTGTGTTTGAAAATATTGAGAAGTTGTTCACTCTTTCGTTGATATTTTCGATAAACATGCGGGAATGATATTAAATTTGGAAGCAGAAATGAGGCAAAAAAATGATAAATGTGATTTATATATTTATTTAAATGAATTTCGAAAAACGAAAGAATTTTTGAAAGAAAAGCGTCATACTTATTGTTATGCTTATGATATGATGTAATTATGTCATATTCCATTATGGTAGCACATTTTTACTTTTAAAAATATTAGTTGGATATTCTTTATTAAATATAAAAAAAGTTATGTCTACAGCCTCAGTGGCTTTAAGTTTTTATAAAATGATTCATTTCGTATTAATAATAATCGTAAATCTTTATAAAAAGATTTTTTTTTTATTTTCCCAAATATATTCAAAGAATTAGTAACATTTTAAAAGGCAGACTCAGAGGCTGTAAGAATTTTTAAATTTTTATTTTAATCTTTTAATGGTTATTTGATTAAATTTTTATTCTAATTAAATCAGATTTCTCATTTTGTGTAAAAGTAACATTTTTCTAATTTTATATAAGAAGCAAATAAAAACACATATTTTATTCAAAGAAGAAAAAAACGAATTAATTTCAAACAATCTATGGTGTTAGAAAAGTTCAGACAATTTTCCGAAATATGTCGACTTATTTCATTACAAAAATGATTATATTCGGAAACAAATACGAATTGTTTGTAAGTAAAATTCAATAGAAGTTGAATAGAAAAACAAGTTTAAGGAAAAAATATTAGTCATAAGATTTAAGAAAATTATTAAAATTATAAAATTATTAAAATTATCAAAACCCCTTTCTTGGTTCAACAAAAATTAAAACGAAACCAACTAGGTCGAAATCGAAATTAAAACTAAATTTAGAATTACCCGCTAAAAGTTCACAAAATGAAAGGCAAATGAAAAAGAATCAATAAATGAAACAAATCCAAAATACTATAATTAAAGAATTACTTAAAAGAAACAGAAACAGTACTAACCACGGAAACGAAGCCAAAACTGGAATCGAAACTAAAAATCATTACTGATTCAAACAAGTTTAAGAATCAATCATTGTATTTGGAGAGCGCAAATGCAGCTACAACTAAAATACAAATGAATCTAAATTAATTAACAAAATAAGCTAAGCAAAAAGTAACACAACCGAATCAAAACAATAATCAATAGAAAAAGAATCTGGCCTGAAAACTTCATCAAGGGCCACTTTCAAGCAAGGATTCCAAATAAGGGATTTTTTTCTGTGAGGCATTGGTGGACAATGGTCAAAAGTATAGACACCTCGTGACCCGCAATTTTTTGGGGACTTTCATATATATATATATATATATATATATATATATAGGGAATTCAGTTTTTCTTTTAATGTCTTTAGGGTTCACAAATGTTCAACATTTTTTATTAACTTTTTCATTGGTGACATTTCATTTAATACTTTTCCCATTTTTTTTGCAACATGTGCTCATTCTTAAGATTACATAAAGCAAAATGTTTTGTTGAAAGTAAGATTTCATGGTGATAAGCTATTACTCCAAATTTAATTTGTTTAATGGATCTAATCAATATAGCCCACTTTACACAAGGGCATTCCATAACTTCGACACTATTAGTCTAAAGATAAAATGGACTTTATTTATAATAAAAACGCAATGGAATTTTTTAAATACTTTTACTTCGTATTGATATCATATCTGTGTTATAGAAACATTTGAAATAGGATGGGACAATTTATAATTTAAATTTCCAGAAACTGTAGCACACATTTTTCTAGTTTCCAAAAGTAAAATATACTTTAGTTTACAAACGGGAATTAAATTAACTAAACATATTCATAAAAAATAAAAGTCTTTTATCGAAATAAATTAATTTACTTTATCTTTTTTATGCAGAAAATGATTTAAATGAGCAGTATCAAAAAGTTAAAAATTATTATCTGCTAATTTATAGTTAAGATTTTTGTTGTGAAAATGGAATTTGATAACAAAAATAATATACAAGATCCTTTCTTCTAACGGAAAGAAGAAAGTGAGGGCGTGTGCGTGTGTTTATGTGCTTCCATGTGCTAACGATCTACAGAGAAGATTGTTTTAATCTAAAGCTTTAACCAAATTTGCTCGTATACAGGCTGCCTTAGTCGTAGTACTACAAAGGAATAGGTATACCTAGATAATTCAGAGTCACATGGCAATGTTGGTTATGAAATGTTTACCAGACAAGGTAGATGACGATGCACTTGTCAGTTGGAACCAAGTGTTTTCTGAGGAAATATGAGTTCAAGTATTGCATTGTGAGATTCAACAATCATAATTAACGACGTCTTAGCTATCCATGTAGAAAAAAAAAGTGATCATTAAGCAGTGATTTCTGAGTTGTTATTAGCGGAAGCAAAATTTAGATTTAAAATGAGAAAAACATTTTCGCAATTAACTAAAACTGAAATTTACACTTTGATTGGGGTGGCAATATAAAATCCTACAATGAGAGATTTATTTCACACATATTTTTCCTCATCCAGAAGATGATAAGAATGAGTGAGTGAATGTCAGATTGTTTTCTTCCAATATGAAAAGTAATAAATTCTTGATAACTGTATCGAAACGCATAATTAGGAAAGAGAAAATACTTTTTGTACACATGGCATATACATTTTGGTTCTGTTGGCTTCAGCTGTGTCGTTATTAGTTTTAATCACATACTTTTCATTTGGGGAACTGTGGACTCATGTGTTATGATTTTTGAATCTTGTAATGGAATACTGAAATGAAAAGTCATTAAGAAAATGGTTGAGAATACCATATACATGCAAAGCCATCTAAAATATCAGGGAAGTATTATATTATTAGGTAATTTTGAGACGTTTAGGAGTATCTTATACCTTCTGTATATTTAATCCATTGCAATGAGATACTCTATATGCTTGGGAGAGTTAAATTTAGCAGTTTGATACGATTTAAAAAAAACATTTCTATCTTCTCTTATAAATAACAAGGTTTCAATGTTATTTCAAAATAATATCTAAATTTTTGTTTATCACACACAATTAATTTTAAGCCTTTTTAAAATAGTCAATTTAATGAAACAGATTTACCTGTCTTAAATTTATGTCCTTAAAATAATATCTAAATTTTTTCCTCATTTTGATATTTTTAAAAATAATTCTTTAATGTTATTTTGCCCAACAGATTTCAACGTTGCGATATAATTTAAACCATTTTCATTGATTTATTAAATATTTAATAACTCGATATTTTTCCATTTTTTGAAAGCTAAGCAAAAATGACTCTGATTATTATTTGCACTGTCTACAAGAGGAGTGAGAAGTGGAAATTATTTTTACATTTCCAGGAAAAGCACAGAGTAACTTGAAATAGAGTATCAAATCACTTAAATTTTTTTAGTACTATGCTGTCCTATGAGAAATTAGGGATATATATGTGCCCATTAAACATAACATGTATAAGGTAATTATAATAATATGATTTTAAATTTCTTTCATAATTTGATATTCAAAAGATATTTTGCTCATATAATTAGAGCATTAAGTTATGCAAAAAATGCACATAAATCATACTACTATTAATTAACATTCTCAGAACCCTAACTTAGTTGCTAGTGTTTAATAGATTGATCAAAGAAATGTCACTCTTAATAACCACAGGATGTGGTCTTCCTCAAATTTTCTCATATGCATTCCATTAAATCTCCTAACGTATTCTTTGATATAAAATTCTAGACCTTGAGTAAGATTGCGAATACTTTTCGTTGCGTTGGTGTACAATACTTATGAAATAAAGATCTTTGGCGTGAATCTAGCATTTTAACTAATTTTCTCATGAAAATATGCATCTTGGACGTTTTGGAACCAAAATTTGACGTAAACTGCAGCTGATGTATTAAGATCACACACCAAATTTTATTTAATTCCTTGCATTTATGAATTACGTATATATGAATTTGAAACTACCTACCGATTAACTGTCTGAAATTTTTGAAAGATTTGGTTCATATTTTACTTTACGCTAACTATACTTTAGATATTTCCAAATCTAGATGCCAATTTTTTTTCTTTATAGCTATTGACGTCTAGCAGTTATTGAGCTCATTTATATTCAAATGGCTAGATAGACTATCTCTAAATGGTATTCGCTCAAAATCTGTTAGAAATTTAAATATTTTATCTGAAGTCTGCATAAACTTGATTTCATCCAATTATAATATTTTAGTCATTTCATCCTTTTTTAGTCATTTTATTCACAGACAGAAAGACACGCATAAAATCTAAAATGCATTTGTGGAAAAGAAGATTTAAAATAGAAAGCTTTTCGGTGTTTATAATGATTAACTCTGTATTTTGTATACTAGAAAGTAACATTGAATTTTTTATATTTTTAATCAAGTGAATAAATTTTTATTTGTATTCAAGGAACAAAAACATAATTTAATATTTATTTAAAGAATTAAAGTAGAGAAGAAGCAATGAACATTTTATCTGAAATGAGTGCCAAAACTACTTAACGAATATATTTTCTTCCGTCTTAGAAGTTGTTTACTTGACCAAAAATTTTATTTCTTATTTTAAAATGTTTTGAAGCCTACAGCCTACACATATATTTTATCACACATTAAGATTCTATTCCTGTTTCCTGCTTGTATACACAACCTCTTACATAATAGTCTGAATATGCTTTGTTATAAGCATTGTCTCAAAACAATAGTTACCCTTCAAATATGGACAACGATGATCTAAGCGTTGATTCGGGTTATTGAAGCAGCGACGTTTAATGGTGATTTAGACTGTCATCAAACAGTTGATCCAAGTAAATGGCTCATTTAGTAATGTAACCTTAGCATGAGCCATGATTGATCGCATGTGTGCAATTGCATCATAATAATACATCTGCTGGGGTTTGTGAGACAAATGCTAATTAATTTGTTTAAGAAGTAGTTTGAAATCATATTTCTCTAATGATGCAAGATGAGAAATAAAAGTTTTGATTTTTTGAAAAATAATTAATCAATTAATTAATTCATAAATCATACTTTTCCAAGTAATGTTACAACAAATTTTTTTTGAGTTTGCAGATTTAAAGAAGAAATCAATTTTGAATGATTAAATAAAAGCAATTTAATCTCAAGTAACTTTTCGAAGGCAGGGGCAATTCCCAAGATTTCATGGGATCTAATAAGATGTGTCGCAGTTTAATTTAGTTTAACTATATTAAAGTCCAGTTTTAAAACTACACTAGGGCAATTTCGGGACTGCCCTCATAAATTTGAAACGTGGTCAGATGAGGTGAACGATAACCGAGTGGGTATTCCATCTCAAAATTTTCACACCGCACCAGAGGGAGGACGTCTGACTAGATCCGCTTATCCCATGGTATTTCGGTGCAATCGAGACTCGGGCCTTAAACTCTCCCGTTCTGTATTTGAGACCTTACCATCAAGACATCATGACTCGAGATGTTGAGAAGGCATATTCATTATCGAGTTACTGAATGTAATGTATTTGTATACTTATAAAGAGTAACTTGAATTCAAATGCTTTTTTAAGTAACATTTCTGAAAGATATAGAGATAAATGGATAGCATAAATGGTTTGAATGAAAAATTATTTAAAGCAGGAATTGTAAAGTTGGCCAAGTATGTATTCATATATGTTATCGCCTTGGAAAGTTTGTCCATACCACTTTTCTTAAAATTTCCAAAATTATTTAATATTACTACATAATAAGAGCATAAATTTCCTTCTATATTACAGAGAAAAAAATTCTTTAAGAGATTAAAAATATAAGACCATTAATAGATTGAAAAAGTACTTCTAACTTCATTGAATAATTAACCATTTGGGTAAAAAGCATTATGGTATGAACAATTATTAATAATACTACAAGTAAAGAGACAGAAATATCTTCTAGAATTAGTGGTAATAATAATTTCCATCGTTAAATAACATATTTTCTTATATAATATATTATTACAAAAATTAAATATCAGATTAATACATGAATGTAACGAATAAATTGGATTCAATAAAATTTTGATACTTTTCAATTTTCGAGGGCCATTAAAAAGCCTAACTGTTGACGGCAATGGCCGTCAGAATATAGTGGTGTTTTTTCCTTTCTGAAAGACGTAAAAAAATCGTCGAACTGTTGACGATTTTTGAAAATAATTTATCTGTCGCCAATGGATCTCGGAAAAGGAAAAATATCAAAATACTAAGATCAGTATTTACAAAAAAGTATGCGAAGGACATTTTTAAAAAATGTGTGGTGACATCTTAATAAGCCAGTAACTGCCACTAAATATCAGTGATTATTTTTGTACAGTGGATAAGTTACTCGACTGCAAATCGGACGATCGCAGATTCGATCCTTGGTGGAATTCAACCTACACATTGGCACAATTCTAGTCAATACTAAGCCAAAAGTGCTTTACCTGACTAGAATAGATTGAAGGTTGCCATTACATTTTTATACTACATTAAAAAATATATTATTGCCATTTCTTGCTTTTTTTAACTATGCAATAAATGCAAATTGTTTTTAGTAAATTTAATTATGATCAAGAGCTCTAATGATTAAACGTATTCTTTTCATTGTCAATTAATTTTTTTAATATCCTACAAAAAGATAATGAATACACGTGGAAATTGAGTTACTGTAATTAAAAAAAGGAATCAAAAGGAGAAATATATTTCTAAGAATTAATACAATGAAAACGAATAAAAAAACATCTATAGTTTGAAAATAGAAACTATAGCTGAAAAGATGTTTGCTTATACATCAAAGAGTGATTATAATATTTGCGATATTTGTACTTTATTTTTTTAAGTTCAAAATACATTTTATATTAAAAAAAATGGGAAATTTTCATTTCCATCATTTTTTATCGAATCTTAATAAAAGAAAATGATAAATATGAATGGAAAATAATGCAAACAGGAACATATAAACACTTTGTCTAAAATAATACAAAAAAATATTTCATAAGGATAAGAAATAAATATTTAAAAAATTCTGTTAATTCTTCTTTAATTTGTTTAAATATGAACATTTTATATTTATTTTCTATCATCCATGACGATACTTCCTTAACATACAACTACAAAACGAGATAAAAATGCAAATAAATTATGTATTCCATTTTGTTATATGAATGTTTACTTTTACTTAGACACATTTCATTAATATACCGTCATATTTATTATTGCCATACTCTTACAAAAAATTTAAAATATCAATTTTTTTAATTTTAATTTTATAAATAAAATTTTAAAACTAATCTGTAATTCATACAGCTATTTGAAATTATCAGCAAGTTGATGAAATTCCTTTTTTCTCTTATACAAAATCTCTTCAAAATAATGTCTATATTCATGAAAACATAAACCTTTAGTGAAAAATAACAACTCTTCTCACTTTCCTTATTAAATTTGTTTAAGTTTACAATATTAGTATCTAATCCAATGAGAGGAACACAATCAAGTTTTTATGAATAAAGAAATGTTTACAAAAATTTATCCATAAAATGACAATGTATTTAAAATGTATAATTATTCATAGAAATAAATGTACATTAAGGCAAATGTAGCAGGAAAAAACATAATTTTTCATATAGATATGCACATATTGAATTACATAAATAATGCATTAAAATTACAATGAAATTATTTCGTGGGAAAAATTATATATATGTATATATATAAACTATTAGGTTTTCATTCGCCCATTATGATGTTGTTTCTTGCTATTGGCGATAACGAGAATCGAACTCGTAACCTTAAGATTCGTACCAGATAGCATGACCACAAGACAAAAGCGATCACTCAGTATTGAGATTGTTATCTGGTTTATTAAGCTTAAAAAACAATAAGTTTATCTTATTACTATTTTTAAAATGCAGGGTTATCACGTCTATTACAGATATTCAAACGTAATCAGGTTGTTATTAAATTGTAAATTGTAAAAATTCTATTAAATAGTAAAAAAACTTTTAAATCAAAATGCTGGATCTAAATTTTAAATTTATAGAAGTCCGGGGCACTGATAGCAATATTATAATAATAGAATGTCTAAACGAAGGACATAAGAAAAAATATTTAAACATACATTAAGGTATTAAACATATTATGAAAGTAATTAAAATCAAGCTTTTCTTAAATTGCATATATCAGCATTTCTGCTTTCATTAATTTTGCTTTCAACTTTACATGTAAAAATTTAGATAAAAGATATTGGATTCAAAAATAATATTCCATAGAAGCAGCCTTAACTGATCCTTTATTTTGATAATTCATATTGAAAAATCAATGCTATTTTCGACATTTCACTTCCAATTAAATTTAATGAAACTCTCAATGTGAGATTATAAAAAAAAACGAAAACCTTTTTAAATGGATGATAATTATCTTTCTGTTTCCAATCCTTATACTTGTGCAACTATTTCTTCTCACAATAATAATCTTTTGAAATAGAAACAGCTTTTCGAATGCAACGTAAATGATTAATTATGCATTAAATTATCTAAATTATCGAAAATTATTTCAGTAAGTTCAGTTCTCAAAAATTGTTGCATTGTACTAGAATTTGAAATTCTAAGAAAACATAATAGAACATAAAATTATGTCTTAGAATATCATTTTTATGTTAAAGTAAGGTCGTTAATTGGATTGTCCTTCAAGAAATCTTCAATAAAGTTATTTGGAGAATGATATTAATTATGAATAAAATTTTTAAAAGCTTTTGCCAATGTTAAATATTTAGAAATATTATTACAGAATGCTTGAACATAACAAGAGCATTGAACAGCATCAGCATTGAACATAACAAGAGTTTTATTACCAACAACAAAAATATCCAGCAACTATGTGAAAGGGTATTTAAAACTATAACGTTTCAAATTTCAATAATTTCATATAAAATTTTTTAATAATGATAAAAGCTTTCTACATCGATTTCAAGCTATTTTTATTCTATCATATTTCGTAACTTTAATCTCTTAATTGTGTGTTGTTTATTAATATTGATAGTTTGATTTTCACTTATTTTAAAAAGACTGGTGTGAAATTAAGAAAAAGATAGGAATTTGTTTATTAAAACTTCTATAAAATTTCTGATTATTACAAACTGTTGTACCAGAGACACGTATTGATGTAGCTCATTCTAGTTAAATAGAAAAAAAGAGAAGAAACTCTTCTCTAATATGTTCATTACAAAATACTTGTTGGTATGCAATATGTTTTGTTGTTCTATCGTCTATGCATATTTATAGATTGTCTGGTGGATGACCATGCAGCAGATAAATTTGAATGTAAAAAACAATGCATGTCATCTTAAGATTGGTCCTGAGTTTGATTAATGTTCACTGCAAATTTCAATTGAAATAGGAATTGTAATCTCTTAAAGAAATGAAGAAGGAATGCACACGTATATTTGGTATCTTGAAATCCCACTAAAATGCATTTAAAAGTTCTTCCTGAATTTGTCGCAAATATAATAACCTAAATAATACTATGTAATAGTATGTAGTAACCTAAATATGTAGTTCTTCTTTCATTGTACATATTTTATATTTTGTTATGTAAAAAAATCCCCGCTTCCGCACCAGGACAATGTTTTTTAAGAAATGGGTGGTGATGTGCCATACAGCTCTTTTCACCTGAATTTGTTCCATGTGACTTCATTTTATGCAGTCACATAAGATGGCAGCTCTAAAAGAAACCAAATTTGAAACTATAGAAACAGTGAAAGAAAAGGTGAAGGGCGGTGATGGAAAGGCTTTCAGGAAATGATCTAAAGCACTGATTTGAAACGTGGAAAATTCGTGTAGAGTTCTGTAGGGATCGAAAAGGGGAGTACATAGAAGTTTACTATATAAAAATTGTAGAAATTTCAAAAAGAAAAGGTTTAAAGCAGCATTCAAGATATTTTTTAATATACAACGTATTTTTAATATAGTCCTTTTTAAAAATTTAGTACATACAGAAAAAACGTTTGCAGGAACTTTACTTTTTATCAAAGAAAAAGCAATCGTGCTATTAATTATGTGAATTGCAATTGGAAGTAAGGTGCCCCTTATCATTGTAGGAAAAAAATCCAAAATAAAATATTTATAGCTATGATGGAACAGTTCGAATACTTTTTTACAACAGTGAAATATGCTGTTTCAAAATATTACTATTTATTACCAAATTATTTTACCATCAATTTTTCAAATTTATTTTTGAACCATTAGTTAAGTTTTGGTACAAAATAAATCCAAGAAAAATAAAAAATAAATTTTTTTTTAACTAAATTAATAATATTTTTTACTATTTTTGGTTAATATCAACAACTTTATATTGAAGATACAATCTTTGTGTTCTTTCAAATATTGTTTGAAAAAATAGTCAAACTGTAAGGATATCAGAGGGATTTAAATGGCATATGAAAGTACATCAGTAAATAAAGAATTGAAGTGAATAGAGTTGAGTAACGGGGCTTCAAACCATAACTTAAAAATGATTTTTCTGACTTATTAAACTTTATATTTATGCCGCTATATTTTTATCATTGTTTCATATATGATGTTTAATATAAATAAATATGAAATGTAAATCACACAATTCCAATTCTGTATAAGTTTAGTAAATCAGAATACTAGAAGGTTTAAAGAACAGTAGAGATAGGACAATATTCCTGAAATCCTTATGGAGCACTCAATAAATATTTTTGATAAGAATTTAAAAATTTTAAATAATTATTCTACAAGAAGAGGTTAAAAAAGTAACTAAATCTATTATTGAAAATGTCACGTCATTATGTGAGAACATTATTTTATTATTTTTTAAGTTATTATTTGTCTTAATTAATTTAAGTCATTTTTCTAGCTGACAAACAAACTTTAGAATCTCGACCGATTTTGAGATAAAAGAAACCCATCTCTTGGCTAAATATCAACGTATGTGTAATTTTATAGTCTCGCACTTATTTTAAGCCTATTTAAACTGGTTAATGACTTAAATTAATTAAGACAATTCATAAGAATTCAGAGAATGCACAATTTAGAATCAAATTGTAACTCTACTTGGCAATAAATCACCAAATTGGACAACCGTTTGCAATATTTTCTAATAACAATATTTTAATAAATTGAAATTATCCCTGAACTAACATCAATTAAACAAATAATATTTTAACTTATTTGGTTTATTTTTTAAAAAACTTTGTGCTAGTTAGGCAACAGCATTGTGATTTTCAAGGGAAAACAACAGCACACGATATATATTTCAAAAGCTATGCTGTGAAAGCCGACTCCAAAATAAAAAAAGGGATACATAGCCAATTTCTTGCCTATGCATTTTGTGGTTTCAACAATTTACTGCCTTCACATTTTGAGGCTCCAAGACCCTCAAGTGAAAATAATATCATATTCTCGGACAATCGATAAAAAATTTCTGAAACAGCTAGAAAAATATGACAATTATGAAAATATATTGAAGTAGTTTTGGTATTTATATCTGAAATTTTGTCTTAACAAGAAAGGTAAAGAAATAGATTTCTTTTTCTTTTTTTAATCAAACTTCTGTACTTTGCTCTTAGTTTACTTAAGTTCCAAGTGCACGTTTTATGCAAACAGATATCAAAAAAGTTTTACTCGATTCTTAATCTCGAACTTATCCAAATTTTTTTGGCAATTATTTTTCTGTTTCGATCTATTTGATATCCTTCTTTATTTGTGAAAGAAATATATATTTAAAAAGGAATTTAGAAAAGCATTAATAAAAACAGAAAGCTTTATTTATTTCTCCTTATTTACGTACGTCAGATCCTCTTATGTAAAAATAGTTGAATAATTTATGCTATTCTAGTCTGTAGTTTGAATTGAATTTTGAATTTTTATTTATTCTTTAGAATATATAAAGGTAACTTCCATTAAACATGAAATTAGAGAATGATTTTTTCCTTCAAAATTTTACTTTTTAATTACAGATAAAATAATTTCATTAATAATTCATTTTTCATATACAAGGTGATTATAATTAAAGATGCACTTTAAAATAACTGTAAAAGGAAATATATAAGACCAAATGTTATGAAATTTGGTAATAGTTTCATGGGAGTTACTTTTCCGCCAAAAAAAACGTTTTAAAACTTACCAGCAGGGAGTAAATACCGGTATAAGCAATATTGTTAAATAAAATCTGACATGCAGGAGGTCATTAGTTAAAAATGTGTTTAATCCTTTCCAAAACGTATAACGAAGCATGTTCAATGTAGCCACCACATTTTTCTCAAACCAAGTTCAATTACATTTCTGCAATTTCAAAAATGATTGAACACATTTTAAACCCTTGTTTTGTTTAAAAATATTGCAAAAAGCACCATTTCTTCCCTGTAGTGAGGGGTTCTTTTTTTTGTAGGGGGAGAAAATTTTATGACGTTCTTAGAACTACTAACAAGTTTGATAACATTTTTCACAGCAGTTTTTCCTTTATAACCATTTCAAAGTAGAGCTTTAATTGTAACCACTCTGTTCTTTACAAATAATTATTTTTTGAAACAGGTTAAATTATTTTATGTAATTTTTTATATTTTAAAATGCTGAAAATTAAGCACTTTTGTTGTTAATTTTTCTAACAGCTAGTAGCAGAAATTCTTATCAGATCATTATTACTTACAAAGAAATGACACGTTATGCTGAAATTGTAAGCAATTTATTACTTTCGTAATCTTTATTGCCCAAAAATATTTGATTTATTTCTGGAAAATCTAATCTTAATTGTGATGTGACGCCCTACTTTTCATATCCTTGTAAGATGAGAAATATATTTCGCAATTAAATTGAAGTGGCAGTCTGTACTCCAATAATTCATAAAAAAGTCAACTATGAGGTTATGAATTTTTCTTTTTATCAAACAATAAACGGAAAATAATTTAAAAAGCAAAATAATAATAAAATTTTACTTCGAAAAATCATGAATTATTTCATGATGTAGAAAAATGAATAAGATCTTTATTACTCTTGTTTCTTTTGACTATTACCAATACTTAAGATCACTCTATTCCAGTAAATGAAAAACAAAACTGAGTAATATTATATTTTTCATATCCTTTTGAGATGAGAAATAGATTCCGAAATTAAATTCGAGTGTCGTTTTCTACTGCAATAAGTCATAAAGGAAAGCAACTACACGTTTCAGAATTTATTTTTTATCGCATAATAAACAATAATAATAATAATAACAGAGAAACAATAGAACATAATAAGCAAAAAATAATAAATAATCTGTCTCAAATATAATGAAATAATTCGACATGAAGGAAAATAAATAAGTTCATAACACTATACCACTTTTTATTTCATCTGACTTTGACACATAAGTAGCATTCAAACTCCATGGCAGTGAATGAAACGGAGTAAAAATAACTTCCAATGAATTGTATATGAAAATGCGTCAAAGTAAAATTAAAAATATAAGCATTAAAAATATGATCAAGAAGTAATAGGAGTTGTTCTAAGGCCTGTAGCGTATTATGTACTGGACTAAATATAACAACATTTGACCATCATAGACATTTATAATAAAAACAGGAAATGTTCGGATCCCTGTAGCGTGTTACATGCTGGACGAAATGTAACAAAATTTGGTCATAATACACATTTAAGTATGCAGTCTCGATTTATCAATAACAAAAATTATCTATCTATTTATTATCCATAACGGTAGTTGCATCTTCTTCAACTTATTCCTGCTTGATATTTTACGTCCTTGGTCCGTTCGCACCAAAAATGCCTGTTTCAAATCTTTCACAAGTTAGTTTTGGTCATTGGTACTCTGCATAACTGTTTTGACAGCCGGTATGCAAGAAGAATAGCATTGCAATTTTCATCATGCTGATAAAATAGCCTGACTAATAGCTTGTCATGTTCTTGTAGTGACAATGACATTGACTGGCGAATTCTGACTTGAATTCCCGCAATCCTTCGTTTTATTCTCGATATCGAGTCACAAAGAACCCGTATATGCACAATGCATAATAAAATTTTTGATAGCAGCGCCATTATTTCCTCTTGTGCCATTTTTTGTTACTAATTTTTTTCCAGATAAATCGAAACCACGTAATTTAATGTGTGTGCTGACCAAATTTTGTTATATTTCGTCCAGTGCATAACACACTACAAGGTTGTAAAACTGTTATTTCTTGATCACTCTGTATCTTATTCATGCAATTCTATTTTATACTAGCCGCCTTTGTCGAATAACAAGTTTGATATGATTGATAGTTGTTGATATTTAATTGTCTAATAATAGCTTCATGCAGTATAGAATAGCTTCATTTTATATATATTACTTTTAATGATTTCCTTAGAAATGTGTTTTTTTAAGCTTTGTATTTATTTTTGGGAGACTTACTTCATCCTATTCATGGTGCTATAAATTTTATGTCATATCACCTAAAATTTGAAATGCAAGTGATTAAATTTCAGCTGATACAAAAGTGTTTTACCGAAACTATTCAAAAATAGATACACTTAATTTTTTCATCCTTTCTATATGTTGTTTAAACCTTAATTGTAAATATGACAAAATTATTAAAAACATACGATATTATTTATTTATAAAACTTATTTTAAACAAACTCATTATAGTAAAATAAGTAATATTTTCATATTTCAGCGGCAATCGAAGAAAAATTCTGAGACAAAATAATTGGACGATGGATCAATTTTTTTTCCACAGTGATGATGATTTAAAATACGCTTCATAAGATTTCAGTTTGAGTTCTTTACAGCAGTGAAGTATGTTGTTGCAAAATAGGCTTAAAAATGTTTCAAAAAGTGTTTTAAAATGTCATAAAATTTACAGAAATTAAATTGGTAATACAGAAAAAATAGCTTTTTTAAATTTTAATATGCTGTAGAATTCATTTATTGTGCAATGGTAATTTTAGCAGCTAATGGAGATAAAACTTTAAAATATCGTTTAAATTTCCAGTAATTAAAATGTTAATTATTGTTTTTAATATTGTTTTGAGATTTTTATGGCCATTTTCGGAAGAATAATTGTGGAATTTGGCAACTTTAGAATTAAGTTCTTTTTTAAAGATACCATTGCATGGAAATGTATAGAAACCGACATATACACTCATAAATCATCATCGTTCTAGATTTCTAAATCAAACAAAAGTGCTTAAAATTTAATATTTTCTATTTTTCAATGCTATTCTTAATTTTTGGAATTGTTTATTGTTTTTAGTTCACTAATCAATCATCATCGTTCTAGATTTCTAAATCAAACAAAAGTGCTTAAAATTTAATATTTTCTATTTTTCAATGCTATTCTTAATTTTTGTAATTGTTTATTGTTTTTAGTTCACTAATGAATCATCATCGTTCTAGATTTCTAAATCAAACAAAAGTGCTTAAAATTTAATATTGTCTATTTTTCAATGCTATTCTTAATTTTTGTAATTGTTTATTGTTTTTAGTTCACTAATCAATCATCGTCGTTCTAGATTTCTAAATCAAATAAAAGTGCTTAAAATTGAATATTTTCTATTTTTTCAATGCTATTCTTAATTTTTGTAATTGTTTATTGTTTTTAGTTCACTAATCAATCATCGTCGTTCTAGATTTCTAAATCAAACAAAAGTGCTTAAAATTTAATATTGTCTATTTTTCAATGCTATTCTTAATTTTTGTAATTGTTTATTGTTTTTTAGTTATTTGTTAAAATTTAATTAATTTTTTATATTAGTCCCTTAAATAAAATTGTAATAATTATTTTTAATATTGTTCTCAGATGCTTGTGCCCATTTGCCGAAGTACAATTTAGAACTCAAGACATAAGTTCCAATTTGTAGATGACAATCATAAAAATACATAGAGACAAACACTACTCAAACAATCATCAACGTCATGATTTTTTTTATTTTATGGAAAACGTGTATTTAAAATGTTTCTGCTTTTAAATATTATTTATAAATATTTTATGTTTTTATTTTCTTCTAATAATATAAAATAATTAGTTGAATACAAATGAAATCATTCTTTAAACTTCACATCAACAGTCTTCATCAATAATTTGGTGCTCAATCTATCTTTCTGATTGCATGATGCTTAAATTCAACCAACGTTCCTATAGCATTCCATCACGTATCAAGTGCAAGGGCTTCTCCCTTAACACATTTAGTGACAGTCTCATCACACACTGATTAATACGAATAACCTCTTCGCTTCGATCATTTGATCAGATTGGTATGAATATTGCACAATCAGAAATCATAGTATGTTAGGTTATCACTAAGATATTTGGCCAAGATTCGATCTAATGAGGAGTGTATGGCAAATGGTAATGAGTCCACCTACTTTATATATAGCCTTTCAGCGTGATAGTTTAGTTTTGCCGGTGGACATGAAATCAGAGAGGTCAAGACAGTTTCTATGTTAATGTGATACGTAATATAATATAACATATAACTCTAAAGTACGTGACACTGAAATCACTGTTATTATTACTATCGAATGACAAAAATCAAATATAAACATACCAACATATGAATTTTAACACTTTGAGGTGCAGTGTTGGCAAATGCAAACACCATTTTCTATATTTTTTCTCTAAACGCTCAAGTGTTATTTTATTGCAAACACTAAACAGAATCCATCATTTAACTTCCATTTATACATAACATTTGGCAGCACTCAAAAAAATTGAGTATTCAACTGAGAACGAAGCTTAGGAAATTAACTGTTTTTAATCCGTTTAATTAAAAAGACTGAAAAAAATATATAACTTTTTTTAAAAGCAGTTTACGTATAATTTTTCTTCGTGCATATGATGCTCTAGGTGTGCAATTACAACCAAGTAATGTGCATTTATGTACTCCATTTTATTAGTTTTTTCCAAATGTTGTCAAATGACAACACTGCCCCAGTAGGTGATTCTCTTTCTGACCCCGAAGAGAAAGAGCAAATATTGTACTGTGTTTTGAAGAGTTCAGTGCCCCTCAAGTATTTGCAGCTGCGTTTTATTTACATTGTAAGAGGATTTTGAAAAATTTCATTTAAAATAACTAAAGCAATTTTGTGGAATAATTTACATTTTTAAATTCATTTTCTGTCTCTAATTATTGGTAAGCATGATCTACAATACAATTAAGATTTGTCATCGTATATATCTATATCTATATATATATATATATATTGGGATGACTGTTAATATCGTGTCTGTCCTCCTTTTGCCCGGTGAAGTGCAACAACTCGACGTTTCATGGAGTCCACAAGTCGTTGGAAGTCCTCTGCAGGAATATTGAGCCATGCTGTCTGTATAGACGTCCATAATTGTGAAAGTGTGGATGGTGCAGGAGTTTGGACACGAACGGACCTTTCGATTATGTCCCATAAATGCTCGATGGGATTCATATCGGGTGATCTAGGTGGCCAGATCATGCGCTGGAATTGTCCGGAATGTTCTTCAAACCAATCGCGAACAGTTCTGGCCCGGTGACATGACGCATTGTCATCCATAAAAATCCCATCGTTGTTTGAGGACGTGAAGTCCATGAATGGCTGCAAGTGATCTGCAAGCAGCTGAACATAACCATTTCCTGTCAATGATCGGTTCAGATGCACCAGAGGACCGAGTCCATGCCATGTAAAAACAGCCCACACCATTATGCAGCCACCACCAGCTTGAACAGTGCCTTGCTGACAGTTTGGGTCCACGGCTTCGTGGGGTCTGCATCACACTCGAACTCTACCATCAGCTCGTAACAACTGAAATCGTGACTCATCTGACCACGCCACGGTTTTCCACTGGTCTAGGGACCAGTCGATATGCTCACGAGCCCAGGAGAGTCGCTGCAGGCTATGTCGTGTTGTCAGTAAAGGCACTCGAGTCGGTCTTCTGCTGTCATAGCCCAAGGAAGACAAATTTCGCCTCACAGTCCTATCGGACACGTCCCTCGTACGTCCAACATTGATTCCTGCAGTTATTTGACGAAGTGTTGAGTGTCTATTAACACTGACCATTCTACACAGACGTCGGCGGTCTTGGTCGTTAAGTGCAGGTGGTCGCCCACTGCGCTGTCCATGATGGGATGGGATGCCTGAAATTTCATACTCTCGGCCCACTCTTGATACTGTGGATCTCGGAATGTTGAATTCACTAACGATATCCGCAATGGAATGACCCATGCGTCTAGCTCCAACTAACATTCCACGTTCAAAGTCTGTTAATTCTCGTCCTGCCGCCATAAATCACGAAAAACCTGTTCACATGAATAACTTGAACACAAATGAAAGCTCTGGAAAACGAACTGCGCATTTATACTTTTTCGCTGCGATACTACTGCCATCTGTATATTTGCATATTGCTATCCCATGACTTTTGTCACTTCAGTCTATATTAACTATTCAAATATATTCAACATAGTGATTTACTTATTGTTTTATTGCATCAGTTATAAATTATAATATTTATGAAAGTTATAAATATTAGTTAGAATAATGGAATTGAATGAAGTTTTTACTTTCTGTTTAAAATTTTATTAAATTCCAGTATTCGAGAAGATATTTATTAGAACTGCAAAATATTATTTGAAATCTTCTTCAGATAGTTCGCCGTGTTGATTAGGATTATTCGAAAAGTATATTCAGTTAGAGTAAAGGAGATATAACAGTAATTTAAAAAATTGCTTTCGAACAGAAAGTTCAATCGAATGCAAAAATAGACTTAACGGTCAAATAGGTAGTAATTATGTCTTGTCCACGAAATAAACGTAGATAGGGCAGAAAAACGAGAATGTTTAACCTAATTTTAATTAATTAAAATTCTGATTATATTTTTTAAAGAATTTCTCCGAAATGTATATTTCTACATTCCAAGGTATATACCTGCCTTATTTGATGAGTGTAGTTCAAACTCTCAGTGTTGCAGAATGCCAATACACGCACATTCATCTTTATTATTCATACATTTTAACGGCACATTTTGGCATAGAGATATCGCATAAATACAAGCTAAATATATTAAATTTGAAATAAGTAGTACTTGCATTGAAACTTTAGATTTCTAATCAAATTATGGACGAAGTCTTTGTTAATTCACCTTCATATGGAAATGAAATTTACACAACTGCAAATTAAATCCACTAAATTTAATAAATAATTTAAATACTATTTGCATGAAATTTATGATAAAATCAATCAATGTACTGCATGAAGATTATATGCAAATCCAGCAACGCAAAAATAAAACGATCTATAGAAACCAACTTTAACATGGGATTTTATCATTATAAATGAAGACAAGCGCATATAAAAGTTTCATTTCAGCTAATAAAAAGAAAAATTTTGAGGTGCGTACTTGAAGATCTCCATTGCATTACGAAGCATAACAGACAAAGAGCTTATATTAGAACGTCTAAGTTGTTTATTTATTTTAATTGATCAAAAAATATTGCAATTTTATGTTTACAATATTATAAATATTTTTGATATAATAATTTATTTAATATTTTAATCGTATATAAATAAATAGTTATAATTGAAATTAAAATAATTTAATTTGATTTAATTGATAATAATTAAAAGTAATTTAATTATTTTTAAATGATGATCTAAAAACATTTTAAATGCATTTTGAAATGTTGTTACTTATGGCACTTTACAAGCCCGCTGACAAACTCCCAGCGATTTAAGCGAAGCGTGAATCGCCAGAGTACTTGAGGGCAGAAGTCTGACTTGTAGCTCATATGAAGATGACACACACATTCGCTTGCACAATCCCTTTTTACAATGGGAGAGGGGGGTCTTTCCAACCCTTATAGACAGAACACAGGATAGTCCTGGTAACAAGCACGCCCAAACCAGGACTCGAATCCGAGAAGTCTAGATCAAGGGGAAGACACTCTACCCCCTATGCCAGGAAGTCGGCATCTTGAAATGTTTTTTTCAATTCGTACTATTAGCTCATACTAGCCCAATATTTATTTATTGATGTATATTTTTTAAATTTTCGATAGTTAATAAAATAATTTTTATTCATCCATTCTGATACACTTTTTAAAATTTGTAGTGATGACACTTGATGTTAACACTTTTTTTAAAAATATATAATTTCATTAATTTAATTCAATTAATTTTAATGCTTTAAATAGACTTTTAGCAGTTTGTAATGAAAATTAAAATCCGCCGGCAATATCTCAATCGGAAAAATGCAAAGATTTCAGTATTTTTCACGTGAAAGTAAAGAATGCGAGTTCAATTTTTGCGAAAATCAATTTTGTGATACTTAATTTTTTTATGATTATTTAATAACAAGTAAGTAAAATGAATTTTTCTTTGTTGATCTATGAAGGAATTGAATTTTTATTTTTTTATTACTTGTTCATCCTTAGTTTCTAAAATATATATTTAATACTAAGCATCATACTTTCTAATATGCGGGATATTTTTTGGATAATTTTGATCATTGATTTTTTGCCATATAAAGCTAAAACCAGATGTATGCAATGAATTTCATTAAATATGTGTGGTGTAAATGTCATTTTGAATGTTAGAATAACGTCCTTCTTTCAGTAGAGTAAATAATGTGCGCTGTTATGCAAATAATTATTCGCAACATTGATAGTTTTAATCAGTTTTTCTTGAGGAGTGTATACATTGAATCTTAATCATATTATAAAATATTATAATAATTCTACAGTGGTAATGCATAACTAGTAATTACAGTGTTTTGCAATTATTGTAAATAAATTACTTCACATGGTTAAATTAATACTATTAATATAGTGGGCAAATGGCTGGCGAAGTTAGATTGCTAATTTATTAATTTTATTAATGCATTTTTTATTTTTACCTGGCAGAAAAAGATTTTTTTTATTTGTACCTTATACAAAAAGATCTCTTAAAGATACCCTCCTTTCAGTTTCAAAAATAAATTATGGAAAAAAAGAAAAAAAATCGTTTTTTATAAGGTACAAATAATAAAAAAAATGCATACTTTCATTTCCAACAATTTTTTGAAAATTTAATTTGATACACAATCTATAGATAATGATGCCTTTATTAATAAATTCAAGCTTATCCATCAATACCTTCAATCGCGTGATTATCTAAGAACTAAAATTTCTCAAAACTTTTTTCGTATATATCCAAAACACTTTTTGACAACCAAGAAAAATTTGAAATCGAAACTTGCCATTTATTCTTTATTCATTGACTGAGAGATATCAATTTCAAACCCACCAAACCAATACAATCAATACAACATGCATACAAACCAATACTCACATAATAATATTTGGATCAGTTGTTTATAAATTGTATATCAGAACACCCTGAAAAGCTTCAACTTCCATCTTTGAAACGGAGTTATATAATTTTCATAAGTACTAAAGCTTAAATTATTAATCATTTTAAATTTCATTTGCTACTTTTTATATGTATAAAGTTGTTTCATAGGATACAATTTCTTTTTTAGAACTTGATAAAACTAATTTTCTTGATTTCAATGATCTAATATAAAAGTCATTTTAATAATTACCTATAAGATAGTTGTATGGAGGACATAGTGCAAACGGATATAGTTCAAAATAATAATTAACTCTTCGTAAATGTTAAAGATAAAATAATTTTCATAATAAGGATGGGAAACATTGCAACAAAAACAACAACCAAATATTTAATAAAAGAATTAATCAGTGATTT
Source organism: Argiope trifasciata (assembly GCA_026543055.1). NCBI lineage: Eukaryota > Metazoa > Arthropoda > Arachnida > Araneae > Araneidae > Argiope > Argiope trifasciata. The sequence continues at coordinate 4,873,654 of JAPMOQ010015914.1, forward strand.
TTATTTTTTAATGAAATAAAGCAATAAAATTGATATTAAGTTCAATTTAATTTAGAAAAAATATTTTATTAACGCAGATGATGGAAAATAAGTATGCCAAAACTGTGTAACAATTATTCGTGGAGTTTTCTGAATCGAAATGAGTAGGCCTTCGAAAGACCAAAGAACAAAAGTTTTATGAGAGTGTAATTATAATAAAAAAATGACTTATTAGAATGTAGTAGTTGTTTCTTATGGCACATGTCGCAGACAAGCCCGCTGACAAAATCAGCGATTTTAAGCCGGGAATCTTACTGTCTCTTGTTTCGGTAGCATCATATCGGGTAAAGAATAGGTCTTAGCTACTCATACGTCTCAACACTTTATACCGGACGGGCTTCATTATTCATACATTACATTCACTTAAACACAAATCGTAATTTAGACCTGAATCAGAGAACGATCACTTTTGATCCATTCCCCCCAGTGGTACTGTCTTGATTTGGAGGACTCTGCGACTATGATAAATTTATGCGTGCAGATGCACCTTATATACGGAGATCCTTCGGCTGGAGGAGTTCGAGCTCAATATGAAAGGATGTAAGTCAAATGCCCTATCTAATATATGAATATAATTCAATAAAATACATTATTCAATATATATTATTATAATACAATAAAAAATTCATTCACCATAAGAAAATATATTTTTATTTTCATTAAAAAAACGGAATTACATTCCTTACAATCTAATTAGTAAATCACATAACGATACAAGTCACTAAACATGTTTGGGTAAATTTGTGTTTAATTAACACCACAACATGAATAAGGAAAGCGTGTTACGTCGTATTTGGTTAGAGAATAATTAAACCAATTTTACGACAGCAAATAAATTATAGATAAGAGACTATTATTGAATTTGTGTAGATGTTGGAATACAGCAATGCAAGTTAATTGACATAATAGAGGAAACTAGAAAAAGAAAGAAAAAAGGACGCACTTTTTTGAAAATAGAAGAACAGCCTACTTATAATTTTTTAACAAAATTTATCTTTATTAAAAACAATTTTTTAAAACAAAGAACTACAATTTTAAAAATTATGATACTAAATGGCATCCATTTGATTCATCAGTGTGCTCTGTTAGGGGAGAATATAACATGTAAAGAATCGTGCTTGTTCTTTGAGTATTTTATTTCAATTCATTATCTTTTAAGCTTATTTCAGAAGCATTTATTCCCTTCTTCACAATCATTGATCTTACTAGATTGTTCTTCAAACTCGTTCTCATCATTTATTGATCATCATTTCGTAATCATCATCAGCACTCATCCATGGCTGACGAAATAATTGCCAGTGCTCCATCATGCAGTGCTTTAATTGTTCTGCTACTGCTTAGACTGGTTTAATTGTTCATCAGCAATCATTCATTCATTGTAAAAAAAAAAATAAGCAAAAGAATTGCCACGATTCTATCATATCAGGTTCACTGTTGCAGGAGTATAATCTACGAGAAGTTACCATTGTATTTTATGATTATTTCAGGAGAAATTTGTCATTTTCTGAACAATCAATTAAGCATCATTGACATCATTTGAAATGTTCTTCAAATACGATCCGGTTATCTTGCACGCAAAATTTACTTTGCCCTGTTATTGTGCAATTATTTCAGTACTCATCCATTCAGGATTTTTAAAAAATAAACGGAAGAATTACCGCCACTCTATCATGCAATGTTTTCTATTAACGAGTTACAATAGATGTGAAGCCCCCATTGTATACTATGGTAATTTCAAAATCCTTTATTTTATTCTTGACAATCAATTTAGTATCATTGACATCACTTGAATGTTCTTCAAACTTGTCAAGGGTACTGTTCACACCCAATGTTCTGTGCCCTGTTATATTGTAATTATTTCAGTGCCCATCATTTCCAATATTTATGAGTACTCGTCCATTTAAGATAATAAAAAAATGGAAGAATTGTCACTACTCTGTCATTCAACGTTAATTACATAGGTATAATTAACTTGAAATCACCGTTATATTTTAAGGTTATTTCAAAAACATTTATTCCATTGTTGACAATCTGTTTAGTATCATTGACCTAACTTGAACATTCTTCAAAATATTTTCGATTATCGTATAATAAAAGATAAATAATTTAATTACCCATCATTTTGCAATAATTGTTCATTAGAACTTATCCATTCATTTAAACAAATAACATTTAAAAAAATAAAGGAAACAATTGCCACGACTAATCATACAATGTTTCCTGTTGTAGACATCGTATGAAGTCACGATTAACATTTAGTTAGAACTTAAAGGGGACTGATTTTGATATTCTGCGAGAAATGAAAAAACATACACTTATCGAAAGTAAATTAAAAGAAAAGTTTTATTTAAATTCTTTCATATTTCAAACAATAAAATTTTGTAATCGTCTTTTCATTTGTTCTTGGTATGCTAAATTTTTCAAATATTGTATATTATCATATTCTAGAAGACAATTTTCAATTTCAACAGTTTCAGAGAATTATTACGTTAAATGTTTCCATGAAAATGTTATCCCATAGAAATGGCACACAAAAAATATGATTTTAAAATGCTGTTACATTTATAATATAAAATTATTTATTATAATTATAATAATAAAAAAATTTTAATTAAAAATTATTTTATTTAAATACATTAATTAAACTATCTGTCTAAAACCTGTTTTGATTAGATTTGTTTAGATTTATGATATTTCATTAATTCCATAAAAATAAAATCAGAATGCCAAATAACTAAGATTCTATTGTGTGCGGATTATCAATAGATTAGATAGATTATTATCACTAGACTTCACTATTAGTCATACATTAATGTTGCATTAAAAGTATTAAGATATTCCATGAATGCATTGGGTTATCTCAAAATTATCAGATTTTGGAGTAATTTGTACTCTTTTGAGGTGAAAAATGGATTTGAAAATGCAGTAAATTTCTTAAACCATAACAGCTTTAGGACATTGCTTTAGCAAAAATTAGAATTTTTACCTGTCACGAAAGTCAGTTTAAGAGTCACGAAATTTTTTTAATATCTGGTATATGCACTTGAATAGCAAAACACATGTTTAAGCACCTGTTCTCATTCCAGTAAACACAAGACATTCAAAATCCAGTCTTAAGCAAATTACTATATATATGTTTTTTTATTCATATTACTATTAAGTTTATGTCTTTTCAAAACGTATCATCGTGCATTTGTATTGAAACCTGATTTCATGAATTATTTAATATGGAAATGTTATTACATTTTATATAAGGAATCCTCTCATATCTCGCTAAGATATACCATTGCTTCCTTTCTTCTAGAAATCCAGCATCAAAATAAATAATTCATTTATGCTAATCGCAATTTGACCAGCCGCCGAATATAGTCTAAAATTTTAAATAACTTCTTTTCACAAGCAGTTGTTCCAATTCACTGCAAGCGATAAGCTACAACAATGACACGATTATTGAATTTGTGCAACATTCACTTAATTATTTCAGATAATACGACTATATAATTATTCCGAAAATGTTACTTAAATTCCATTCAATTCAAGTTCATAATAACCGAAGTTCAGCATTTTATTCGAAAATGTTAACAATAATCATTACTTTTGAAACAGTTCATAAAACTTGTAAAATATGATTAACGAATTTTCTAGACGAAACCAAGTAAAAAATTATATTGTATTATGATTATTTTTTTTAAAAATTTGTACGCATATAATCAGTGTTAGAATTGATGTACTGTATCATTACCTGTACCTTTATAAAACCTAGCTATAAATCTCTATTGTCCTAAGTATTAGGATGTAATAAAATCTACATACATCGAAACGATATATATACTGTTATAGAAATTTTTTGTGAAGAAGTATAACAGGATTAGAGACTTTTAGATTTAGATATTAAGTACTTCGCACAACTTATAAATGCAAAAAATGTATGCGAGAGACTGAGATTGTTTGATTAAAATTTATAATAATAATACTATTTGTTTAAAAATAATGTTATGTTAATGTTTTTGTTATTGCTGTCTAAAATGTGCTCTCATTTGGCAGCAAACGATTGAGAAAATTTGTTGTTGTTGTTTCTAATGTCATTGACAAGCCCGCTGACTAAGTAAGTCAGCAATTTTAAGCGGAACTTCTTGAGCCTCTAGTTTTACAGTAGTGGCATCTAGGACCAAGAGTATGGCTTAGCTACTCACGCGTCACAAGCCCTTTTACGGGACGAACTTCATTCATGCATTACATTCACTCATTCACAGATCATAATCCAGACCAGAACGAGAGAACAATCACCTGTAATCCAGTATCTTCAATGGTATTATTCACAACATGGAAGATTTTGTGAAGAACACAGATTTATACGTGCGCCAGCCACCACCACACACAGGGAGTCTTTGGTTGGCGAGTTCGAACTCACAACTCAAGAGAGGGAAACTTTACCTATCAGGTTATCCTGACCTTGAAAAAAATTAATTGGTCAAATCAAGCAGATATCTTAAACTGGGGAATAAGCACAAAAATATAGAACTTTTAATGGCAAAAAAAGGGAAAGAAAAAGAATACGATTCATTAACTATCAAATTGAGTTCAAACACTCTGTAGTGGTTTGAATATGAAAATAAAAACAAATCTTTTTATATAATGGAAAATGGAAAAAATTAAGGAAATTGGTTCTCAATTTAGGAACTATATTATATATATATATATATATATATATTGCAGTTAAAAATTTTACAAAAAAAGAAAGAAAATTGATATGACACTATTAATTTACATGGCATAGAAGATCGGAGGCAAACATGACTTTTTGGGTATTAAATTTTTTCAAAGAAATTTTATTTATTAATAAATGCATTTATGAGCAGAAAAATTTTAATTTTACAGAAGAACTTTGAATAAATAAGTTTCATGACGTCATATATTTAAAAGAATCAACTGAGTATAAAAACTTTAAATTTTATAGAAAATTATAATTAGTTTCAAACATTTGGAATGCAAAATTTAAAAATAATTCGAAAATGAAACATTTGTAAAGATTTTTACCAAATTGTTGTGCGAATAAAATTAATAATTTTTTACCTCAAAATTAAGTGTAGTAAATTAATAGAAACTAAAATTTGTAAACTGATTAATAATTTACAAGATTCTGTTTTTTAGATTTAAAAAAAGTTGGTTCGATGCTCCGATCATAATATCTCTTCAAAAGTAGCTGGATCAATAGAAATAACTCGAAGTGGCCTTCAGTTTGACTTACATAAACTTTTAATGCGTTCTGCGTTCTTAAAATACTGGTGTATACAGTGACCCATTTATAGATGTCGCGATGTGGTAATAATAGAGAAAAACAATGATATTTTAATAACTTGAAAATTACATTCCGAAATTTGATATATCAACACAGTTCAGACCTTTCGAAGACTTATAAATTTAACAATAAATGTCATTATTACAATATTTTAATATTACGATAGAGTTTCAACTATATTATACTTTTTTTAGCCTTTGTTTTTTTAATTCTTTCTGCTAAATATTGCAGAATCATGAAATTGTTTCTGAAACTCTCTAAGAGTGGCAACTCTTGTAAGGAATACAAATTTAATAAACTTGTGAATTAATACTAACTAAATTTTGAAAATATTAAAGATATTAATCGTTATTGATAATACTTAAGTATTTCTACTTTCAAAACTCTAATAAATATTGTAATGCCAAAATTTTATCGTTTTGGAATTAATTCCCTCTTTTCAGAAGAATTCTAATTTAAAAAAATGGATGAAAATTATTTTTAGAATTTTATGAGTATTAATCAATCTTTTTCCGAACATTATAATATAGATACGTTAAAAGCTGGAAAAATTAAATTTATCATATTGAGTTTGGATACTTTATATTAAAATTTTGATGTATTTTGAACTAATTCCTTCATCAAGAGTACTATATGTTTCCTTAAGCTCTTGTATGAGCTTACTAAGCTGAGTGCATTCATAATAAAACTACACATATGTTTTGAATTTTGAACCTAATCCTTCAAATATTTGTTTATGTATCCTTGATTGCGAGTTTCTGAGAATTATGTCTTTTAAAAGCAACAAATTACAAAAAACGAATTTAATGCACGATCTTTACACCCGAATTGGTGTAAAGATCGTAAAAGGTGTACTCCAATTATTGTGCCCAATTTTGGGTTAATTTCGTTAGATTCATTCATCAATCTAAGTGTTTCAACAAAACAAATCAAAGCATATCAAATAAAATTGTTTGCAGGTGATAATACGTTCTTAACATCAAAATCGTGGTTTTATATCAAATTCTATGCTATACTGATTGCTAGAAAAGACCCATGACATAAGCTCGCTTCTGAGCTACGAACACGTCTTTTCGTGTAAATGTATGTAAAAAAACTGATGAAAAAAGCCAGGCACTATTTTTATAAATTCAAACTCTTTACAACCTGTAGCAATGCATTTTGCAAATTAGAATTTTTTAAAGTTATTAAGCTATTTTTGTCATTTATTTAAGTAATTTCATTAAATTTTTGGATAATTTAGACAAGTTTAAACGACACACCCAATCTTAGACAATAAATTTAATCATTAGCAATAAAGTATCTCTTCCAGTCATTAGAATAATTTAAAAATAGAATGAAGTCACTGCAGATTGTATTCACTTATCTTTAGCTGGCTTCCTAAACGGAATAATAAGCGTCTAGTTTTATTTACATGGAATCAGCCATTGCTCTCCTTAAATAAATGATAGGCCACATTCTATTTTGGTCAACATCTCATAGCATACCGAGAGACCCCGTATATTTCAGATTAACAAGCACTTTTTGAATTTAAAATTCATTCAATATTCTTTCTTTATTAATAGATAAGACAAAACATATATCTGAAATTTACATAAGCTCTTAATATTATGTTTTTCTATTTACTAGAAAGAAGAAGAAGAGAACGCTTTTGTATTTTTGTTTTCTGTAATCGAGGTGTAATATCCATTTTCAAATACTGATTGCTAAGAGTGGAGTAACACAGAAAAATGAAGCTCAACATGAGGCATGATTTATATTCAAATCGTGTTTCGTATTCATGGTGAGCTTCGACTTATTGAGTCATAATCTTTTGAAAGGAAGTACCATAAAGCAATTATATGCATCTACGCTAATATTTAAATAAAGTATCTATAGGCACATAATTTGCGTTAGATTTAAAAAAACGTTTACTGTAATGATTAGAGAGTATTAAAGCAAAAACGATCATTTAATACTTAAGCTCATTGTGTTATCAAAGAAGGGATGCCTTTTATAGATTTAAAGAAGTGTGCATTAAATGCCAAAATTTAATAGCTATTATTGTTTAAGTCAGATATTGTATATGAACTATAAATTTGAAACAAAATATTTATATCTTGCTACCAAAATTTCCTAAGGTAATTAAAATTTTTTTAAATAAAGTATAATTTTTAACAAAAATTGTTGCTTATTTTCTATAAAAAAATTATTATAGTAAGAGTAATAGATTATTAGAAATAACTTTTGTATTTAATTCTTAAGATATAAAATCAACGAGAGGTATACGTTTTATAAATCACCGATTTAAATGCATTTTATTAATGAAGATGCATCTGTTTTACATCAGAAAATTAATATTCAGTATAAGATCGTTAATTTCAAATGTTGCTCTTTAAACACGTTAAGGTATTAATACTTTTCAAACATAAGGAAAAACATGTTAATATCTTATTGTGGGATAGATAATTATTTTTATAATAATTTTATTTCTGGAATTCGACATTCATTTTGAATAAATATCAAAATAAATTGATATAATTTATCAGAAGTTAATTTTGTAATTAATTTTTTGGATATTGAAATAATTATTTAGATAATAACATGGTTTGAAGGTATTCTGTTAATAAATTGCATTAATTTCGCTTAAAATAATTAAAACAGTAATGAACCATTAATAAACAACTTATGAGAAAAAATCCAAAAGAGAGAAAGAGAAGGAGAAGGAATTGAAAAATGTAGTACAAATAGAAATGCTTTTATAAAAACATTATCATGAAAAATATTTTGTAAAGTCATTTTTGATGTTATTATTTCATAAAATTCATTGTTCGGATTACTCAAATGTCAATTTTTAATTGATACTTAAATTAAATGTGTATATAACCACATTTCATTGAACGGAATTACAATATCAGGCTTAAAAATAGTTGTTTCAAAATCACCTGCTTTCGATGTCTCCAGACGTGACGTCACACTCGAGATCTTTGTATAGTGCTGAAATTTTTCTTTTCAAGTAATGTCAGTTGTTATATAGACCAGTCGTCTCACTGAAATTTATTTCTGATGATATCTTGAAACATGTTTTTAAAGTTGATTGCTCCTGATGTAGCCAGAACATTACTGCATTTGGTTTTAGCCACGTTTCCTTATGTTGCATATCAACCTGAGGTATCTAACTATTTCGATGACGAATATGATTATATTATTGGTATGTAATGTTTAGTTTTGTTTTCAATGCAAATTTAATTATTTACCAATAGTTGAATCTTAATTTTAAACTTTGTATCTAATAATATTGATTTATTTAAAAGTCTTAATTTATAATCTTCTGAACAAATTTCATTTAATTCCTTTCTTTAGACTTCTATTTATTTATTTTTATTTTTCAGTAAACAGTTTTTAAAGTGTAATGGATTGGATTTAATCACAGTGAATTTCGAAGTATGGATCATAGGCTAAGAAAATATGTATTATAAACTTTTTATTCAATATAAAATAAATGACAAATTGATGATAATAACAGATAAATATAAATAAAAAATGATAGATTATAATAGAGATGATAAAAGAGATAGATAATAGACGTTAATAATAAAAAAGATGATAATAATAAATGAAAAGATAAGACAATGATATAAATGAAATGATAAATAAATGATGATAAATTTAAAATAAGCGAGGCTGGTACTCGATTCGAAGAGATAATGATTACAAAAATTAATAATAATAATAATAGATAAATGATTCTAATGTCAAACTAATGAACTTAAACTTATTTTTTTAAATGTAAAGTATTCTTTTTAACCTCAGCTGCATCTACTTAAACTGTCATAGAAAATTTATTTTTAGTTCCTGTATTGTTGATAATATTCTCTTATTTTATACTAATAAATCGTACAAAATGGATAAAGCTTTCAGAAGAATGCTGAATTAAGAAAAATTATAACCATTTTATTGTTTTGTATAATAATTAAAGGATAATAATAAATGAAGGATAATAATTAAAGGATAATAATTAAATAAGGATAATAATTAAAGATATCTAATGTGGTTTTGTTGGAATATAACTTTCTTTCTTTTGTTAGTTTTAATATCCTTCTCAAACGCTTCCGAGCGTTTATCGAGGAGTTGTAGTAAATAAGTCATAATTCGTGTTTATTGTCATTTTTATAATTTGGTCATTTAAACAGATACTGTATGACTTTGAAAAATATTAAAATAGGAATTCGTTACATTGATTTGAATTGAAATTATAAATTAAAAAGATCAATTTAGAATCCCATTTTTAATATAATTTAACTCGTTCTAAATCATAATATTCTAAAATCAGTTTATTTAGTTGAAATTATTTAAAATCAATTCAAAAGTATTAATGGAAAAGATAAACTGTTTGAAAATAATTTAGCAAATTCAAATATACAAATAACCTAAATATGTGGTATGAGGGATAGATAAGAACTTATCTAGGATTTAAATTAATTTTAATGTAGGAAAATTATTCTTAATTTCCTTTAAATTTTTAAAATTCTTTTGCATTTTTGCTTCAAAACGGAGCAATTGGTTTTTAAGGGGTTAATGTACGGAACTTCAATTAAATGCTATGAACCCTCCACAAAACGTTTCATTCGACAGAGCCTTGATTCAAGCGTTTCCAGGTTTTTAATTAAAATTTAAGGTTAAAAAGAACTTTACGGCCAGCCTCGGTTTATATAAGCGATCTTGCTTTATGCTTTCCTGCAGGAACAATTACACTGGGTATTGGAAATCTCACACTAGACTAACTCATAGAGTTAATGTACTGGCAATTCATGTGTGTATTTCGAAGCATCACGACTGATATTTTGGAACAAATTGTTGAATAGATGAGAACTACTTTCATGCTCCAAACTTCTTCTCCATATCAATAGAAGAACATTTTCCCAAATGTATATAGCATATAAAAAATCTCTTAGATGGAGGATCCTTGGTAGAATCGGTTTTCGAACCAACAACTCTCTTGCCCTATATCCCAGACTTTATCCTGAGAGTAATAAGGTAAATTGGTTGGAGGAAACAATGGAGGGCATGAATAATACTTTAAAGATACAACCCGAACAAGTATGAAGAATGAAAAGCTAAAGTTTAATAATTTAGAGCGTTGTAATACAAAAAACTCAAATAACATATACCAACATTCCTTGCATCATTCACGATATAAAAATCAAAAAATGGATTTTAAAAAAATCAACAGGCCTCAATTACTGTAACAATTCGAGTAATAGTGAAAAAACGTACATTAGGATTGATTACCTAATAATCATCAATTCAAATTAAGCTTGAGAAATAGGTAATGAATCGTATATTCCATTCATCTGATTGAAAAAAAAAATGGGAAGAATTACATATACTAAAAGCATTAATAAAATTAAGATAAAACAATTTTTGCATGTTTGGAGTAAAACGCTATACCCAAAGGCAAAAAGAATCTACAAAATACAATATACACCAAGGATAATAAAAAAACTATTAAAAATCAATTTACATATCAACCATATGTAATAAACTCACTAGAAAGAAACAAATCAGAAGTTGCCTTAACAAATTGATTTGCACAAGAATCCCGCGCGATTCTCAACTTATTTACAATGAGATTATCACTATTAAAAACAGATTAAAAAGAAAGTAGAGTGGTTAAAATCAAAACTTGCAAACGCGATCAAAAAAGGAAATAATTTATCAACAACAGCCTGTTATTTTGTGCAACAGTTTCTTTCAATTTGATCTCAGACGGAAAACATTTTTAAGCTGGCATAGAAAAAAGAAAGAAAGAATTATTGGGATGAAAATCTTTTAAAAATTTGCAATAAAAAAATAAATTATCTGTGGCTTCAATTGACACATTACCAATTACGGTCTGCAGTTTGGCACAATAAAGCAAATAACACAGAAAGGCATATGATTTGTAATAAAATAAATAACCATTTTAGTTTAAAATCAATATCCTGACATGCCTTTAAAATAAATCCTCTAACACATTTTGTGGAACTCGATTTGAGCCAGAATTCATTAGAGTAAAAAATTATATAGCTTTATAGTTATTGTTGGAATAAGAAACCTGAAGTATCATGGACACCGATGTTGGTTTTAATGCAAACTGCAATTCCTGGGTTATTGGGTGTAACTTTAACGTGGAGAGACCGACTAGATAAATAAACATATAAATGATTTTTTGGTAGATTTGATAAAATTAGACGAAAATAAAAGGCTTTAATGTTTTGACGTTTTCTACTCATTCTGTTTTAATAGAAAATGAGTAGCCCTACTTGAACAAAGTTTTATTTCAATAGATATCTTCAAACCTCAAAGAAAAATTTAATTCAGATTAATTACAAATAACTAACTAAATAAAAAAAGGATTTTTGGAAAGTTCTCCTGAAATGCTTTGACTTTCTGGAATGCACTCTAAGAAAGTTGGATTTTTTAAAAATCTGAAATATGGATCAAACTCAACTCTAAAATTCGAGTATCATGTATCAGATTTTCCGATCAAGATGAGATGAAAAAGGAAAAGGTTTCTAAATATATTGTTAAGTTCATTAGTAGAAGACTTGCAATATTCCATTGATTATTTAAAAGGGAAAAATAATTTATTTAATGATTGAAGTTTAGCAGTGTAGATTTGGGTGGAAAAATTAGTTTCAACATATGAAGAATGATAACAGTTTTTATAAGGTTTGAAACTCATACCATTAATATGTTGAGATAAAGATAATACATCGTGTATCAAGAACATTACTTCAACTTATGACAAAATTAGAGATAATTAAAGAAAAAAATTCATTACTTGGTAAGAATAAATTAAATGTCAGAAAGAATTAAGAAAATAACAAAACATATTTACATATTTAATTCCTTCAATATGCTCCTAGGATATATATATATATATATATATATATATATATACACTGATGGAAAAAAAATCCCAATACTAGGATAACGAAGCTAGATAAACGAATTTTGGTAGGCGTGTTTATACATCTGAAAGATGACGTCGATTCAAATTTTGAGCTACGCGCGTAAGTGTGGCGCTAGTAGCGACACTATGAACATGGAAATGAGGTTTTTTTTAAATAAGCGCTGTAAGGTTCGTGATCGTTATTTATAGTTGAGATTTGACGTAATGGGTTAATGTTAGTCAAGGATGCCTCTGAGAAGACGAGGAAGCCATTATCAACAGCTCACTGAGTTTGAACGAGGTCGTGTTGTAGGGCTACGAGAAGGTGGATTTTCTTTCCGCGATATTGCTGAAAGACTTGGCAGGAATGTATCCACTGTGCATGAGTATTGGCTGCAGTGGTCAAGAGAAGGTACTGCCTCAAGAAGACCAGGTTCCGGGCGGCCACGTGGAACTACTGAGAGGGAAGACCGTCGTATTCGGCGTATGGCTGTGGCTAATCGTACTGCGTGTGCAGCTGAAATTCGAGCTGCAGTTGGCACCACAGTGACACAACGAACTGTTACAAATCGGTTACTTCAAGGACAGCTCCGAGCCAGACGCCCTGTACAGTGCATTCCACTGACTCCAAACCACTGCCGTTTGCGATGTGAGTGGTGTCAAGCTAGAGCTCATTGGAGGACGGAGTGGAGATCTTTTGTGTTTTCTGATGATGGTCGGTTCTGTCTTGGTCGCAGTGATAGCCGTTTGTTGGTTAGAAGGAGGCCAGGTGAACACCTGCTAGTGACCTGCCTGCGGCCTAGACACACAGGGCCTACTCCTGGAGTTACGGTTTGGGGAGCAATTTCGTATGACAGCAGGGGCACTCTCGTGGTAATCCCACGCACCCTGTAAGCAAATTTGTACGTCAGTCTAGTGATACAACCTGTTGTGCTGCCTTTCATGAACAGCATTCAAAAGGGTGTTTTCCAACAGGTTAACGCTCACTCTCATACCGCTGTTGTAACCCAACATGCTCTACAGAGTGTCAACATGTTGCCTTGGCCTGCTAGATCACCAGATCTTTCTCCAATCGAGCACGTATGGGACATCATTGGACGACAACTCCAGCGTCATCCACAACCAGCATTAACCGTCCCTGCATTGACCGCCCAAGTGCAACAGGCATGGAACTCCATCCCACAAACTGATATCCGACACCTGTACGACACAACGCATGCACGTTTGCATGCTTGCATTCAAAATTCTGGCGGTTACACAGGTTACTAATGTGCCAACATTTCACATTTGAAATGGCTCTCCTCGCCGATGGCTCTACCTGTGATCTTGAAACTTCAATCAATTAAATATGCTACCTAGACAAATGTATTCCTAAAATTTCATTACTGTACAATAATTTTTTCTTGGTGTTGGGATTTTTTTCCCTCAGTATATATATATATATATATAATGTAAACTCAAAAGTTTTCAGTTTCAAAAAAGCAATTTTGTAGCCGGGAGGAGGTAAGGCACTTTGAATTTTTAAGCTTCGATTTTATTATATCCTGGATGATACAATTATATAATTTATATACAAGCAAGAAGAAGCAAGGTACGTAAATCTGCAGCACTACCCAAGAAAGAAATCCTTTTCACGAGTTATTTATACTATGAGACTCTAATAGGAATTTCTTTAGGCATTACGATTTTGGTAATGGAATTATAAGCATTTTTTAAAATAATTTGTTTCGCTTGACAGATTTTGATCCCTTCACTCGGAGAGGGAGAACAGCTGATTTAAGCTTTTTCACAGAGATTCTGTCGCATTAATTAAATAAAAAAGTTGGAATTAGAGCAAGAAATAATAGAACATTTTAGAATTATTATGGATTAAATTAAGATAAAAATTAACTAAGATTTAGAAATATTCTTATATATATATTATGAAGAAATCGATAGCATTCAAAGTTTCAGCAATATATGCGTGGTTGATCTTACAGTTATATCTTAGTCTTGAATAAATCTTGACCCTATTCTATAAATCCGCTTATGAACTGACATATTCTCATGACATGACTCAACCATATAACTCTTGATGTTTATAAACTTTTTCGCTCATTTCAACGAAACTGTAGAAGGCAAGCATTTCTTTAAACGAGTATTACAAATATAT
>JAPMOQ010015914.1:4888159-4911514 GCA_026543055.1 Argiope trifasciata
ATGTAAAAAGCAACAAATCAAGTTCCAAAATTTATGCTTTCCTTCACTAGAATTATTGTTTTCAGAAATATACAAATATCATTTCAAAAATTGATTTTTGGAGTCAAGTCGAAATAAAGTGAAGGTGTTATTTTAGCCATACAAGTTGACAATTTTGATAATTTTAGCACTTTCTATTTTACTTACAAGGAAATTAAAGTACCTTTGGTAATTGAGTTACAAAAAATATTGGAAGGAATAAACATAGAATAATATTTTCAGTTGGAGGAGGTTCTGCTGGTTCCGTTCTTGCCAATCGTCTGTCTGAAGATCCTTGCGTGAAGATCCTATTGCTGGAGGCCGGTGGTGACGTTGATTCTCTTACAGAAATGCCAGTGGCTGCTTTTCTAATCCAGAAGACAAAAAATGACTGGCAGTATTTATCGGCGCCACAGAAGAACGCCGGAGGTGGATATCCAAACAGGGTATTTGTCATGGATCTAAAATTGCATTTCCTCCTATTTTAAAATGTTTCATTCAACTTGACTAATTCATGTTTGTTGAAATTAGATTTTTCTGTTGTCTTAAATCTCAAAGTTTTGTTTATTTGATTTGTTATTTCGTAATAAACAAGGGGTTCGACGGTTTTTCAAATACTGTTTTAAAAAACCAGTTTTTTTAAAGTAAATTTGTAGCATTCGAATACCGGTTTTTAAACTAAGAAAACCGATTTTTTGAAACGCGTGGATATTTCAATTCTTAAAATTTTTAAAAATCGAATTTTATCAGTTGGGACCAATTCGTCTGGGAACTGAGGGCTTAAGGCGATGAGATGCGAATTTATTAACAAGTGAAGTTATATTTGAATTTCTGTTAAATGAACTAAAAAATTTGAACTCTGAATTTTTGCTGTTGAAATTAGTATATACTTTAGAAAAATGAATTCAAAAAAGAAGACAAGTAGAATTAGTAAATATGTTGCTGTATTTGCAAAATCCACAAAACAGTTCTAGTTCAGTGAAGAAATCTAGCTTGCTTTCTTTAGTTTCAAAAACCGAAATTATTTATTAAGTTACTTATTATTTTAAAGTTATCTAGAAAGATATATTTTCACATTTTTATGTGGAAATAGATTCTAATTAAGAGCAAATCGAAGAAACTACTCATGAGAGTAATGGTTTTAAAAAGAAGCAACAGAAAAATCAATTCATAAGTTTCTTGAACACCTTGAAGCAAAACTTACGAATCCAAAGATACTAGAAGCTGAATTTTCAGTATTTGTGGCAACAAATAAAAGAAGAAACAATTTATTATTTGATGCCATGAAATCCGAGCTCAATACCTATTGAAAGAGTATTTTGAATTTCAGGCAATATTGTCCAAAATAAGAGTAGGACATAGTGAAAGTTCAGTCAATACTTTATGTATTTAAAAATCCAACTTTTCTCAGGTAAAATTATAATTAGTGAAATCAATATAAATATTATTCAACATTTTTGTTTAAGTGATCGTTATTTTGTGCGATTGATGAGTATATGTAATCCTTAATTTTTTATATATGTTGATATGGATTTTATATAACTTAGAGAAAATATAGTTCCCTATTCTATTTTTTTTTTCACAAAAAAAAATCAAAAACAGGTTAAAACCAGTTTTTTGGAAGTATGGAATTTGAAAACTGGTTTTTCAAGAAGTCGGTTTTTGTATAAGCCTTATAATAAATGGTCAGTTAGCTGATTATTATAACACAATTAAATTTAGAATATGTATGAGTAGTAATTTTTGTAATAAATTTATAAAAGGACTGAAAAGTTTTTAATGTTTTAATAGGGATTTATATAAATAAATTGCATGTAATGTAGAAAATTAACAAATATTTAATAAATTAGATTTTAAAAAATCTCTGAATTTAAAATCATTTTCATTGTTAGAGAGGAGTTTAAAATTACAAATTAAACACGATATCATTCTTGCAATATTTCTAAATGAAGCTTTTATATAACTTAAACTACATTGCAATGCATATTAACTCGTTAAGTTAAACTACTTAATTAATAAGTGGTAGCATTGCACTTTTTTTCAAATAATTACATTCTGACCGTGTCATTTATTGCTAATAGAAATTTAAAATTTGACAATGGAGAAATTATATTGCCCAGATATTAAAAAATAAAGGAAATTGAAAAGATAAAAATATGATCAACAACTGCCATTTCCACAGTCCAAAATCAAAGAATGAATGTAATGCTGAAAGCATATCATTTGTGAACTAATTTTTAAAAAAAATTAATGTAAAATGTAAAAGAACTTTTGAGAAATCAGTAAAATATTGTTTGCTATTTGATACTACAAATGTATGAATATTAATTAAGCGAATATCTTTAAATTAACGCATTTGTGTATGGTTTGTTATCAGAGAATAAAATCTCCATATAAATGAGCAAATAGTGAAAACAATGGAAATTAAATGCATTTACTACAAACAAAAACACTAGCATTTTAAAAAGGAAAATGATGAAAAAAAATCATTATTTTTATCTGTAAAAAATATAGATATATCGACATCATGTGAATCGTATCAATCGAACAACAGAAACGGTGTCGAAACCATAATGTTCAATAATGGCTGCTTTTGTTGTTAAGATTTCCACTACAAACAGTGCAATATATGCTATGTTTCAATTTCACGATCGTATGAGAAGAGAATATCAGAATGTTTAAACATATTAAATTCGTTATTGCTTAAGCAGCATTTCACACTTCTAGCTCTGAATTATTAATAAAAATAAGTTTCGGGGGAAATAGAAGCCAACAAGAATATTGCTGACGAAAGAACAGATTGCAAGAAATACTTGATTCAACCGACAGTAAGAAAAATTAATTAGGTGTGTACTCTTAAATCTTATAAATAAAAGTGTTAAAACAAAGTGATCATTCATTGCATATGATCTCGCTTATATTCAGTGCATATATCTTGTACTGAATCCATAGAATAAGTAATTATTGATTTCTTCATGGAATTAAAAAAATTTATATGGGTTTAAGTCGCAGTTGGCATGATGGAAATAATTCGAACATAGGTTATTATGGATATATCATGTACGTGTCTAAAAGGATATTAGGTAAATTATTATCTGTGATATTGTTGGCAGACGTATAATAAAATAATATTTCTGATACATTTTTATGTATCTTTATGGTAGTACATTGGCATCTAAGATATTTTTATACAGAAATGACGCAGGTATTAAAATATATCACAAAAGATTTTATGCTTGGTTTCAATTTTCCTCCCCCAAAAAAATACCGAATTTTCTGTTTAAGGTATTAGGACATATCTACATATATGTTCAGAATAGTCTCCACAATTTTTCAACAGCAGTATTTTCTATAATTTATTGAATAAATTAGAAGGCAAAATTATTCATGTTCGACGTGACTCGTGTTAATGGAATTCGATTCTTAAAAATTTCGAAAATTCATGCTTTAAACGTATCAGATACAAAATATTCACTTTTAGGTTTATATTTGTCGGAACCCTCCTCACTAAGAAACAAAATGAGCTTGACGAATGAAACTCAATGCACCATTTAAATAAAAAAAATCGTAGAGTTAAATAAAATTTTAGATTCAATGATTTCTGCATAAGGGGAAGCCTATTTTGCAGTTACTTGCAAACTCATAGTTTCAAAAATGCTCATTTTAAGGCTAGTTAGATTTTATCTGAAATCAAATTATTGATTTATTTCAAATCTTTATCCTCAGAATACTACTGGTATACAAATATCCTACGAAATAATGTTGCAATGGAATTTTACTAGCTCTAAAGCTCATTAAATATTGTTCCAATGGATTTAGGATGGATGGAGTTTGGGATTTCATGGCGCAGGAGCCAAATATGGCTATACTGCGCCAAACATATAGTGTTAAAACGTCACATACAATTCAGTCATGCCTTTTAAAATTCTCGTCATAAAATGAAAGGCATCCAATAATTAATAGTATCAACATTTTTAAAAATGCAAATTACATCCCAGAAAGAAATTTTTCACAAATGTTAAAAGATTTAAATTCCAGCGAAATTTAAAAGGTGAAAATATAACTCTTGTAACATTAAAATAAGTACAATGAATAAAAAATGTTTTAAAATAATTTTTTAATAAACGCGCACACCAAAACAAGTGAAAAAATTCATTGTAATCTTTTGATTCGATGTTTCGTTATTTATCATGAATTGGGGTACTTGAAGATTCACAGTGAAGTTTTTGAGATTAACTCATTTTATTTGACAGTCTCGGGGACTTTGTTTAAAAACAGTTTTATGAACTGTGGTGGAATCAATTGAAAGTTCCGGAACAGGAAGAGTTTCATCAATTGCTTCATAGGGGTTGTACTCTAAAGCATTGTCTGATTCTATTTCGCTGTCTGTGTTTCTGTTGGATTTACTTGTGGTCATGGTTTCAAGTTCAGAGCTTGCTTCATCCATTTTATCAGTTGGTTTAGTTTCAATGTTATATTTAGTTTCAATAGTATTCAATGGAATGGTATTTCCTGAGAGCTAATATTAGAGACTGGAATAGATTGGGAGACTTCTCGAGGTGAAGTCCTCCAGCATTTAGAATTCGAAATGTTTTCAGAATTTTGTTTGAGATCTTTTTTATATTTTTTCTTATAAGTAACAGTTTGAAATTTATCTTGGTCCTGAAAATAAAATCTGAAGTAATTGGGATATCAGAAGAATCTGGAGGTTTAGGAAGGATGTCAGTGTCAGATGTTTTGGCACTTAGCAGAGATTTTGCTTTCTTCCATTGCTTCTTAGGGAAGCGAGTTAAAGAAGATTTAGAATCTTTAGACTGAGAAAAGGACTGGAAATTGTTTTTCGAAGTGGAAGCTTGGTCTCGATTAGCTTCAGGTTTTTGTGAATTATTGCTTTTTAAAGATTCAATCACAGAATGTTTGCAGGAACAGTCACGGGAATAAGCAGGATGTGGCCCAGAACAGTCTTAACATTTGAAGGTCTGAGAGCTACAAACTGAAGTTTCATGGTCATTAGCTAAGAATTTTGCACATCGCCGGTTGCCGCGACAAGTTCCCTGTGAGTGTCATTTGAAACAGCCCAGAGGATTCGGTACATATGGCTCAACTTTGGATTGTATGCATGCATTATTTTTGGAAGTTCAGGGCTGTTGAAAGTTAGAGCGACATGTTTTGTTGGAATAAATGAACCCTCACGTTTAATTTTTATGCGATGAACTGCACAAACTTTTTGGGAATATAATTCTTGAACGAGTTCAGTCTCCTAACAATCGAAAAGATCAAAATCAGAGATGACCCCTCGGGAAAAATTCAATGTCCAGGGAGGAGTTACCTCTACAGGAAAGTCTCCAAGTTTTGATAATTTCTTCATCGCAACAATCTGAGTTTATGATGAGGTCTCAATAAGAAGATCCCCAGACGGAAGTTTTTTAGTAGATTTGACATCGCCGATAAATGAAGAGATCAGTTTTTGAACGATGAAAGGTGAAACTTTATGGAAGGTCTTTGGAGTGTGTAAGATAAGAAATTTGGTATCTTCAGTGATAGGAAAAAGTGGCAAAGTAACAGAAAACTCCGTGCAAAACGACAAAAAAATTTGGGCCCCAACCGCACCACCCGCCACGGAGCCCAACAAGGGAAGGCAGCCACCGGCTCTGGCCATTCCCAGCCTCGCAGCTTACCTTGATGCTAGCCAGAGCTTATACGCTAAGATCCACTTCCTGGAACGTATACCACCCTTAACGCAAAGCCCCAGAAGGTGACCATTCGCTTGATCCCCTTGAGCACACCAGTCGATTGATACACCGGAGACCATAATGTACCACCCGTAAAAGGGATCACCACTCACGGCCAACACGTGGGAGTATTTGCATTCCACCGGAAGCAAACAGAATATCTACAACTTGTCATGGAGAACTTCCTCGTCTACCCTCGAGGGAAAGAAAACTTACAGCAAATAGGAAAAGGTGGAGGGGAGAATAAAATGAAATGGAGTGAATATCCCTGGGTACCTAGGTATTGGGACACTGATACTCACCTAAAGTAGGTGAGCTCCTGAGGGGCCAATGGATTTAGAGCTCAACAGAAAAACTATGTAAAAAAGAAGCAAACTTTATGTACCGTAAATCAAACTCCACATTGCAAAGCATAATTTAAATCTTGATAAATAAGCTATTTGTACGTAATTTGCATTAATAAGTCAAAAAAAAGTTAATGTTTGTGAGATGTTTTTTTTTGTTATTTTTCTACTAAAATTACATCGGGATTTAATGACTCATGTTAGTAGCATCAATCGAACACTATCTATAAGTAGTATCAATTCTATCTTTCTAAATTCCATTCCTCCTTGCAATATGATTATGATCAATTACGACAAACTTAAATTAAGCCTATATAACACATTATTTTTTTCTTAAAAAGCTAAAATTTAAAAAAGGTTTCAAAATAAAAATAAAAAGATATGTTTAAAGGCTAGGAAATCTGAGAATAATTACTTTTAAATAACTTTTGATTGGCACAAGACTTCCTCTTCCTATATAATTTCTTTAGAAAAAGCATTATGAAAAAGACATTTAAAAAAAATCGGGGGTGAGAGAAAACCACAAATTCACTTTGATTTTTGAGATTTTAGCTTTAATTGTTATTACTTATGTTTATTTATTGTTTATCACAATTTCGTAAAAACCTGAAGAGTCAGATCTCACGTAAATTTCTATCTCTCTCTCTCCGTCTCTTTTTATGAGAATGAAAAAAATCTCATAAGTCAAAGAGAAGAAGAGTTTGAATAAGGTACAATCCTTGATTAAAATATTAATTTCTTCGAACTTTTTTTTTTGTATTCGTTTTTTACAGCAATTCCCAGTGCCTAGAGGAAAAGGTCTAGGAGGTTCTAGTCTTCTAAACTGCATGTTGTATGTGAGGGGTTGTAGGGAAGATTATGATAATTGGGCTCGAAATGGAGCAACAGGCTGGTCATGGAATGATGTCTATCCATACTTTTTGAAAGCAGAAAATAATACTGATCCTGATATTGCAAACAATGGTAAGTAGCACAATATGCAACTGCTGATTTGTGAAAAAATCTTTTTTTGTTCCACTCTTCTTTAGAAAAGACACAATCTAACAGCTGTTGTTATATTATAGTTCTTGCTTCTATAGTTTATTAGTATTACAGTTAGTTTGTTGTACATATGTGAAACAATATAGGTGCCCTGTCTTAAACTTTGAATGATTTTACTTTTAGCATACTGAGTGTTCTTTGTTCATGAAACATTCGGATATTTTTCTATCTATTAGTTTCAGAGCTATTCTAACGCAGGCTAATATTCTGTATTAATTATTTAGTAGCTAAACAACATGGAAATACGATTTGTGAAAAACAATTTTTATTCATTATATTTTTGCATATAAATTCTTAAGTGCAAAATGTCACTGCAATCCCATATTCTCTTAATAATTATATAAATACAGGGTGGTTATAATTAAAGTGACCATTTTGAAATGGACATGAAAAGAAAACGAAGGAACCAAATTTTATAAAATTTTATAATAATTTAAGGTAGGAAATGGAAAGCTCCTTTCGGCCACTTCAAAAAAGAGGAAGGGGTTCAAAAACTTTCTACTAGTGGAAAGTGACACTATATGCAATATTGTAAAGCAAAATATGACTTGAAGACATATGTTTAAAATATAGTTAATTTAGATTGAAATGAAACTGTTTGTAGGGTTATGCAATATGTCTTATGATTGACTTACTGCAAGAAAAATCAAATGATTTCGACCGATGTACTTTACATCTCATTTGGATTTCCAAATAAAAGTGAGTCTGCAACTCAGATTTCTTATTATTTCGAATTGACGATGTTTCTAATTGTGAAAGAACATTCTTTTCTTGTGAAATGTTACTAAGAATGCGACAGCATTAAAATGCGTGTTTCGCAAGGGTATCGTTCAGTAAGAGGAATACGCCGAGGTATATTCTAAGAGCTGTTGTTGAGAATGCAGCAATGCGATTTAACTTCTATTTTGTAATCATTAGTTATTATATACTTTAGCAAACGTTGTTTGACATGCAACTAAATAATAGGCAAAATATTTGTTAGCGCTTATATTTGTGTAGATAAAAGGGGAAGGAGTTACTTATATGATTAAATAAAGAAAGCGATCTGATAAATATTAAACAATTTCTCAAAATAAAATTGATATAATTTGTTTGAATGAAAACATTTTAAGCGATTACTTTTTTTAGCCTCATACTCAAAATAACATATTTCTTATCATTAATTGACAAAAATCATTAGTTTTTTTTTTAGAACAGATATTAACATTCATCCAGACATCTCTTAAATTATGGATTATGTGAATGAAGTAAAAATATCAATATTCAATTAATATTACTTTTTTAATTTGCTTGATAAAAATGTGTCCATTTCTAAAAAGGTGTTATAAAGCATGTTCAATGTGATAACCATCATATTCTGAAAGCAAGTTAAATTATACTACTGTATTCTCAATAGTAGCTCTTTGCATATAAGAAAGTTGTCTGTGTATCGCTTACTTTAGTTCTGTTAAATCGCTTAGATTATCATCCTAAACAGGGCTTTTTTGATAACACACATTAAACAACATGATTTAATACAATTAAACACAATTTAAATCGATGTCTTCAAGTCCAATTTTGCTTACAAATATTGCATATAGCACTATTTACTACCTGGTGGTGAGTTTTTGAACTTTTTATTGGCAGAAAAGAAATTCCCATGACTTCCTTTAAATTATTACAATGTTTGATAACATTTAAACCAGTATTTTTCGTTTTATGGTCATTTCAATGGGGAACATAAAAACCAAGTACAACCAACCTTGCACTTATAAAAACCAAAAAATTTGAAACTGTTCAGATAAAAATATAAAGGCAGATAATATTAGTGGATAACCATGATAGAACTTGAAGTTGCAAATTAAAACTCTTAATACTAAAAAAGATAGAATTCCCATTATAATAAATGAAATTGAAAATAAAAATTAAGAGTATAGTTAAGAAATGTATATATCGTATAATGCAAAAACACTATTGAATGAATATTAATGAGGGAACTTTCGAACAACAAATCCTGTGAATACATATTTTGTACCCAAAACATTAATTACATTACAATCTATTTGTTTTGTATCCATTATAATGGATACAACTGAGAATGTTTTTCCTTCAGATGCGTTTCTTTAAAATAAATGTTTACTCCATTGAGTCCATACAAACACATTATTTGAAGTAATATTTTTTTTAATAAATAGTAAAGAGAACTTATTTTTGCTTACAATGGCTACCACATTTTATATTTATTGCTTTTAAGATTTCACCGGTCACCCCGGGCTCATATATAGGATTGCTATTATTAAGGTTCGACTTTTAAATAGTCATAAAAGGAAAACTACTGGATTAAATGTTACCAAACTTGGTAATAGTTTAAAGTAGAAAGTAGGAACGTCTTTTTTGGCAAAAAAGTTCAAAACCATGCCAGCAGGAAAGAAAAGGGGCTTTATGTAGCATTGTTAAACAAAACAGGACATGATGACATTGATTTGTGTTTAATCATTTCTAAAATGTGTTTGGAAAATATGTTTGTTGTGTGTTATCTAAAAAAGCACTGTTAATGGTGATAATCAAAACAACTTGGAGGAACTGAAAGATACACTGACATGTGCGTAGCATTTTTTCTGATATGCTAAGAGTTATTGTCGAGAATGCAGTAGTGCGATTTCACTTGCCATCAGAAAATGGTGGAAGCCACATTGAACATGACTTGTAACATGTTTCAGAAATGATTAAACACATTTTAAACCGATGTCTTCAAGTCCTATTTTGCTTAACAATATTGCATACACCGCCATTTCACCCCTAATAGTGAGGCAAGTTTTAGGGTGTTTTTTAAACTATTACCAAGTCTGATAACATTTGGTCTAATGATTTTCTTTTATGACTATTTGAAACTGAAACTGTAATTATAACCACCCTGTACATCACATTGTAAGAAATTCAGGCGGCAGTTGATATATTGAAGAAAATCAGATTTTGCTTCCAGCGCTGTGTATAGGTAGTACGCAATATATACACAGGGACCGAAAGAAAATAAGATTTTAATTATAACAAAACATCTGAATCTAATGTTAAGATTATAATTATAACAAAACATCTGAACGTCTGAAACAATGAATTAATTCTTCTGAGTTCTCAACTCATGATAAAGGATTAAGAATTTCAGTAGAATTTTATCTTTTTTATAGGCTATCATTCTACAAAAGGTTACTTAACAGTGAGTACTCCTCCAGAAACCAATGCTTTTAAAGAAGCTATTGCTGCAGCAGCTTCAGAAGTGGGTTACGAATACAGAGATATCAATGGAGAAAAACATACAGGTATGCAAATAATTCTACCATACCCCAATTTAATTCTAGAATAATAATTTTCATTATCTTTAGAGATGCTTAACAATTGTTGGTCAATCGTACACGATTAAAACTAATTTATTTTCAAAATACATTACTTTTTAAGCATTTTTCATCGTATTACAATTTACAATTCATGTATTCATAAACTTATATTCTAGTTGGAATATTCATAGGGCTCTCAATTTAACTTTAAAAAATAGGAATTATTTTAATTATTAATGGTTCATAGAGCATTCTAATGACCAAAGATCTAATTATCAGCATTTGTCATTCTGTGTAACTTCTGACTGAGCTGGAAAATAAATAATATATTAGATGATTCAACACTTTCTAATAACTGTAATAGAACTATTATTACGACAATAAATAAAACGTAAATATTATATATATATATTATTGAAAAAATATGCATAAGTAAATACCAGATACAAACAGGGTAGCTTGCGTAAATACGTGGTTTCTCTTCAGTAAATTAAAATCATTTTTTAATAAAACAGTACTTAACATGATTTATTTATTTATCATTTAAAAGATTTCAAATTCATTAGACATTTCTTAATAAAGCTACAGATCTCTTTAAAAAAAATTCCTTCCGACTAGCAAAATTGGTTTTGTTTAAATATATAGGGGGAGACAAATGATGTGCCCGATTTTAAAAAATCATATTTTAGAAACTACTGCACCTATTACGGTAAGTGATTCGTAAATTTAAAAAGAAATATACTAAGTTTCTTTAATTTAAAAATGCTTGATGCGTGATTCTTTTGTAACACGGTATACGTCCAATCTGTAATCCAATTCATAGCAAACATTTTGTAGAATCACTCTGTCAATGGTTCTGACTGTTTCACAAATGCGTTCTTTTAGTTCTGATAGTGTTTTCGGCATTGATGGCGCATAAAAAAATGTCTTTGTCGCAACCTCAGAAAAAAGTTTGTGATACTACAAATTATTTGGAACGAACTAGATTACAGATTGGTAGTATACCGTGTAACAAGATAGTCCCACATCAAAAATTTTAAAATTAAAGAAACTTGGTATATTTCTTTTTAAATTCATATAGCACTTATTGTAATCTATGCAGTAGTTTTGAAACTATGATTTTTTAAAATAGGGTCCATCATTTCTGATCACCCTGTACTACTACTCGAACAAGCGACAGATCTTCTATGGTGTCAACACTAGATGACATAACAATGAGATTTTCAAGCTGTATTTCAATCACACGACTTCCTTAACTTAGGTTAACAAATAATGACGAAATTCAAACGTATACATCAAAGGTCTTAACAACTTGTAACTCCGTCAACTCTAAAGCTCTAAAAGCTTCCAACTATTAAAATACGTTTAATATGAAAATTCTACTTAATATAAGACAGTTATTAGTTTCCTGTTATTCTGTGAGAGCTTCATGCCTTCTTATAACGAGTTGCCTTAAGTCAAACATAACAATAATTACGATAAATTATTTTAGATTTCGGTTAATTGGCGAAAGTTTTAGTAAAACCAATAGAATAAATAGATAGAATGCAAAATATTCTCAGGTAGAAAATATTATACAACTTTAAAATCAATTGAAATTTCTTCCTATTTTATTATTTGCTACAAATAGACAGATGATAGCAATTCTTTTTGTAGGTTTTGCTAAGGTTCAGGGAACTATAAGAGATGGCAGAAGATGCAGCACAGCTAAAGCTTACCTTGTACCTGCTGAAAATAGAGAGAATCTGCACATTGTCAACAAGGCATTTGTTCAAAAAGTAGGTATTTTAACGAAGAATGTATATGAGTTAAATTATTTACTGTTTTAGATTTGTTTGCTTTCATACGCATGTATGTACACGTTATAATGAGAAACAGAAATTAGATTCTCTGGTTAATATTGAACCCATAGTCTGATGAACATCGAATGATGATTATGTACATCTTGATATTCGCTGAGCATATGTTCTTCACTATAACATATATCAGGTACTACTTGTCAAAACGAGTGGATGCATACGTTATGCATCCACTTAGTTTCTAGGGCGCATCAACATTTCAAAGATATATGTTTTCACCGAAAAAAATATGTAACACATTGATATAATTTTAGGTTTTATCAGTGACGTAATATGGAGTTAAGCCTTTCAAAAACTGCTTTGGAAGGGGAGAAAATGTCAAGCACATTTTACTAAAGACAGTTAAATTCAGTTTTTTCTGTCTTAGTTGTAAAATATGAAAACAATTTAGAATATAAATATCAAACTATGTATTCTTTTAAAGAAATTTTATTTAATAAAGTCGATAATCGCATAAATGTAAAGTGCTGTTATATCTTTTATGCCTTGTTATTCAATCCTTATTACAAGTTAATGCCTTTAATTTTTTAGATGAGTCATTTAATTTAGATTTCGATGCAAATTTGGTTGCATGGCTCAAAGATGCCGCCGCTCTCTCTCCTGTTAAATGTATAGCATTTCAAATGTATTTAAAAAGAGACTAGCAAGGCATTTATAGTACCGTAATCAAAATTGTTATATCTTATTCCTAATAACAAACAAAATTACTTTTCTGCAAAATGTTGTACTTATTTCTGACAGATATGTTATATAAGAGACAATTGAACTAATAGTACTCTATATCATTAAATGCTCCTTCAAACAAAATCAAAGAAATCGTGGCAAAAACCTTGTTATAATTATTTTTGAAGATTTTTTTATAGATTTCTATCCAATGTTAGAATATAGAGCACATTTGAAATCCGTCTTGTTTGTGCCTTGTAAAAGATAATTTAAACAAAAACAATGTAATGAAATAGACTAAAGAATTCGCCGCATTCTTAATGCAAATAAAGCAGAACACATAGCTTGCGGGCTTTGATATTTGTCGGTGCTTCAGCCGTCATTATTTCTGACATTTTTACTGCCATGCTTGTAAAAGATAGAACAAATTATAAACCATTACGCCATATACAGTCTTCTCCATAATGTTTTTCAACACAATTATTCTTTGAGCAGATATCGTCGGGATTCGGAAAACTTGATGCTTACAGTCTGTGATAATAAATAGAAAAACAAATAACACAAAGCTGAGACACCACTTTTTTTAGTCCTTTAAGAGGCGGTGATTATATATTTCTTTTTATTTTAAGTTTAAAAAAATACAAACTTTCTTAGACATCAATCAAGGTAGATTTCTTATTATTTTAGGAATATTCATAATCAGAAAGATTTCGTCAATTACATTAAAAGATAATTTTTAAATCTTTAAGCTGTAAAAGTAAAATAACTGACCGTTCGAAAAGTTAGTAGAGTACTTTTTCCCCATTTCCAATAGTTTTCGAAAAAAGACTGTTAGATGTCATGTCACTTTTGTGTATTATTAGATCTAATGTTGTCAGATTCATTATTAGATCAGCAGACCAGAATAGCCTGGTTGGTAAGGTGTTTGATTCGCATTCCTTTTGTTGTGAGTAAGGACCCACCAGCCAAAGACTCCTTGTGTGCAGTGTTGGCTGGCTCACGTGTAAATGTCTCGTGTTCACTAAGTCATCCACGTCGAGAGTCATACCATTGGGAGTATTTGATCAAAGGTGATCATTCTCTGGTTCAGGCCTAAATTTCTATCTGTGGAATGAAGGAATGAAATGCATGACGGGTGAGTAGTTAAGGTGTACTCTTGGCC
Organism: Argiope trifasciata; assembly: GCA_026543055.1. Taxonomy (NCBI): domain Eukaryota; kingdom Metazoa; phylum Arthropoda; class Arachnida; order Araneae; family Araneidae; genus Argiope; species Argiope trifasciata. Next base: position 4,902,290 of record JAPMOQ010015914.1, read on the forward strand.
CTAAATGGCTCTACTGAAAAGTAAGAGAAGTAAAAATGGCTTAAATTCGTTAACAATTTTTCCTCGGCCTTATCAATAAGGGCCATTAGAAACAAGAATATTGTCAAATCAAATATCGCTACCGCGGAAAATTTTTATGCAGTTGATGCGAAACCAACTCAGTAAATTTCTATCTTCATCTAGGTTCTTATCAATAAAAATAAAGAAGCTTATGGAGTCAGGTTTGAAAAAGATGGCGATGTTTACGATATACGAGTCCGAAAAGAAGTTCTTATGAGTGCTGGATCCATTAATTCCCCACAAATACTTATGCTTTCAGGAATTGGTCCAAAAGAACATTTGGAGGATTTGGGAGTAAGTTAATCAGATCAATCATTTTAAAGATCAATTAAATTTATTTCAATGTATACAAAAGTACCCAAATATTGGTATAATAATTTTTAGAAAAGAGTTGTAAAAGAAATATCTTTTAGAGGAAATTTCTATCACATTTGTTCATTTCCATTTGAGCCGCAATGGATTGGTGGATTGGTAAGTTAAACCGAAGAATCGTCGTTTAAGCGGGTATGATGTACGTTATATCTGCCGTCATCAAATGTCCACCTGCTGGTTTGGAGAGGGGCTGCCAGATCGGGTGCCACTCTCGTCATTTGATAACAATTAAAAGTTATGAGATCGCTCCCAAAATAGCAATAGTGTAGCTTTAAAACACGACGTTAATATAACTAATCAAACGGTTCCAGTATATCAGCAGGTAAATAAAAAGTCACAAATCCAAATTTTTTACAATGCTCATTATTTATATATACTGGTTAAATTAGTACTATTTTAACTCATCGGATAATTTTTCCCATCAATATTTCGATATGAATTTAACATGCAATGCAAAATTAATGACATATTTATTGTAAATATAATATGAAATACATCGCATAATTAAATGAAACTATTTACGTTTTCTGAAACTAAAGTAAAAATAATTTGGACACACATCATATGCAATCAAATTTGCTCGTTTACTTTCAGTTTTCTGCTAATTTTTCAACTTAGTCCCAAAAAGCTAATGGATCAGCAAAATTTAAATTCAAAATCCTATTTTGCTGTGAAATGTTATTCACAATGTCATTTAAGGGAGGGACTAGAATTTGATAAAGAAGAAAATAGTTATAATTTCCCTTTGATAAAAAAGCAATTAACGATTTAAAACATTCTCTTATACTTATATTTATGATGGGCAATGTTTGAATGCAATTTTGTAAAAATAGTAGTATAGATTTCTGGAAATACATAAAGGTTTTTCTTAAAGCGTTATTTTATTTTCATAGAAGCTGCATTATATACCTTGTAAATTATGAACTATGAGTTTTAAAAATGATGATGGACAATCTTTCTTTTATGCAATGACTGATGCTATCGAAACAAATACAAACGAATGGAGCCTGACACATAGCATGCGCAGAATTTTCAAACTAGAGTCTAAAGATTGTGTTTTTACCTAAAGGCAACTGTAAAAAGGAGAATACTTTATAACTCAGAAGATATCATTTAAAGTATATTCTGAAAATAACCTGTACCTTATCAAATAAGTTTATGAGTGAGTGCTTAACTATTGAATATTAAATAATATTCACCTACTTTTCAAACGAAGGGTATTTCGCCCAGTAGTCTGTTAGCCTGTTTGTTGATAGGAGCAATTCTGTCTTCTCAAATCATTCAAGTTAACAATAATGTTGTGAAATAATGTAAGAGTAAATAATAAATTTTTAGATATATCCTATTCTTTTATTTATTCGATTGTACATAGAAAAGCCATTATTTGTGTAATCTTATTTAGATTTTCCCAACAGCAGTTAAAGAACAAAACATTTTCGTAACATTTTTTTTTCCAGATAAACGTTATTGCCGATCGTCCAGTTGGTAATAATTTACACGATCATGTTGGAAATATAATGTTGAACTTCGTAGCCGATGACGCAAGGCCTATCTTCCTAACGAAGGCCATTTCGCCCATTAGTCTGTTAGAATATAGATTTAATGAAACAGGTAAAAATGCTTTAATAATCAAATATTTCATGTTCTACAGAATATATCCAATTTATGGTTATTCAAAAATATGGTGATTAAATATTATTAAATCCTTGTAGTATTATAGTTCCAGATTATCCTTTTGTCACCAGTTTCTGGAATCATTTATTGTACATGCTATTATGTACATATATAGTATAATATCTGGAGTACCAAGCTCTGCTCAGCCATTTTTTTAAACTGTGTGCTTTTTTGGAGAAAATATTCGGATACGAATCATATTCTGATTACATATGAATATTTTTAGTCTTATCTATATATGAACTGAAAGCTATGTATATGAACCATGAAATAAAATGGAATCCTGAATGCAATTAGTGTTAAGTGTTTTTCGAACTAATGTGTTACATTGCTGTATTCATTTAATATTTTATCTATCATTACTTATATTCTATTAACTTACACTCAGTTTTATCATGGGGAAACTCGAGATGGTGCTATATGTTAATGTCAACATGACAACAGATAGAAAAAGACTCTAATAGCTAGTTTCAAAAAATATTGTATGTGTAAAGTTTGAATTTGTTTTTGTTTTCAGGAAAAATACATATATAGATACATGAAAAAAATAAAATTTATATTATATATCTTATATCTTTAAGATATTTGATTTCAGCATTTAGTGTTTAAAATAATTTAAGTTTGAATATATATTTAGATAAAAGTATAGATAATTTAATGAAACATTACATGATTGTTTGATATAATCTAATTATTGTGTAGATTATTTATTCATAAGTTAATAGTTAAAGCATGCTGAACAGGAAAAGTATTTTGAAACATGAAAATCTATATAAAGATAACTTGTAAAATCTAAATGTTTTTTCATTTTAATTTTAAAAATATTTACATATGTAATTCCTATAAATCCAATGAAAGTATAGGATTATAAATAAGATATGAAATTTCCTAAATTTCTTTCCTACTTTTAATATAAAGTGTATGTACAATATTTACTGTTTAAGATATTATTTATTTTATTACAAAAGCACTCTCTTGCTCTATTACCTTCTTCCATATATCCGGGAGTCTCATTATGCCTTCTTTCCAAAATTGTTGTGTTTTGAATAAGAAATAATCCTTGAGGTACGCGTTTATTTCTTTGATGAATTTAAAGCGTTTATTGCGACGATAATCTTTTAAGGACAGAAATAAATATTAATCAAACGGAGCTAGATCTGGAGAGTAGGCAGAATGCGGTAAAAAATTCCAATCAAAATGTAAGAGCTTCTCTCATGTGGCGAATCCAATATGTCGTCTTGCGTTGCCCTGATGAAAAACAACTCCTCGTCTGTTCATTAATTCTTACATTATCCATTCACGGATACATTACCCACCATTCTTTACATTATCCACCAAATGGATAAAATAAATTTTTCCAGTGTATTAGCGGCCTTGCGACAGCTGAAGGCCTATTGTCCTTACACCAAGTGTTACTCATATTTTCCTATAAAATCGAAGTTTCGTCTGCAGTGACAAGCCTCTTTAAAAATGAGATGAGAATGAAATTATTGGGACACCACAATACTAAAGATTTGTGAACAGCAAGATTTTTGCCTATTTAATAGTCTGTTTTTGTTTAAATGTTTTTACATTTTCAAAGATAACCACTTGCAGATTTAATTTGAGAAGGAATATAGAAATAATTCGACCATTATAAGATAAATAATTTAATAAGAGTAGTGCAAAAAACCCCGAATGCTTCAAGGAGATTCTTAAAGGAAATACAATTTTTGAAAAAATATTCCCTTTTAATTCGTATTAAATTACGGTAAAGTTACTTTAAAAAATAAAATAAGACAGATAAGAACTTTTTTATTCAAAAATTGATGAAAATCAAACAATGAATTAAAATGGAAAGTATTTGAAATATTACGAAATATTTTTTAATTCTATTTTAAATCAATATTTTTTAATTGCTGATTAATTACCAATTATAGGTCCGGACACCAGTCTTTCTGGTGTTGAAGGAATGGCTTTTTTGAATACTAAGTATAATGAAGAGGCAAATTTGGATTGGCCAGATGTACAAATTCATTTCGTTTCTGGTTCACCAGCAACTGACTACACTGAAAGTTTTAGAATAAGTGTTGGAATGCCTGACCAGGTAAATAAATATGTTAGATGTGGAATATATAAAACAAATACGGAAACAATTAAATATAGGGTGCCTATAATTAAAAGATGGTATCATAAAATTTCCTACTGAAGAAATTATGAAATCAAGAGTAGAACATAATAAAAGAATGGAAAAATTTTGAGCTAGTAAAAAATTTTGTACAAACTTCCATCACCAGTGAATGTTTTTTAGGGAGTTATATTTTTAGCGCACATTTCAATCATTAAAAAAAAGTATTGCAATAAAACATATATAAAATACTACCATCAATTTCAATTTATATCTGTAATTATAAAATAACATGTGTACACAGTTCATGGTAGAGAATTCTAACAAATACCACTAGAACATCCTTAAATGCTGTCAGATCATGAAGAAGATCTGGTGAATTAACAAGTTTTCAAGTATTCGAATGCCGTCCACAAAATGCCAGATATTTTCGAAAAGATTTTCTAATTCACAAGTTGCTTCTATGAAACATACATTACTATGAATGTAGCAATTTTAAATAATGATGCGAAAATCGCATATATTTTTATAGATAAAGAATAAGATGTTCAAAAAATATTTTTATACTTTAAATAATTATAAATAAAAAACAAAAAATATGCATGATACTGTTTTCGACATAAAAGTTATTTAAATTCACTTGCATTGTCAGCTTCCTGGGTGGGCGAAAGAAGAAACCCCCTCCTTTCAGAATGGGTTTTCATGCAAGTTGGACCAAGAAATAGATGCTCATTTACCAAGTAGGAAATGAAATTATTTTATTTATTACTGTTCACATTTACCTCAAATTAAGCAAGAGAGAGATCTAATATTGCAATTTTATTACGATTTAAAATTTTATTTAGTTAACCAAAGTATAATTTGATATGTTGAGATTCACAATAAGTTATTTAAAAAACTACAGGTCACTTTATTTCATATAGCTAAAAACAGAAGATGTAACTCTTTTCACATAAAATTAAACATTAGAATCTGAAAATAAGCATATCATTAGAACAACACCATGTAAGCATCTGCAATGTCAACAGGATTGTTTTTTTTTTTAATTTACATGCCACCTGGGATCAGTTATGCTATTCATTAACTGCCGATTTTCTATATGTATAGTCCGAAATTTTTGTTATTATATATTTATGTTTGCTTAAATTGATAATATAATTTGTGTGTCACGACATATGCTGTGAAATGTCTCTGGTGAAACGAAAACTGCGATATTGAGTGTTTGATTTCATGCAGTAAGATAAAATAATTTCTTTAAAAACAATTCTTTATCGATTTTTTTAAGCTATTCAATAAAACGAGCATCTGTTTGTCACTGATAAATTTTTCAACGCATTTTTAAAAGTGCAGTAAGAGTTTATCTGTGGAATTGTCATCATTCAGCATGTATCTCGTCTGTAATGTTTTTATGTAAGCATTGTTGTTTTGTGATTCTGGTTTATTTGGGAACTTGGCTTTAAATGACTGCACAAAATTTAAAAAATTCTATGAAAACATTTTTTTATTTATAATTAATTCTAAATTTTGTAGGTATACAAGAAAGTGTACGAACCATATCTTGGAAAGAATAGTTTCACCTTCTTCCCTGTTCTTCTGAGACCTAAAAGTAGAGGAACTCTTCGACTTAAATCAAATGATCCATATGAGTATCCTCAGATTGATTTCAATCTTTTTGCTGACGAAAGAGATTTGGATAAAGTAGTTGACGGTGAGTTGTTTTGCATTCATAAAATTATTAACATTTATATTATTTTTCTGGTGATTTATCTATAAAGAAAATATTTACTTCCGTAATTATTTAATACCATGATTAAATATTATAAATTTTTGTACAAGTTATTAAGTACTTATAGGTATTCTAAGCACAGAACAAATTCTAATATATTTTACTTTTGCCACTTATGCCACTCTTATGCCACTTTTTCAAATATATTCTGTTCAAATTTGAAGTCATTCTCACCTATGCATCTCACCTTTTTATAGCATTTTGATTATGGGTCTTTATTTATAATCACCTTATATATATTCGCTTATAGAGTTTGTTTTATTCGAAATATTCTCTAGAAGAATTTTTTCAATTAATCTTATTTTCATGAAGTTTTGGACTTCATATTTTCTCATTTAATATTTAAAATTAGTTGAAAATATTTCAATCATAATATTATATTTTATAGGGAAGTAACTATAATAGAACAACTATATTTTATAGAGCACTATATTTTATAAAGCAATAGAATGTTTCTTCAAATATGTCGATTAATTTTATAATTTCCAATTAAGTTATATAATATCTTCCAATATCACTTTTTTAACATACTCTGATAAATTTAAAGTTGACAAAGTTTTCATAATTATTAAAAAAATTATTTGATTTATTTCAGTTATGGAGCAATGCATAAACCTTGTAACAAACACAAATGCCTTTAAGAAAATCGGAGCTAAGATGTTCACGATTAAAGTGCCTGGTTGTGAGAAATATGAAATTTATTCGTATGATTATCTCAGATGTGTCGCCAGGAATTACCCTTTCAACATTTTCCATCCTTCTGGTACTTGTAAAATGGGCGCCGCTAGTGATGACACAACTGTCGTGGATCCTCAGTTAAAGTAAAGTTATAAAAAAGAGCATTTTCATTCATATATTTTTCTCTCATAAAGCAAAAATAAGATATTGTAATCTAGCTTTGATCCCATCCAGCATTATTTTAAAACTGTTAGATTTACATGAGCTTCGTATAAAATAATTCAAACAGTTAGACAAACTGTTGGAGGTTTTTTCTAACAAATGACAAATGTTAATAAATTTTCCTTGAAAATTCAACACTAAAGCAACATTGCAATTACACTCATAAAGCGTCTTTTTACAATAATGACTAGGATTCTGTCAATTTTTAAATATTTGTGGAATGAACAACAGTAAATTAACAAAATGTGTAAAACATTTCAGAATACGAAGAAAAAGAAAAGAGAGAGATAAGACACATATATTTTCACAGAGTTTAATAGACGGGATCTATCATCAAAATACAGAATTCACTCTATTTTGTAATCATAAGGGAACACCATGTTGTTTTGGTTTGATGTTTTTGAAGCCTCAAAATTCTCGGGCAGAAAAATGAAGTTATATCGCTTTTAGGATTATTAGAAAATTATCAAGTTATCACATTTGGCAAACTATCGCCAACAAAACATTACAACTTGGCGCGAATGTCCTATATGCCTATATCCTATACGCAATTCTCCTATATGGCAAATAAAATACAAGGTCCTAATATTTGTTGCTCGAAAAAGAATAGTGAAGAAAATAGAAATTAATGCGAAGCAGCAAGGGAAGATATTAAAAGTTTTAGGCATAATTTAATTTAATTTTTAATTTTTCAAGCTGACAAAAAAAGTTTTGGAGCTCAAGACATTTTGAGATAAAAACAAACAAAAAAACCATGCCTCTTCAAACAGTGGACTATTGAGCAGTACAATAGTCGAACGATCCTTCCAAACCAGTTTAAAACTAAGATTTTAACACTAAAAAAAACTCGAGAAAAAGGTTTTGGAACTCGAAAGATTTTGAGGGGAAAAATCATTTTCTAAATATTGACGCATGCTTAATATGATAGTCTCGTGATCGTTTCAAACCAATTTAAACTGATTAAATAAATTAAAAATTATGATTTCAAGAAAAAAAATTATAAAATTGATTTTCGGGTGATTAAAAGCCATCGCTTTTCTAATTGTTGATGATTGCAATTTGAGAGTCATGTGAGAACATGACTTTTTTCTGTCAGATTGATATCACTTGACTTAATAAAGAAATAATGCTCTCATATGATAACTTGAAATTTGTAACAGTAGATTTATACTTTTTTCCTTTTTTTAAATATCATTTTTAAAATGGCGGGAAAAAATTTTAGATTTCTACAAAAATTTAAAAAATAGGCTTCCCTATGTTTAAAAATTAATTTTATTCAAAGACAAATTTCTTTACACACAAATAAATCAAAATTAAATCTTTACAATAGCAAACAAATAATAAAGTTAAAACAATTTATAGCACGAAACGTCGTCATTTGAATTCAATAGTAAAATTTGAATTAGTTTTTCATTATTAAACTAATCATATGATGAAAAATTAACGTTTGGTATAACGATTGTTTATTTAAATATTTTTACAAAATTCTATTTACTTTTTAAATTATTGTTTCACATTAAATTGACGTTTCTTCGTTATTGGTAGCACTACATTAGAAATGTTCACCAAACATCGATTAGAAATCACGATTCCATTCTTGAAATTGATATTAAAACTGGTAGCTCTCTTAATCATTGTTCATGAAATCGGATGAAAAATCATCAGATTTAAAATGAATCAAATAATAACATTGAAATAGCATTCATAGCAATAATAATAGTTTTCATAGCATTAAAATGTACCCATACTCACATTTTTTTTTCTCTGTTACATATTTTCAGAAATACAAGCATGTGGAACAGATATTTAATTTACGACAATATTAACAATTTTTGCAAATAATGATGAAAAAAATATCCTGAAGATACGTATACTTATTAATTCTAAATCTTATTCAAAAACAAATAAAAACTCATTATAAATATTTAGCAAATTTAGTATTCTATGCATTGATCTCCAAAATTCAATATTTAAAATGTTGGATGCATAACTCTTTGAAATCTTTCGCTATCCTAAAGGCTAGCAAAATTACCTATTACACTACTCACCTGTAAAAAGGTCTTTAAGGAAATTCTACAAATTTAAATCTTGAGTCGCACTTGATTCAACCGTAATTAGAATGAGATTTCTTTATAAGAGGCTACCCAAAAATTCATTTTCAATATGTTCTACTGACAAGAATTCTACTATATTTGTAAAATCAATAAAAATATTAGAAAAAAATAATTCATCATAAAAAAATGAATTCCAAGAATCTCCAAAAGGACAAAATACGGCGTAGTTGACATAAAACGTAGGTAATACTTTTAATTCCAATTAAAAATTT
>JAPMOQ010015914.1:4916028-4959379 GCA_026543055.1 Argiope trifasciata
ATATATATATATATATATATATATATATATATATATATATATATATAAATTAGCAATATAAAAGAAAACGAAACTAATTACGGAAACTCAAACAAAAACTATTTCGGATTCGAACAAGACTAAAATTTAAAAGGCAATCATAGTATTTAGTGTGCGCGAATGCAGCTACCACCAAAATACTGAAGAATCACATAAATTAGCAATATAAGAGAAAACGAAACTAATTACGGAAACTGAACCAAAAACTATTTCGGACAAGACTAAAATTTAAACTCAAAATTTAAAAGGCAGTCATGGAATTTAGTGTGCGCGAATGTAGCAACCACCAAAACACTAATGAAACATATAAATTAGCAATATAAGAGAAAACGAAACTAATTATGGAAACTGAACCAAAAACTATTTCGGATTCGAACAAGACAAAATATAAATATTAGAATGATTGAAACAATTAATAAAGAATCCAGTCTGAGGACTTTCTCAAGGGTCACCCTTCTAATTTCTTTAAAAAGAGAGAAAATAATATACAATGCATTTTAAATATGCAGTTATAGAAGGTAGAATATAGAAGGTATTTCTAAAAAATTACTTTAAAAATTAGAAAAATAATATGTTGCATTCTTCTCTTAATTCTCTCATAGATTGAGTACCCTTTAATAAAAAGAGCAAAATAATATTTATTAAACGTATAATTTCCTTCAGAAGGTAATTGTCGTTTTCCATAAATTCTTTAAGCGCATTGTAACAGGGAAAAATAAGATTCTAGTTGAATATAATTTAATTAATCGGATTTAATATACGCGAAATATAGCAGGCTGCTGCTTTCTAAGCTAGACTCAAATAGCTACAGGTTAGATAAAACGGATGTTGAGCAGGTCGTGTTTATTCATTCTTACCCAAAAGGAATATATATTAGTAAGGACCATTTATCTTGAATTGAGTTCTAATTTTCCATTCAAATTATAATTGAAATAAGTCGCTGAATATTCAAGAAAAGATTTCACTAAGGGAGAAATGATTAAAAGGCTGGGATAGTAGTTGTGAAAAAAACAGAGTTAAATAATAAAAACTAAACCGCTGGCTTCCTAATATTAATTCCAAAATGTAATTTTGAAAATTTCCATAAATATTTTACAAATTAAGAAGAATATTCAATTATGTTTTCTTTTTAAAAAACTATAAATTATGTACTAAAACTAATTGAGGTTGAAAAAAATATAAATATTTCTTTCATTCTCATTTTCAACTTATATTTATTAATTTTTTTTAATTCTCGCACACTTTCAAGTACATGCACAGGATAATGCAAAAAATGGAACCAACCGGATAAATGAAATTCAATGTACATTTTGGAGCCAAAATTTCATCCAATCGTATGTATCTTCATGTAATTTAATATTTATGAAGACGTCAAGGGTTTTTGTTTTGTTTTGCTCAAAATGAAACAAAAAAATACAATTTTAAGTGGTTTCCATTACTGAATTATACAGGAATTATACAGACTTTTAAAGTTTCATTAAATAACATAGGCAATTGTATAATTTAGGTTTTGTAAAAAGGAATTGTAAAATAATTTTTAGCTATATATATATATATATATATATATATATATATATATATGCATTCAGGTAACAATCTTCAAATGGATTCTTAATTTAACAAATGAAAACTAGTATGAAAAAAATCTTAAAAAAGCTTTTTTAGAAAACTGTAAAAATAAATCAGATTACAATAAATCCATCCAAAAATAGATATAGTGAATCAGCAAGCAAAAACTATCTATCAAAACAGTCAAATCATATGTAGTGTAATCTTTTTGATATATATTGTAAATCTAATTTAATGTGGTATTATGTATATCAAGTCTGATTAAGTTCAAATGTTATATATTTATTTTAATTAATCTCACAACAAATTAATCTAATCTAACGAAATGCATCACTCTAGAAAAAACGGATTAAACAAGATTAAAAGAGTAAATAATGCTCTAAATGCTGTGGTTGCGTTTCAGCTTCATATACTATTATATATTAGCAAGCAAACAATATACTTAAAAACTTCTCAAATCACATACAACAGATTTTGGTATGCAGTGTTTATTCTTCTATTTTTTAAATGTTAAGCAGCAGGGACTTACAAGCTATCATTGCGATTGCATTTTTTTTTAAATTTAATATGTAATTTTCACATTCACATTTAACAGTTTTTAAAAAAAATTCTAACACTTAACAATGGACATTTTTGTTAGAAATGCTTCTTTACCAATAGATTTTAAACAGCGACATTTTTTTGATCAACGGCTTAGCTGTATTAAGGTTGTTTGCTTGGAACTACTAATTAAACACTTTCTAATTCAGTGTCGATATAATTCAGAAAATATGAATCGGAAGCTTTGGCCACTCCTAAATGAAAGAGAAAAATACTCTTTTGATGTCTTTACTAATTGTTTTTCCTCTTTATTTTCCTTCTGCGAAGAATTGCTCAGTAATAAAAGGCTTTCAAAACGCCACGCCCACCAAAGGGATCAAAAGATCATCTGTTCTCTGGTTTAAAGAGTTTTGAAGATTCTTTGCATCTATATTTAAAATACCCCTCTTACACCTCAAACACACAAATGCTCACAAAATTTCAAACAATACTTAATTCTATATAAAAAGGACTTTAATATTAAAAATTTAAATATTTAAAACTAACTATAAAATATCCATTATTGCAGCTCTGTGTATAGAATTTCCTTTGAAATATAGAAGAAAAAAACCAGCAGCTACTTCCGTATAACACACCACAGACTTTAAATAAGTAAATACAGAAATCTATGACGACACGAATAAGGAAAAAAATCATTATTTAACGCAAGACTCAATATTACTTTAGCTGAAGTTAAAATATCTTAAATCTAATCTCAAATACATTTCGCTAACAAAATTAATCAAAAACATTGAGAGAAAATTAGGGAGTGTAATTTATTGATTAAATATAAAGCTACGATAACTTGGATATAGCACTATAAACATCATGGAGAGTGATTTAATTGATGATTTGGATATTATTTCATCTAATGGCATTTTTAAATCATTCTTGATAAATTGTAGATATTTGGGTCTAAATGAAGAAAATAATAAATAATTTAAGTAACAAAAATACAAGGTAAAAGAAAGATTAGAAAAATAATTGAATGAAAAAATAATCTTGTTTGTTTACTCTCTAATTAAAAAAATTAATCTCTGATCACAATTATTTTTTAAAATTTAGTTTTTATTATATTTGGATGCTTCTTTTATTATGGGCTGGGTTTCTTTTTTTGCAGATTTTAAAAATTTTCACATGGATTTAAATTTGCGTGTTAATTCTTCAATAAATTACTGGAAGTGGTACTTATTCATATGTATTAATAAATGTACTTGTGTATTTTGACGTATAACTTTGGAGGACAATATTTATGAAAACTTCTATTAGCCTGTAATCGTTAACGATTAAAGCGTTCGTTTGTGGTTAAAGCAAAATAATCAGTGCAGGGAATGTGAATTCCTTTCCTATCGATTGAAAACGAAGTCAGATACATAACATACAATACAGAAAAACATACAATTAATCTCAGGATGCAATTTGATATGTTATTAAATTTTTATTGTTAAAACTGAGCATCAAATGTTATTCATCTAACCTTTTCGTTTCGTAATTTTCGTAATTAATTACATTTGGACCACTACATAGATCGATTGCCTCAGAATGAATTTCTTGGAAAATTAGATAGGAATCTGCAGATTTGCTATTAAACCCACTTACTAAATTGCATCCTTATATCTCAGGGTGTTGTTACGCTATCTTACACAGGAAAAAAAACTAGATATAATACCAAAAATGTGTTTCCCGAGCTTAGGTAGATCTGAAACATAGAGAATCGTCAAAATCTCGAATTTGAATATTTCGCCAAAAATTTTCCACTTTATAAACTAGTACAAAATCTTTGTATTAAACTTCCATTTTGTATAATCATTCTACTTTGTATAGAGAAAGCTCAAACTGAATAATTGAGGGAAAAGTGATTTATTTTACGTGGAATATATATTTATGAACAGCTGCAAATGTTTATTTTATTCGAGTAACACATGATTATGTATTTTAAATGAAAACAAAATTAAAAAGGTTTAAGCTCTTGAAGAATTTAAACGCATAGTAAGAATTTAATAGTATATAGAAATTTAAAAATGTTTGGATGGTTGTTCTCTCCAGCCAGAGTTAAGGGCGATAAGTGAAAAAATTGATTACGACACTGGACAATCACTTAGAATGTGATGTGTTGTAAAATTTGGGCGACATGTACAGCATGTAGGTGCTCTGTCACCGAATAGTAGGCACTTGTGAGTGAAGGCGTGTTAATATAGCAACATTCTTACGCACAGGTAAGATTGGCCACAAGCTTATAAAAGGCTTAATTTAATGTAATTTATTGTTACTGCGTAAATCCCATGCTTCTTGCCAGAGAGAAAATACTCGGCTCTCAAAGTATTTCTTTGTATCACAGTATGGTATTCTGAAATTCAAGAAAAAAGTAGCAGTTTTTGCATGTCAGTCTGCTTGCTCATTCTCACGAATTACTACGTGACCAGGAAACTAGCAAAATTAAATATGGTAGCACCTATATTAAAGAGTTTGTAAACGCTGTAAGATTTTAACAGCAACTGGATGCATATCATAGTTGAATTGGCGTTATTGTGCTGAACAAGAAAGAATTACATCTCATTACTATAAAGAATAACGGAAACTTAAATAATTATAAAATAATATAAAACGATTAAAGTAAGTTCGAGTTCATTTTAGACTTGATTGTACCATTTTTTGCAGCCAGTGTGTTATGATTTATGTAAATATCGCTGAGAAATGCGATTCTAAACTGTACGCAAAAAATAAATTACTGCAAAAATTTTAAAAATTTATTGTTAAGTAACATTGACCTAAATTTAAGCTTTTTTTGAAACTAGTATCATTTTAAAAAATTGTTTCTTTATAAATTATTATGGTGATAAATCTAATACTATAATACGAGGAATGGTTGCCAAGTCGAAAATCGCCCCAGAATTAATAAACTCCGGTAAACTTGGGAGTCTGGGGTTTTTGGCCACGAGGAATCGATTGGCGCCGGTTTTGAAGCGCTACGGTCGAGCAGTTCGGAGTTACAGATAGGATATTTTCAAATTTTATTACTTAAATTTTCAAGCGGTAACGTGCTGCCATCTATAGCCAATATGGCGAACTAATAAAGTTTTATGTTTATGCTGTTATAGGTTTATAATATGTTTCTTATGTATGTATATATGTTTGGTTTTTCTAAATAAATTTGTCAAAAATATTGAACTTCAACACACTTTAATCTTTACCTTTACTTTACCTTTGTATAGAATAGTTCCCTATCCAAACTCTAACTTTGTTTAGAATAGTTTACAATGGTGCACTTTAACCGGTTATCTTTTCACCAATGGTTTCACAAATTTTCTTATGGCATGTATTGTTTTGATACATCACAATTGAAAATTTAAATCTTCGAGTTAGCTTCGATACCAGTTTTCTCCGAGCGGAGCTCGGTCACCCGCTGGTTGCCTATAAAAGTAGATTTACTATCGTCATAACTACATGTAAAAGCATACAGCAAAAGTAATAGAATACATTGGAAAATCATATTTAAAAATATTTTTAGAACATTGATAACATTATAAATAATTTTTCACACTGTCGAGGTGATATTTTGAAATTTCAAGAGTTAAACATATTCTTAGTTCAATGATATATTCTGAAGTTATTGAGGCAACTTTCAAAATTACAGTTAATTGTTTTAAAAAAATTTACTTAAAATTTTAGAAAAATTCTTTCCTTATTTTTGTTTGCCGATTCGGGTACATATAGAGCAATATCTGAAAAAATAAGAACAACATTCGATTCAATTAAAACAAAATTGTGAAGAAAACAATTTTTTATTTTTAATAATTTTTTATAATAAATTTAATAAATAATAAAATATTTATGTAAATTTAATATTTTATTTAAAATTTTATTTATAATAAATTTATTATAAAAATGTATTAAATAAGTTTATGGAATAAAAGTTACAGAAATAAACAAAAACATTACAAAGTTGTCTGTGATTTCTGAAAATTCCAGCTAAAATAGTGAGCAGCTAGGTGAAAGAAGATTTTGTTAGATCTTTCCTCAATAAAATTAGTATTTCATTGAATGAGTAAAAAATTTTCCAACTCTGCCGAGAAGATAGAAACTTTCACCATGTCATTTTAAAAATTTTGGGCAGATTTAAACTTTAGAAACAAAACATGAATTAACATCTAATTTACTTTTGATGATAAGGACTTGATTTATCTGATGTTGTGGGTAGGACCACTATTTTTAGTTAATAAATGAGAATATTTTTTGATGAATTGGAATTTTGCTTTAAAAAATAATATGTTTAAAGAATCTTTATTTCTGTGGAAACTATAGTTAAATAGTTGAAAATTCAGTATATATGGCATAAAGATTCGAGTCGAGATAATATATTGAGACTCCAATTCAAAACTTTGTGAAACTGTTCAATAAAGGATGGAAGAAATGAAGATGAATTTTCAATACAATATGGCATTTTAAAAAGGGAATAAAAACGTTCTTTACAAATACCGTTTTCGCGAACCACATATTGCATCCTATATGTCTGTAACGTTATATTTATATATTTACTCCTATTGGCACATTTTAAAGCCGCGTATTTTTTACATTAATGACAGACACGTGTTACACTAAAAATATTAATTAGGCCATAGAAAAAAATCGTACAAATGTCGAAACCCCATGCTCAACGTATTTAGATATAGATGGATGGATACAATGTTAATCATACACGAACGCACACATTTATGTATATAAACAGTGCATGACGGAAATGTTGGAACTTTGAACAGAATTTCAATTTATTTTCCCCACGAGCCATAATTTTTACAGGAAAATAGCGATAAGATGCGTCATTGTACAGGAAAGTTACAAAAAATTTTACCTTCAGTAATTTTGCTACGAAAAAAAAAAATTCAGAATGGATTTAACATGAACTAAATCTATATAAATATTAGGAAATTAATCAATATTTAAATTCATCAAGAAATTTCATTGTATGTTATTATAATCCAGTGTTTTACTCTTATGATCAAGCATTTTACTTTTAGAATAAATAACATTAAGAATCACCGAGTTGTGGAAGGGTCCACCATGAAAATAATTCCTTCAGGAAATACAAATAGCCCGAACATCGTGATAGCTGAAACGGCATTTGATATGATAAAGAATGATTATTCTGGTCGAAAAATAATGTCTTTATGGAGATGATGAGAGAATAAAAACATATCGATGGGAGAGAACATCTTATGAAATAGGTATAATATTTTTAGGAAAAAGTAAACAAATTTTTAAAGAAATAAACAGATTCAAATGTTATCATTTTAAACGTAACAATACCCTGAAGTATACGGTGCGCCAGAGAAACTTACTTATTTGAAAGGTCAATAAAAACAAAAGTACTTCAGTTATTGTTTTAATTTTTTTACTTGAAAATACAATATCCCAAATTTTTTTATACAGTTTTCAAAATGACATCTGTTAAATGGCGACTCCCATTGCGCATACACTGTTATGTCGATTTTTGAAATTCGAGTCCACTCTTTGCAGCATATCAATCAGTATGCTGGAAATGGCCCCACGAATGTTGTTTTGGAGGTGAGCTATTATCCGTAGTTGATCAACATAAACCAGGGATTTCTAAGTGAGACTCGTCACTGAAAAAAAAAAAAAAACATCGCGCCAACAGGTTGTGTAGCAGCATTTCACATGCGTTTTGACAGGCACCAAAATCGCGTTCAGTTAATTCTTGCACAACAGCCAATTTATAGGGATGAAATTGAAGGTCTTGATGGAGAATTCATCGAACATTGGTATCAAAAATTCTCAGAGCAGCGGCGTGTTTGCGAGTCAAAAGCCGGGGAGAATGCAGAACTGACTACCTCACTCCTTCGACATCGAGTTCCTCAACTGCCTCACTTCCGGAATTCTGGTGGTCCGATGATGTTCATTTCTGGGCTTAGAGATACTCCCGAAATGAAACCCACGACAGAATCGAATTATGGCCAGGAACGGGCCTGTGAAGAGGAATTTCAAGGCTAGCGCGGAAGGCACTTTGCGTAGCAACAAGTGAGAGACCGTTAGAAATGCTCTAGAGGGCGATAGCTCGCTTTTGTCTAGACCAGAGCATGATGGTAACTGATACAGGGAAAAACAAACTTAGGGACTTTCCCCTCAATTAGCAATACCTATCATCCCTCTACTCAGCCAACTCACCATTCGGGAGTTTTTTCAAATAAGTTAATGTCTCTGGCGCAACTTGTATTACTATTTATTTTTTTAAAAGAATTGCACATAAAAAATTACATAATTTATTGCAAACAGTTTGAGGCTCTTTTTTTGTAATTTTTACAAATATATTTTTTTTATTTTATAAAACAAATAAATATGCTACTGACGTATGATGTAAAAAGTAATGAAATATATTCATAACAATTAATTATAGAATGTTTGACTAAGATCAGATATTCATAATTTTTTAATAAAAATTCGTATTATTTCAGTTATATTGAAATTCTTAATTAACTACTCATCATGATAAAACATATATGTTTTACTAAGATTTTTTTAAATTATTTGAAGATAGTTATAAAATTAGATTTTTATTAAAACTAGCTCGCATTATGTGAAAACTTTAATAACAACAATTCTTATTAACAAATATTTATATCATTAAAATTAATTAAAGTTTCAAAATTGGTAATTAATCAGTGAAGAACAGCAGATCAAAGCATTCACACGATGTTAATACATAGATCATCTTGGAGAAATGTGAACTAATTGATTTTGCATTTCTATGTAATTCAAAATTTATACCTAATTTCTAAGCATACTCTTGTTTGGGCTTTTTGCTTATAAGTAAATTCCTTCTATTTCGGAGGCATCGAGATTAATTCAAAAATTGTTAAACAGAGTATTTGACAATACCTTAATGACAGAGAATTAAATTGTATTTTCTTTATAATTATTTTTCCTTACTATTTTTATTACCGCAAAGTATTTTCTAAAGATAACGAATTTTCGTAATGGAAAACTACAATCACGCTCTATAGGTCGTCCACCTTGTTTCTACGCAATTTTAAGAGGTTCTTGCAATTTCATATTAAACAATTTTCTTTCATTCTTAAGTTGTTCCCAGCATTTCCTTGATTAGGAAATTTCCCAATAAAATTCCAAGTAGCATTAAGTCATGTGTAACGATAGCTTCATCATTAAAAACAACAAATATTTAAAGCTGACTCATGATTTAAGCAATTATTATGGCTGATTTGTGCGTTGAACTTTATTGCATATGTAAGATTACATAAAACATCTATTATTTTTACTGCTATCTCGCAGTTATTAAATTAATAAGTGAAACGAAACAATGAAATAAAAAATTGTGTATATTTTATTATAAGACATACTTTATCCTGAAAAATATTTAAAGAAAATCTGATTATCAATGACGAAAAAATCATGAGAGAAATTTCAGGAGTAAAATTTACCTGTTCAATATAAATGTATAATAACAGACTTTGAAAAAATGTATTTAAATTCGGCGATGAAAGACATATTTGGTGTTTTGGAAGTCTTACATAACTAAGACACTTGAAGCACAAAAAAAAATAAAGAATAAAATTCATTCCCAATTTTTTCAAAAAAATATAGATTCTCATCCTGAAGTAGTGATTTTTATACATTTATTACTGATTGGTTAAATCAAGTCTTAAGAATTTTTTATAGATTTGATAAAGATTTTTGTTAATTTTTTAACATAAAATGTGGGGCATTGTGTAAAAATGGATTTATTTTAATGAAATTAGTGATGTATGTTTTATAAGGAATGATAAATATTGTAATTCAACCTAAGTTTCGTCACAGATTTCATAATTCATGAGTGCATAAGACTAGATAAATAATCTTCGTTCCAAAGATTGATGAAGGAAAATAATACTTTTGGCAACTGTATGCTGAGCACAATCCAGGAAATAGGAAAATGATTAGAATGGTGAATTGTTGAAGTGTGCGCCTATACCTTAAAAAATTGAAATAATTTGCAGAGTACATTTTTCGTACACAAAAATTTTTTAATGCTTTGTAACCAGAATGTTTATTTGTAAATAAAATTTCACAATTATCAAACATTGTTATTAATAATTCATAACTTTAACTTAAAATTTTACAAAATTAACAATTTTCCGATAATAAGAAAATTTTCTTATTATTCTCACGGTATATAAGCCTATGTTAATGTGCATGAAAGAGTTTACGTATGCAATTTACTAGTAATTTTGAGACGAAACACATTATAACATTTTGTTCTTAGGAAATATTAGTTGTTCCGTATATTCTTACATAAAATATTTAAGCAATTAATTACATTTTTATTCATTTTTTTATAACTTGGACCAATTTTTCGTTAAAAAAGAGTCCAAATTCAATTTATATACATTTTCTAGAAATCAAATAAGGATTTTGAAAAAAAAATTATATAATAAAATTAGAATTTCCTGTAATGCAATTTGTATCAAGTTAGTAACTTTTAAATGCTTGCAGACATTTCAATATTACGGAAAAAATGAAAGAAATTTATTTTCCCAGCTTTATGCTAATTTCTTCTTTTTTTTTTTTAATGGTTAGCGAAGGTCAAAAAAGAAATCATTTACATAGGTACTAAATATATACTTAACAAAAACATATCTCTAGTGCAATTAAAGATGGAAATAAGGTTTTATCTTCATAGCTTTCTACTTCTTAAACTCGAAATTTATTACTTCTTAAATTTGCTGTATGGTGGACTCGCTGGTATGTGTATAAATTTTAATTAATAAACAACTGATTATCAAGAATTGTAATGCTAATGCAATATCATAGAGAGCATTAAAATCTATCAGATTTCAATTTTTTTTGAACTTTAGGAAGCGAGTTAAAACTAAATTATAAAAGTTTATCCATAAAAGAAATTATAAATAGTTTATAAATCAAACAAATTAATATACAAGGAGGAAAAAATATTGGTTAAAAAATTTTTAGACTTGAAATGTATTGCCAACAACAATGAGAAATATTGAAAAGAGTAACTAAAATGAAACACATTTTTGGTTTATTTCCCTACTAACCATATTTGATGAATGTACGTATATCTGATGAAAGTATATTTTTTTCGCAATCATCAGCACTTCTTTCATTTTTAGTACTGATTAAAAATTCACAGCCTCTTTCAAGCATCGATTTTCTCAGTATGCTGCCTTTTACATGAAAATTCACAGGTTTCTTCAGTTATTTTTTTTTCTGGTAGCCACTTCTAATTTTTATTGACACACTTTTCCGGCAGCCAAATGTTTTTTATGTTACACATTCAATTTTTAGGACAATTCCAATTTTTTAATTCCCAAATTCACTATAAATCGGTTTGAAGCCACAGAGTTTATGAATTCAAGCTTCTTAACCCCTAGAAGGAAAAGGTGATGTTTATGTTATCATGGCATTGAGAAAATTAAATATATGGTTTCGTTTTATAAAGTGAATATTTCGCACAGAACAGTTAACAACTTATATCGTATAGTTCAGAGAAAAAGAAAGAAAAAAAGATGAAGGCGTAATTTTACATCAATTAGAAAACTACTTCATCTCATAACAAACTTAACCAAACACCAATGTTGAAGTTCACATCCAAGTATATACTCTTTCGGATGCCATCGAAAAAAAAATATTTTTAAATATTTTTATCAATATTTTACAGTTTCTAAAATCATGACAGGATTTGGTTTATAATAAGAGGCTCGAGAACCATATTCAATTTTTGTTTATTCATTTCCCGCGCCAGTTCAACTTACTTCCAGAGTATAAAGTTAGACAGGAGTCGGCAGGAAGTAAGTTTTATATGCATGAATATTCAAAGAAATTCAAATAGCAGTGTATAAATGCGTAGAATACCATTTATCGCTATAGAATATTCTAATCTAATTCTATACCTACATTGATATAAAAGTAGGTTATTTTTTTTCTTTTTATGTGTCTTACAGATTCAAAATCTTTCCCCTTCAAAAAAGTGCTAGAAATAGTGCAAAAAAATAAAGAACATCATATCAGTAAAGCTGCACATAAGATTTTGTATCTCCAAGACAAAAACTAAAATTAATTTTCTATTACTGCTTTCCCTTTTATTCTTATTTATTCTGGTAAAAAAAACAAGCAGTTTATAGTTATTAAACAAGGAGGAACATTTTTACAGGTGACTCATTTATACAAAATTATCAGATCAGATAATAAAATTTTAAAAAATGGCATAATAATTTTTGTCTATGAAAAAAGGTAAACTTATTGAAACTGTGAAAATAAATTTTTATTAATTATTACTTTAAAAATATTGAATATTTCCATATAAAAATCAATCAGTAAACACAAAGAAGGCTTGAAATGAGACGTAAAAACTTCTTTATGTTATATTTTAGAATTATTTCTTCTAAATAAATAAGGGACGTTCTGTTCAATTAGCTCAGTTTAAAATATACATGAGGGCAATTATGAAAAGATTTGTTTGGATGATGAGGATTAGTTACCACCGATAATGGAACTCCAATCATTTCTACATCACTCCTTTAATACGTGAAGTTCGACAAACTGTGATTTATTTTAATCTATGATTAAATTTCCTCCAGTATTCTTTTATACTATAAATGTATGTGTGTGTTTTTGTTGAAACTATATTAAAATTGTAACACTTTTTATGTATTCGAGTGGCACTTGAATATTAAGAAAATACTTTATTTTAATTCCCTAAAAAGAAATCTTTTTTCTTAAAAGCAAGAATTATTACATTTTATAAAATATATCCAAAGGATATACATAAATATAAGCTATATCATTCAATAGAGATGAATTATATAGCTTATAACTTCTTATAACTTTTTTTGTACAGTCGCTAAATCTTTGTCTGTAATGCTGATCTATCTGAACTCATTCCGATTCAATCGACTCATTTATCTGGTATATCTATACTCATTTCACAATTCATGCTATATGTATATTCTTTCTAATACATGGACTATCTAGAAAGAAGATACATTTTCATGAACGTCGTAGCTGCTTTTTAATTGCTAATTTATATACAGTTTCCAAATATCTTCTCACAGAATAATGATAAGAACAAGTAGATGCGTATATGGCTAAGCAAAATATATTTCAGTTGGAAAACAGATTTTATTTTGTATCATCATCCAATATTAGATTATCTTACAGTTTCCATATATCAAATTATAAGAGATAATTTATGAGCATGATAATGCGTTTCTAGTTTACGCCTTAAACAGATTGTATGTTTTTATGCATCAGTTTGCATATTCATTGTGATTTGATGCAATATAAAAAATGAGTTTAAGAAATATGTCAGGAATATCTTCTCTTCACCAAGTTTTTATTTTCCAAAATTCCCCATTTAAACGCTTACTTTTCAAATTACTTTATATATTATACCAACCTTTAAGACAAGGGGCATATAGATTATTTACATGATATTATAACTGGAAACATTTAGTATTAAAGCTGCTTTTGTCTCAATAAAACTGAGACATTTGTACAGAAAATATTTTTGTGATAGTTAGAAAGCTCGTGATAAATTATTTATCACTATTAAGACAACCTCTTTCAAATGATATAAAAAATGAAGTATATTTATGAATCAGTCAGACTATTATTTATTATTTTTTAACAGAAAACGATGATGCAAACGTTTATTGTTTACTAGCCGCCCTTGGCGACCAGCTGGTTCGCCATGAGTAAAGCGTTCTAAATTGTTCAATTAAATCACATGGTATTGATTGACCTGAAATTAATATTTTCTTTAAGATGATGAACGGAAAGTTCTAAAAGTACACCTTTGTTTAATAATATTCTTTAATTTTATAATCAGTCAGTTTTAACTATCGGTTATGCTTCCAAAATATTAAAAAAAAATTCGATGATGTTACCAAAATATTAAATATGTTTTTTTAAAGAAAGCGAGAAAGGGAAAAAAAGTATTAAATTAATGATACAGATATTGCAAACAATTACATAAATATGCCATTAAGTCGGGATTTCAATGCATATCCTGTCTAAATTCAATCAGGTTTACCGTAAATAAAGAAGATTTATTGAGTTAATGATATAGATATTGCAAAAGATTGTAGAAACCTTTGCTTTGCATTTATTTTTTAAAGAAAATATCACATTTTATATTTCTTTTATTTTACCCAGTCACGTGCTGAAAGTTGCATTTCTGTAGATTTATTTTGCGATGATAATTTTTTTTTATTTGAACTTCCGGCATTTTTTTATTTTATACAGTCACGTGATAAAAACATGGTTAAAATATTTCTTTAAAAATTCGTTAAATGTAGAAGCCTTAGTTATACATTAAAATACTGATGCCATTAGAAAGCTAATTTTTTAATCTTTAAATTGATGTAAAAATCATGTTTATGCGATCATATTTTCGGAAGTTATAGCGGAAAAACGTTGAAATTTCGCTTAAATTTTAATTAATTCACATTCTAATTAAAAATTCGAAAAAAGGGCTCCGAGGTGCACATTCCGGACCTCCAAGGTATACATGTACCAAATTTGGTAGCTATGCGTCCAACGGTCTGGCCTATAGAGCGCCAACACACACACACACGCACACACACACACACACGCACACACACCACACACACGCACACACACACACACACGCACACACACACACACATTGATCTTTATTATAAGTATAGATTTCTATGTGTTGCATTAATTTTAGTGAAATATTAAATTCTAATTGTTCAGAAAGTATCCACCAATATTTAGAATTAATAGAAAACAATCTTGTTGTATTCAAATTTATTCAATTATATGGTTACCAATTTTTTTAATTATGATTTGATACATTTCGACACATTGCATTATTCCACTATTCGTAGAATTTTTCTAATTTTTGCTACAAAAATAATTTTTATAGTCAAAAGTCGGAAGTTTTTTTCTTGAGTGAATTTTGCAGAAGACACTCATGGAAGTTTAAAAATGCAAGCCACGATTATTTGGAAGGTAATTATACATTCTAGGAAATGTCAAATAACTTCCGCTAGATAGCCAAAAGTATATTTCAACAAGCAATAGTCTTCTGAAAGTCTAACACTTAAAGTTGTGCTAATTCTTTGTAAAATTGATTTCATAGGTTTATAAGTTCTAGGTTATATTGTCGTCAAACCTGTGGGCACGGTAAACTAAACTAAAAATACAGATATCGTTAATTATACTGTTCATATCGTATTTTGAGAAGTTATTTTCACATAACAAACAAAAGTTTAAGAATTTGGCAAATTGCCAATTGGAAATTATATGTATATAAATTCTCATTCCACTTTTACTATACTTCAGAGAACAAAACTGAAAAAAAAATTCAGTGATACTTTTTAAAATATTGTAATCTCTTTGCATAATAATCAAAGATATGTAAAATTCTAGAAATTTCATATTTTCACATAAATTATATTTTATCGTATCTTTTGAAGTTTTGAAGTATATTGAACCAGGTGAAATTATTTAAAATTCATTCTGGTTATTTTAATATTTATATTAATAATTCAAAAAATAATGAAAATTACTTTTAGAAAATCTATGTCTAAATGCATATTTTGAGGCAATAATTCTAATTTCGCTATATTTTTTTTCTTTTAAACGCATTTTTTCATTTTTATTTAATTTTTTCACACATCATTCATTTATATTATTTCCAAGATCCATGACAGGAAAAAAGTTATTATGTTGAATCATAACCATTCTATTTCTACTTCTTTATTTTATATTATGTTATAATTTTGCTGACATCCGTCACATTACGAGAGACAATGTAGAATCTACTAGTCATTGATATCATTTTGACAGAAAAATTTGCATATACAGTGCAACAAAAATTGATCATAATACATTAAGTGGAAAAAGTCTAACCAATTATTAAACTGTTTATAATTTTAATAACTTAAATAACTAAACATCTTGTTAAAATTAAATTATTGATGTTTTTATTTAGTTCATTTTATGCAGCAAACTTTATATCGAAAGTTAGTAAAAATGCCAGCCTGCCATTTTTAAAATTAACACTTTTATTTATCTCACTCATTTAAATTATATAAATATGATGTTAGAATCAAAGAAAGGTGGTGCTTTAAAATTTTTAGTCTTTATAGGTAAAACAATAAAACATTTTAAAATTTTAAGAGTTTAATTAAGAATTAATCTATTAATTTTAATTCAATTGTAATTTGATACAAATGGAGCAGTAAGATATTTAACCCGGAATTAAATGCAACATTTGATTGTAATCATGATGATAAATTATGAAATGTCTCAGATACTAAAATATAGATGCTAAAAATATAGATAAATATAGATGCAAAAATATAAATGCAAATTTTTAATGTATCTTTTATGTACAACTTATAACACAGAAATCAATATTTTCTTTATCAAAAGATATTGGAATTGAAGCAAAAATATAAAGTCATAAGACACTGAAAAAAAAGTTAAAATAGCGCTTTTTAGATATTAAATGAAAGAGAATATTTGAAAAAAAATCCTTTAAGTAATCAAAATTATATAACTATTTATGAATACATCGAAATGAAATATTAATTTAGTTACTGTACTTCATATTTTTACATTACTTTATCAGAATCCTTTGACATATTTTAAAGAAATTAGTTTATAATTTTTAATACACCAAAAAATGTTTTTAAAATATTTTCTTTGGAATTATTCTATTAGTAAAAACACTCGAAAAAATTGTGAATTTTAACGGATCCTTAAATGTCATTACATAATCAAATTTTACTGAAAAGAAGCAAAGTTAGAAATATGTTGCATGCAAATATGGAGCGATGATTTTGTAATCACCTGCCTTTGATGACTGCATATGTGACGTCAGACACCGAATAAGATCCTTTATATTGTCCTGAAGTTTTCAAATCTAAGTGATCCTGGCACCAGCGAGGATCTGACTTCTGTCTACCATCTACTTGTATTAATATCTTGAAATATGGTTTTTACTAAGCTTGGGCCTGATATAGCCAGATTTTTGTTAGGGATGTTTTACTATCTTCTTCCCCATATTGCTTATCAACCAGAAGTATCAAAAAATTTTGCCTCTGAATATGATTATATTATTGGTATGTAGAATTTATTTTTATTTTGTCTTACGTAAAATTCAATTAATTATTTGAATAGAACGTTAATTCTGAATTAGATAAAATTTACAACAAAAAAATTAATAAATATTTAATTTTTACTTAATAACTATGTTTTAACCTCCATTTTTTCTCAATTTTTTTAATATTCTAAAACATAAAAATAGCATGAATTATAGGCTAATAACACTGAAGAAATCATATCAAAATTGATAACGAGAAAAATTCGAATTTTTTTATTCAAATTTTCCTAGACTTCTCAGACTAATAAAACATAATACTTACATTTGAAAAATGAAAGAACGATGCTATCTACTAAAAATTCAGTTCCCGTTTTTTGTTCTTTAGATGATTTTCCTTTTTTTGTTTATAATCAATCAAATAAGGCAAAGAGAAAATTTACACAATAATGATGAATCAGTGAAAATCATTTTTTATTGTCGTGTTCTTAAGAGTAATGAGTATTTAAACGCAGTTGAACATTATTATGGTTAGAGGCAGCCATTAAATATATAAATATGATTGTTTTAAGTATTTCTAAAAAAATTCAAAACTTGATAAAACTTTTAAAAAGTTACAGGAATTAGTTAAGTACGATTACTAATAGAATTACGATTAAAATAATAACCTAAGAATGCATGAGATAATGTTCTACATTACTTTTAAGCTAATATGGCTAAATTCGACGAAATTATATTTATTAATTAAGGTAAATATCACAGAATTTTTTTTAATTAAAATCATTGAAAATCCTAATATTTGAAAATCAAAATATAATTATTAAAAATAGTTCAGCATGTATTCAGAAGGTCAATCAATAATTGAAATATTGATTTATATTAAATTAATATTGTAAATTTAAAATTCAAGAAAGGCAAACATTAATTATTGCTATGTATTTATTAGAAATTATCTCGAAATTAAATTTCTTAATAGTTATATTTATTGAACACAAAGACTTTTTTTTTTTTGATAATTCGATGTGTATAAGAAAATTTTCAAATTGTTATAGTTCTTAAAGCCCCTTATTAAATTCTTAAGCTAAAATTATGAAAAACTGATTGACATTTTTAGCCTAAATGAATCTTTCCATTTATTGAAATCCTAGTGGAGATATGATTTATGTTGTTGCAACGCTTGGTAATGAATTTGATGGTGACTTTATTTCTACTCTCTGATCTTTAATGGTAGCAGGTCACATTTCTGTACAGAGTTCCCATTGTTGAATGAAGATACTGTGCAGTATTTAAGGCAATATGTTGGGCAGAATCCAATTTCAGTTTGACAGACAGCCGCATATTCAAGAAATCTTTTAATAACATTGCAATATGCGCTTTTCAGAGTTTGTGATCATGAGCCCCAAGTAGTACCACACAAATTTTTAAGGCTATTTAACTTCCCAAATGCTCTGCTGGCGATGTATTTATTATGCTTTGTATATATAAGCTCAGGATTTTAGGTAATACCAAAATATTTAAAGAGATCAACGTCTTCCATTCGCAAGTCCTTGATCCGGTTTTAACATTGAAAATGCTACGATATCATCTATCGGTAGAGAAGATGCAGTAATTTGTCCTGTCTGAGTTGATGGTCATTCAAGATCACTGATCATGCAGAAATGATCTTAAGAAATATATTAACAACCTCTTAAGATGACGAAATTTTTTTCTACATGAATGCATGTGTCTTCATAGTATCTGAGTTTTGTGTCAAGATGAATCTGAGGACGAATGGTGCTAATATATATATAAAGAATAGAAGAGGACTTAAGACTGAAACCTGTATTATTCCTGCCCGCAACTCGTGCGACTCAAAACAGCTGTCTAATAGCCACTGAACTTCACAGAAAATTTTATGCCGCTAAGAAAATAGTTTATACATATTAGAGCACTGCTTTTTATTACGATATAATGTTGATCAGCTTTCGATGTCAAATTCGATCTATCAAATGCAACTGAAATATCAAAGAACACACTAATGTTTTACCATGAGGCTTTTCTAAAAATCATCTATTATCCGCTGACTCAAATTGCACAGGTGATCCACCGTGTTGTGATGGACTCGATATGATATTTGATAGAAATAGAGTTTTACTCTTCTCCATGACCCAGTTCGTAAGTCTGTGGTACACGTTCCGGAAACTTGATCATAGCTCCAGCAAGTGAAGCAGACTAATAGTTTTTTAATATATTTTATTTAGTTAGTGAACTGGAATAAAAAAAAAGGTATTGTTTTGTATTTTTCACACTTTACCTGAAGTTCAAGAACTCCCATATTCTCAAAATCTCTATTCTCACACTTACTCTGAAGAGTTCTGTTATGCGACAGAAGATTAAACCGTCACCGGGAAATCAGATGGAATCTATTTTATCAATAGCGAATTCCAACTTTTTCATTAAAATCTCGCTACACTTTTTTAAAATGAAATAACTGATATTATATTATATTATATACTAGCTTTTACCCTCGACTTCTCAATCATGGAAATTTTGATGTGTATGTCTAAGACGGTCTGATCAATTCCATTATTTCAATGCCGTTCATGACATTTCAGCTGATCTAGATAAACAAAAAATTGGAAATAATTCCTTGAAATTAATTTGCATAACAAATCTTTCAATTTTCAGGTGTTGTCAGACCTACATTTGTAAAAGAATACATTAAGGACGATGGACTTGCTTAAATAAAATATATATAACTAGCATTCACCCGCGACTTCGTACGCGTGGAAATTTTGATGTGTATATATAAGACGGTTTGATCAGTTACATTATTCCAATACCGTTCATGACATTTCAGCTGATCTAGATGAAGTCCGCCACTCCGCTTCCTTAATTCTTCTAAATTCTGCTTGAGGATTCGACTCTCTACTTCTAGTTACTCTCATAGCCCGTGCTTGATTACTCATTTTCGAAAGATTAGAATTGCATTTTCCTGGTATTTCGAAAAACTATCAATTAATAATAAATCAAAAAGATTAAAATTATCTTAAGAATAATGTACTTAAAACTATAAGAATGTACGAAAAATATGAATCATAAAAATGCAACTTAACCAATTTTAAAGTGCACAATTAACATAAAAATTTATTTACAGTGTGCACCTGAAATAAAGCAAAACAGCAAATAAAGTCCGTTTTTCTCAAGTTCGTATTTCTAAAATCAAGTCAAATTCATTTTATTTATTGATCGAGATTCCGATTGTTTCAACAGTATAAGACACATAAATTTTAATTTAAATGAAAACACAGTTGTCAACAATCATGCGGGAGCTTTCAACACAAGTTGAAGTTACTGAAATACCTGACTTTTCTACTCCAGTTGGGGTAACGCAGTGTCCATTAGAATTTTTTTATTTCCTTTATTCTGTTTTCTTAAAATTTAAAAGTACTTCAGAATGAATCCGAAACATCGATTAGTTAACAGCATTTGATTTTAATTACAAAAAACACTAATAAAATATACAGAATCGTTTGAAATAATTTGTCAAAATTATACTAAGGCTAACCTCATTACTGTTCGGAAAAAAAACTGGAGCCTTACCCATCTTTTGCGGGATTTGGCCTCATCTTTTTGGCGTGAAAGTAAGTTTTGAATTAATACAACAATTAACTACTAAATGAAGCGGAATAAAAAATAGCCTATGCTCTATTCCTGACTATAATCTGTCTTTGTGCTAAATTTCATCCAATTCCGTTCAGCTGTTCTGGCATGATTGAGTAATGAAAATCCATCCATTCAAACTTTCACATTTATAATATTAGTATAGATATATTAAAAATGGCATAGCATAACACTTAAAAAACTAGTAAAAAAACCGGTTGACTTTTCTTTATTATAACTAAACAGTCATAAACGCGTTATCAAAGTATGAGGCATCACATTACTTGACTTTTAAAAACTGAAATCAGTTAAATCACTTTAAA
The DNA here is from genome assembly GCA_026543055.1 of Argiope trifasciata. Lineage (NCBI taxonomy): Eukaryota > Metazoa > Arthropoda > Arachnida > Araneae > Araneidae > Argiope > Argiope trifasciata. Next base: position 4,937,287 of record JAPMOQ010015914.1, read on the forward strand.
ATTTGGTGAACTTCGCACCATTTGGGGCCAAACCTAGAAAATTTAATCATACAACAAAACTGGAAGAAACAAATTAGGAAATGCCACATCTACAAAATACTAAAATGATATGACCTGTTTTACAAAATATTAGGAAATAAAAATCTGCCACGAGAGAATTTATTTAACAATCAATAAAAAAGCACTGTCCATTATTGTTTTATTGATAATCTATAACGTTTCTTCTTTTAGAAAAATGTATGTCCCATAGAAAGATTATATTAAATAATCATGTAAAATAAAATTTTGAAAATATTTACTTTTACTGCTTGAAAGGAAATACACAGCATTGCACAATAATTCATTCTCTATCTAATTAATAAGTTAAAATAATTCACTCGGCAGAATTAAAATTTTATTAGTGTAAAAGGTTGAGGGCTGAGAGTCTAAATTTTCTTTAATAATTCCGTTCTCGTCATCAAGGCGTTTTCCTCAGTTCCTATATTTTTCAGTCATGCAACTGAACTATCATATTTTAAAATTGCAAGCACCTCATGTGTGCAAAAAGAATTTCAAAAGGCTTTCTAGATTTTAAAATACTCACGAAGAATAATAATAATACACAAATTTGCTTACATTTTAAAAATTATTTTCTAGGATAACAATTTTAAATACAAATGTTTAAATATAGATTTATAGTTCATTTTAATTGTTTCTTTTCTTAATGGTATACAAGATAGCTATAAAATTTGGTTCAACTACAATTTGTTTATATTTTGCCTCAAAAATCTAACTTAATAGCAATGACTGGTTTTATGTGTCAGGCAATTATTCAAATGATCCATATTGTGTTGGAAATAAAAAAAATAATAATAAATGATGGAATAAACCAGTTTCAGAAAGATTAGCGTATAGAATGCACACAAATTAGTAAATGGAGTAAAAAACATTGTAATACAGTAAATATCATTACCCCTTTTAACCTTGTGGGTGGCTATTGGCACCATCATATATGATGAATTATAATTTGCTTGATTTTTATCTGCATTTCCAATGTTTATTTTTATTAGAGTTCTGATAATGGCAAGAGCTATTACACTAACATCTCGCTTGCACAGGAATTTCAATTTAGCAAAATTATCATAAAAAATTAAACGGTAAAAGATGTTTAAAATACTCACGAAGAATAATAATAAATTATAATTTTCTTGATTTTTATCTGCATTTCCAATGTTTATTTTTATTAGAGTTCTGATAATGGCAAGAGCTATTACGCTAACATCTCGCTTGCACAGGAATTTCAATTTAGCAAAGTTATCTTAAAAAATTAAACGGTAAAAGATGTTTTGGGATTAATTTTTTTTTATATTAATAAATTCTTCTTCTGTATTTTGGTTGTCTTTTCCTAAAATTATTATTTTTTCCTTCCAGATATCTTTGGAATATTTATAAACTAACTAACCTGCAACCAAACATCGCAAATTCAGATCAGGAAAATCTTTTTATCTTTCCCTTTCCAAAATTTCTAACTTTTAATTTTTAAAATAAGTTTATAACCTTAAAAACCTCTTATCATTCCTTAAGCAAGAAAGGCAATTTTATGTAATGTTTGTCAATGTTAGTTTTTTGTATTGAAAATTTTGCCACTTCTGTTGAAATTTATTTTGAACTAGTCTGAGAATTCTACAGCAGCTTTCTTAGAACGAATTTTCAAATTAAATAAATACTTTAAATTTAAGCGGGAAATACTGAATTGAAAGAATTTTATGATTCGGAAGTCATAAAAATCAAGGAATTTAATGTTTATGATAAATAAGATTTCTCATGAGACTTATGAATGCACTTTTATATTATGATAATAAATCAAATTATAAATATAGTTATGACAGTACCCTTACAAAATATAATAAAACTAAAATGATTAATTAAATTTAAGTTTGGATAAGAAAATTTAATTATTCTTTATTTAGAAGTAATTTTATTTCATTACACAGCTGATAAAAAAATTCCCAGATTTCTTTGCGAAGGAAAAGCATTACTATGAGATCTAAATAATCAAAATAACTTAAATTATCAATTTTTAAATTAACGATAAGTAAAAGATATTCCAAAAATACTAAAATGTTACTTGAACGAAGACAACTGAAACAAAAAGAATAAATTCAATTCCAATCTCTTATAAAACCATAAAAAAATTTATTAATTTCTCAGAAAAACTTCCTTAAAACACATATAAAGTGATAAGTTATGCAAATAACAAAAGAATCAATTTCATTAAAATGAAAATCAATAGTATTCAATTTACTTTTTGGAAGATACCTAAAATTTTGGTGTTAATGTTAGATTGAATTGTCTTTTTACGCTTAGTTCCATTTTTAAATTTATATATATATATATATATATATATATATATATATATATGAATAGACAGAAGTTTGACTAAAACGGGCGCAATTATACAGATTTAATAATAAAAGCATTTGTGAAATTTTATCTATTCTGCCTTTGATGTTTTTAAACAAAAGTGTTAAAATGCAAATAGACAGGAAAGCAGGGAATATCCCAGCAGACAGATTCCAAAATTTGATTTAAAAAATCAATTAATTTTGTCAAAACAATGTAATAAATTTATTTCTTCTGGAATATTGAGTTTTTGCATAACAGTGTTTCAATAAAAACAAAAATAATCCTAAAAATAAATTCAGAGTTGGAACATGAAATTATTCAACATATCTAAACAAAATATTTTTACAATTACAATATTCTATCTAAAATTTGCTTTAAAAATTCACATACCAGAAAACAAAATTGCACCAAGAAATCCATACAAAATATTGAAACAACATCAAAATAACTTTTTTTTCTGTCGATTTTTTTATTTATTAGTTGGCGCCGGTTCTGCTGGTTCCGTACTCGCATCTCGTCTGTCTGAAGATCCTTGTACAACGGTCTTATTGCTAGAGGCTGGTGGTCACGTAGGATCGGTTACAGAAATACCAGCAGCTGCTTTTCTAGGGCAGATGACAGATAATGACTGGCAGTACTTATCGACACCACAAAAAAGAGCCGGAGGTGGATATCCAAACAGGGTACTTGCAATTGAACTAAGAATGCTCCGACTCCTTCTTGCATTTTTTCATTAAATTTCCTCAATGCCAAGTTTATCGAGATAAATAAAAGTCAGTTTAAATCACTTTTATAGTTACAGATTTTCGGTAATCGTTTAATTTTGTACATTTTGGGTAACCATATTGACAATAAAATACCTGAATATTTTAGGAAAAAAAATTTGTAATTAAATTACAATTTTTTGCAAAAAAAATATTGTTAGTAAATTTGCCAAAAAAATTATACATGGTTTCCTAATATTTATAACAATGCATCATCTAAAGAATTAGAAAATAAAAAATGCACACTTTTAATAGTTTAATAAAAAGTTTAAAAAAACTTTTATCCAAACTCAAAAGCAAGAAATAAAAATTTTGAAGTGATAAGGAAATACAATACAACAAATATCAGCAAATATTTAATAAGAAAACAACTATAAATACCATTAAAGCTCTAATTAATATAGATGTATCAGACATTTAAAATTCATGCTTTGCTTTGATCTTTTAAGTTCTTGACAAAATAACATTTGTTACAATTTAATATATTTAAAATATATAATTTTCAAATTTAATTTTTATTTTCATTTGATATTGCCAATATGGACATTCCATATTTTTATATTTAATTGCAAATATCAAAATTATTCTAAAATCAAAAATTTATTTATGATTGTATTCTGAATTCCATCAATTTAGACGAGAGCATTAAGAAAGAAGACATATTTATTCAAAAATATTAATAATTCTACTCTCAATCCTTTGTTCAAATTCTTTTTCAGAAATCTCTCATGTATTAAAAGCTATTCGGTATGAAATATTTTTATTTAAAAAAAATTATTTGCTTTTTTTAAAGTGTCCTTTATAGTAATAACAAGTTCGTAACTTTTTATATATTATGAAATCTTTTATAACTTTCTAATTTATTGCTATTAATTTTTTCAAACAAAAAGTGAAAAGTATTCAGTCTCTATTCCAAAATATAATGTGTTTTTTTGTGGGGGGGAGGTGCAATAAAAATCATTAAGCTGTTACCAAATGGATTATGTTATAAGCCCGATTCCTCCGTTTTTATTGTGATTTCTTATTTAATTTTTAATTATGGCAGTTAAATTGCCCACACTAAAACGGTATTTAATAGCCTTCAATTACCAGTGTGTATAAAGGGTAAATTAGAACAATAAGAATATTGTTAAAAAATTATCTTTAAACTCTTTTTTTTTTTTTAATTTGAAAACAAATTTGTTCGGATAAATTAGTATTGCTATGCTATTTATTTTTCTTTCTTTCTTTCTTTTTTTGAGCAAGTATTTTTTAAAAAAATTGTTTGCAGCGACATGCTTCGAAATTATTAAAGAAAATCTTTAACGATTCATTTTTTTAAAATTAAAAAATTAATTAATGTTATGAGGAAACTTGTATTAACAATATTATATTACTCAAAAAACATTAAAGGACAAATTTGGTAGAGGCGGAAGGTTTTTCTCTGTTCATAGTTTTGAATCATGCATAATTTAATTCCAAGAGAGTAACCAGGCTAAAAAAATTTAATGGGCTTTAATAGTTTCTAAATTTCTCATTCCTTACACTACTCTTAAATTATAGATAGCGAACCGAATAACAAAAACAGGAATGCTATGCTAATAGTATATTATGAGTGGCAGAACCTAATCTTCTTCCATTGTATTAATAATGTAATAGTATTCTTTTAAATCATGTTGAACAAGAAAGAAGAATTTCATACGACAATTGATTAATTTTTATGTATAATTAATTAATACAAAATATTAAATTTTATGATTTAATCAGGAGATTTAATCCATTAATTACAATTAAATTCATTCTACATTTTTACAGCAATTCCCAATACCCAGAGGAAAGGGTCTAGGTGGCTCCAGCCTCCTCAACTGCATGTTATACGTGCGAGGCAATAAGAGAGATTACAATCAATGGGCTGAAAATGGAGCAACTGGATGGTCATGGAAAGATGTATATCCATATTTTTTGAAAGCAGAAAATAATACTGAACCTGAAATAGCTAGCAATGGTGGGTAGTATGTTTTACAACTTCGAAACTATTGCTCTGCATTTGGTTAGATTCTCGAGGAAAGGAATCAATTGCAGCAATTAATCAACATTTTTTATTATTGAAACAACTACAATACGTTCTCTTATGAAAGGTACGAAACGACATTTATAAATAAAGACTTTATTCAAAGTATACACCATAGGCTTGAGCACAACGATCACATTGATTATGGAGCCGAAAGATTCCTTGTTCCCAGAATTCCTTTGGCCATGACGAGACCCAAAACTTCATAGCGACCTTCAGTTTGCCCTCCAAGATCTGCTTCTTGTTGAATTTCTCGAGTACAGAAGAACTATAAATATGGTTGTGTACTGTGCGACACTCCGAAGATTACGGAGGCTCATCAAGAACCAAGGACAGTAGCAACTCATGGATGGTGTGGTTTCGTTTCATGATAACGCGCGTCTACATGTCTCCAGAATCACATATGTGGAACTAACCAATTTCAAGAGAGAACAGTTCAACCATCCGTCCTGCAGCCCCGGACATGTCTCCCTGATATTGTCATGCATTTTGTCCCCTGAAAGAACAATTGAAAGGGAAGCGCTTCATCTCGAATGGTGAATTCATGGCCGCTCTGAAGGACTGGGTCTCGTATCGGCCGCAGGAATTCTGGGAGCAAAGAATCCTTCGACTCTTTAATCAATGGGGCCGTTGTTCTCAGGTCTATGGTGTATATTTTGAATAAAGTCTTCACACGGTATACCCACAGTGCCGTTCCGTATCTTTTCATCTGAATACCCCTTGTATGTTATTATTGAATATCGGGGTACAAAAGAAGATGCATTTTTCCCTATTAACACAAAACACCGAACGACATTACTAAGATAGCTTCAAGACATTGGCAGGCATTCAGAATGTCGGACAACATCATAGGAATATCGTACAGTACTTAGTTCTTATAGGGTTTACATTAAGTTATTTATCAATTATTTATTAGAATGGTATTAAATTTAAAACTTTTCATGAAGGAGGGGTGAAACGTAATACAAACCAAAGTCATACAGGAACATATGGCTGTATGAAATATAGCCATAAGAGCTAGAGGGAGCTACATGCCAGAACTGAGAGTCAGATCTACGCTTCATCTATTATCTAAGCTTCATCTCTTCTTGTGCAGAAACCCAAGGCGTCTTAATCGATAAAAAAAAACTTATTTGAAATGATCCGTTAACATATTTTAAAAAACTCAAAGTCTTAAATGATCCCCAACTGACACGGTATTCTTGCGCCGATGAGATTGTTCGGGCCCTTCTCTTACGAAGATATTAGGAATGTTCAATGCTCTGTTTTGAAATTAGAGACGCTTGTTTCGAAATTAAAAGTGTGCTCCTACTGTCCAGGTACAAAATGTTGCGAAATACCCAATTGTGATTTTTTCTACTTCCCAGTGGTTTGCTATTGCTACAGCTTCGAATATTATATAAAACTTAGTGACAGATCACGCATTTTAATATTCTGGTTTTGTCATCTTTTTTTTAACATACGCTAAATTCATAATGCTAAACATGAATTTTGGATTAAAGGCATATGTTAAAATTTAGCTTATGCTATTCATATGTTAACTTTCAAATCACTATGTATATTTTTTCCATAATTGTCTTTTTTGTATTTGTTAAAAATTAAGATCTGGAAGGGAAAATACGTTATTATTAACATGGGTATATTCATGGAAATTTCCATTAGATAACCTAAATATTAAACTTTATATTGTATAAAAAATAAGTTCGTCCTTTAACAGTAAAAATGGCAATAAAATGGAAGATCCATAAAATCTGGAGATTTTCTTAAGGGAAATAACACAATATTTTTTAATGATTTTTGATTTGTTGAAAGAGGCAAACGAAAATGAAAAGAAGAAGTGACACATTAACTTTTGACTTTCACTTTTTAAGAATTGAAGTAACTAATAATTACATTAAAAACTGGATTGCTTATGCTTTTAATACAACGTTGTTGTTGTTTCAAATTGAAACATTTTTTTGGAAAATATTGAGATTGAGATTGTTACGAATGAGCTTCTTGCGATCTATTTCTTCTAAGCATTGGAAACAAATATGATTAATTAATTCATAATTTATCAATAAATAACAATTTTTTAGGAAATTGTAAATGTTAAATAATTAAAACAATAAGTATTTTTATAATTTTTAACCATTTGTTTAATATTAGAAGGAACTTAAGTATCTGAATTCAAGTATTTTGTTTACATTTTATGCACAATTTTGTTTACATTTTATGCACACAATATTAGTTTCTTTTCAATTACGTCACAGGTAAAGGCAACAATATTTTTAAATGGAGTTATTTAAAAAACAGTGTTTCATTCTGAAATTAAATATTATTTGTCAGTACAAAAAATATCAAAAAAATTATTAAAGGCATATCTAATGCTGAAACATACTCATCATGGAAAAATAAATTTAATCTTCATATTCTGGTCACGACGGTAGAGAAAAAAAGAAATATTTTTAACAATAAGACAAAAGACAAGATAAAACATTCCTACGTACGGTTTTTTTATTTATATATTTTAAATTTTAAGATACTGTATAAACTATTTTTTACTGTAAATTTTTGAAAAGTTATCACGATAAAAAATCAATATTTCTTTTATTTTTTTATTCATTAAAATTCTAATTAAAAAATCACTTTTCTACCCTCCAAAATATATATTTGCCAAATTTGATAGCCAGACAACCTGGTATGAACAGAGCCAGCCTATATACTTAGAGACAAAAGTTTTTTCCTTATGTTTAAGCATTAAAACGTGGTTTAAATTCCAATGCATTTTCCCGCCAAATACTCTTGTGAACAGATACATATTCAGCAAACCTTGACTAGTCACTCCCTACCCTCTTTTTTCAAAAAGCTATGCATGATTTATTGCTCTTTTATGACCGGTATGCAAATGGTAGTACGCTTTTTTCCTACTACCCGTACTAATAGCTCAATAAGTAAGGTAGCTGAAAACGATATGTCTTCTCTATAATGGAATCATATCTTTGTAACTTTAATAGAGAATCACTTTTAACTCAAATAAAAATATTATCAGCACATAAATCATTCAAACATCTTCTTGTGTGAGTTACATCACTATCTTGACAAAGAAAAATAACTTCAATAAGCTAAACGTAACTGAGGAATAAACAATTTTTTAATTCTTACGCTAATATTTACGACTGCTAATAATTTGAGTTTTTTATTTTTGAATTAATTTAGAGTACCTATATGCTATTCAATGATTAATAGCTTAATTCCAGAATTACCAGGTGATAAAAAAAATATCAGAAAAACTTAAAAACATGTCTTCTATGTTGTATCAAACCCTTTTTAACAGTACACAGGGCACAAATGTAAAAACAGCAGCACAACAAGAGTTCTGGGCCAGAAATTAATTAAAATAAGAAACGTACGAAGTGGGATCCAAATTCATTACACAGAAATGATACAATTATTCATGTTGTGACCCACTGAGTTTTACCTTTCATGCAGGTTGCATGTTAAAATATTTTCCTTACAAACCCTTTACAGTGCTATTGAAATTTTTATTCCATTGAATCTTTTTAATAGTTTATCCAAAATATTCTTTTCTAAATAACTTTCCATTGCAATGCAAATAGTCTGATGATAGAATAATTATTTTTGAGTTACCTTATACGGCACATCAAATTGACAAATAATCACATTAAATTTTCCAATAACAAAGTGAACGAATGTTTTAAACAATAATAATGCGATATGAAAATTTGAATGCAATGTAATCTATATATCGCAGGCTATCATTCAACAGACGGCTATTTAACTGTGAGCACTCCACCGGAAACCAACAACTTAAAAGAGGCTTTTGCCGCAGCAGCACCGGAAGTGGGTTATGAATACATAGATATTAATGGGCAGAAACAAGCAGGTAAGTAAATGATACTCTATAATAATTCTTTCTTTTAAAATATTTTTTGGATTTTTTTTTATTCGTTAAATATGCTTACATGAATTACAGTATAATTACAAGATACCTCAATGTACGAAAAATTCGTTTTTGTTTAACAAATATTATTTTCTAAGCATCTATCGCATATTATATTTTAAAATTAATTTATAGGTACACATATCTGTTTGCTATAATATCCATTAGATTCTAACTAACTTCAAAAATAGGTAAATCAAATTAACTTGAGCACATAATTTAGATTATCTATTAACTGAGTCAGTATTATATACCTATCAGTATAAATAATCAGTATTATTCAAGCTGCATTTTGAATGTTTTTTGAACTAAAAGATAGATATCTCAAATGATTCAATATTTTCAAATAAATATAATGTAGTTATTGTTCTTACTCATCTTTAAGTAACATAAAGGCGTCTTCTTCAACAAAATTCTTTTTCTTTTACATAAATATACTACTCCTATATGAGACAATTATTCAATGAAGACGCTTCTGAGACATGCTTTCCTTCAATTTTGATATTGAGTTTCTTCCACTAAGTCACTTTTCATTCGATGAATGAAAAATCCCAAGATTTAAACTTATAAAAATGCGACTCACATCTGCTTTATATCATTATCGTTTTTTAACTTTTAAGTGATGGCACTTCCAAGAAACTTTTCATAAAAAGGTCATGTATAATGATAATGCAATGAATAATTCTATCCTTCTTTGAGATCACTGATGGCTCAAATTTCATCAAAATCGCTTAACCAAGGAAACTGAAACAAAATATTATATGTGTATAATAGTATATTAGCCGACTTCGGTGATGAATTGATTAACAAGGAATAATAATTGCTAAAATTTCAAATAACTATTTTAAGTAACTTGATTTTAATCAATCCCTCAATAAAATATTTTTAGACTTTTGATTTTAATTGCGTTATAGCTCAGATTTTTTTTAAAGAAAAATTTTCTGTTCATATGATATTGCTCTAATTTTCTATCAGTCTATATCTGTATACATTAAGTTATATTATAGGAAAAGGCAATAAAGAGACATACATTAAAAATTTTCAACGTTGCTTTGTTCTGAAGTTTAATTATAATCGTTACGACAATACATTTCAGCATAAGGACACACGTTATTATAGGAGAATTATTAATAATTTTTATTCGTAGCATTATTCAAGAAAAGGCATTTTTAAAGAAGAGTGATTCGCTGCTGGTTGAATTCTCGACGCGATAAAATAACTACTATTGAAAATGACCTGAGTATCCGTAGCTTTAACATTCGCCTGCTACCGACATTCATCTAAATAGTGAATATTAATTCAGATAATGGGCTTCATTTCTTTGTTTTCTGTTGTCTTTTCACTATTTGTTTTATATTTCGATGTTGAGAAACTTTAAAGGCGTATAACAGTAAAACAACTATCTGTCAAACTAGTATATGAGATTTAATAAATTAGTTTGCTACCACCCATATCATTCTATCTTTATTCCGTCCAAAAAATATATAAATAACAATATAAAGAATTTTAAAATGGTTAATTTTTGCTCCCTGACTGGCCAAATTTTTCAACATTTCGGTCAATAATTTTTACATTCAATAGTCAAACCAAGATTGACGATTTTACATAGCTTCATGTTCTATTATTAATCTATCCTTTGAAGTTAAATATGAGAATATTTCTGTTTTTTTTTTTTCATTAATATGGAATGTCTGGTGTTTACAAGTATAATAAAAAACGAATTATGCAAAATATATTCAAATTGTATTGCACATATTCATAAACAATAGAAATGACTTCCTATTTTAAAATGTGTTTAAAATAAAATATTGATAGCAATTTTTTGTAGGTTTCGCAAAAGTTCAAGGAACTATAAGACAAGGCAGGAGATGTAGTACAGCTAAAGCTTATCTTATTCCTGCCGAAAAAAGAGACAATCTGGATATTGTTAACAAAGCATTTGTTCAAAAGGTAGGTAATATAGAGTATTCACATATTATACCTTATAGCGTAATTTTGCAGTGTAATTTTGACTGTTGACTCCTTTGCGGATTAGGCTATAAATGCATATAAAAGGGCGTTTACCAATAAATAGGCAAACTTGAATAATTTTTTGGATTAAAAAAGTATCCCTTTTCTATAATAGCTGAGGAGATTAAATTGTTCTCTGCATTTTCCATTGGAGAAGCTGTAAATGGTTTCAGTGAGTCATGCATATTCTTTTTCCAGAGGATATCCACTACTTTATAACTTGTTGAACCCACTCACAACTTAAACAGCACTTATTATAAATACCGGATGATTCAAAAGCTAGGAAGAACTTTAAAAATTAGTAATTAAAAACCAAAAAAAGATTTTTTAAAAATGAATTTTATACTAAATGAATGGAAAAGAATCCAGGTTTTGTGTGGTAACGAAACAAAAATAGTTCAGTAGGCGACCAATATATGGAGCTGTCGGATTTCTGATGTAGGATTATGCAAAACAACAAACCATATAAAAAGGAACAACTGCTGCAGGTAATGGTAGTCGAAGCTTATATACATCGAAAATCTGTCTTTATTAAATTAATATTATTAAATTTGTCCTTAGGAAAACTATACAGGACTTTAATAGCATTTAGAAATTCGGCTAATCATCTTCGTTTCAAAACATTTTTCAACAAACGATCCAACCTGTTTCAGGTAACAACGCATCATTTCTCTACTGGACATACACTGAAAAAGCAATTTGCATAGTTAGGTGCTATCTCAACTGTCGTTCTTGTGCATTATAACAATTCAAAGGTACCAGGCTTATCCTGTATAAGTTTTAAATGAAACTAACTCAGCTACTCAGTTCCTACTAAGATATTTTAAATATTATTCTGATCTTTTATTAGGTATAATGCAATTGCTTTTTATGACAATGATATTTTTATTTTTACTTTATTATTTAGCTTAAATCAATGCTAATATTTTTTTAAAAACATTTTATTTATTTGAACTAGATTCTTATTAATGAAAACAAGGAGGCTTACGGAGTGCGATTTGAAAAAGGTGGTAAAGTTTACGACGTAAGCGCCCAAAAAGAAGTTATCTTGTGTGGAGGATCCATTAATTCCCCTCAAATTCTCATGCTTTCAGGAATTGGACCAAAACAACATTTAGAGGAATTAGGGGTAAGTAAATCACTTTTACAACTGTACAGAAAAAGGAAATTTTACATTTTTATGAGGATTTATGAAAGCATATAAAGTGCAAAGAAATATGAATAAATATAAATATATTTCCTCTTCTTTTCCAACTATCATTTGGAGTCGCATTACGCTGGAAAAAAATTACCATTTATCACAATTTTCCAAATTTTGCAAGAAGCAAATTTCAGATTTTGCGTAAGATGTTTGATGAAATTTTGTTTCAGATATGAATTAAATGCATTGCTTCATGTTCCTATTAGCTGATTAAAAGAATTTTTAGAATTGCAAAAACACTCATTTTCTTACACTTGTATAATTTGGAAGATTATTATAATTGCTTGTTACACTACAATTTCGATGGGAAGATACGTAATGTACATTTTAATAATGTAACGTAATAATGTAATGTAACATTTGAAATTTTTTATATCGATGAATAATTACAGTTTTAATTCCTTTTATTTTATTCTATGAATTAACTATTAAATTTATAGAACTAAGTTTTTTTTAACTCAAGTATTGAGTGCGAAGTCACTAAAAACGTCATAGTAAATATTATCTTAAATTAATCAAGTGATTAAGTAAGGAACATTAATTTTTTAGAGAATTAAAGAAAATAAAAGCAAATTTATTTCGAAATATTGTAAAGAATATGTTGGAATTTTAACTGAATTAATAAAGAAGAAAACATTTTCTTCTGTTGGCTTTACATTGATAACTTATGTCATTTCAGTTCGAATTAAATGCAATAATGCATTTCCTTTTTAAATTGAAATACATTTAATAAACATTTCCAAAATTACTTCGATGTGATGATCACAGTTACAGAAAAATTAATAATGAATCGAATTATTATAAATTTTTTTAAAATTAAATATTATAATAAATTTTCCCACATTTTACAGAAATTTTAAGAAACTCTTGTTACCTTTATTATTAATTACATCAATTTCTTATCCATATTATTATTCAACCTTCATAATTACGCTATAAAAAATCCTTTTAATAAATCATTAAAATTCGCCCTAACAATTATAGAATAATAATTTATTAAGAGCGAATGGTTTGCTTTTCTTTTTGCAATGACAGATGAAAACATTGATACAGCAAGAAATAGAATAAAAGTTTTAATGGAAGTAGAATAAATTTATAAGCTTACCGAATTTCATGAACTTATTTTCTAAACTAAAGAATTAAAATGCCCAAAAATATGTGCTAAGAATGATAATTACTAAACCTTTTTCAAAATATGATTGGAACAATTAAAAACAATTTTAATGAAAGAGAACAAAATAAGCAGATATTGTTTTCTTTTGCTTCAGATTAATTGTAATCGCAATGGAACCTCTATATAATAACATTACGCTCTTGACAAAATCGCTTAATCTGAAAAGCTACCTGAGGTGGAGGTTTTCTTGGATATCTAAATTTTTTCACCTTCATTTTTTAAATAAATGAAAAAATTCCAAACTAATTCTGTGAAAATAACAATAACAGGTTTTGACAGTTGATAAAATCAATAAGCTTTTCTTAGAACATAATAAATGATTAAACTTCTTGATTCTTCTTGTAACGATACCAACGCAACATTTCTATACTGTTTATCAAATGCAGAAAAATATGGTTGAATATAGTTCGTATTTCAAAAAACTGTATTTATAGTAAAAACGGCTGCAAAAATTGTGTTTATCAATCATAACTGCTTATAATTGCTCAAATTAATAAAAGTCAGAGTTACTTTTCTTTCCACAATGGGGATTGATTTCTTTCTAATATTACTCTTTTGTGCAAATCGCTTTTCCAACATTTTTCCAACCTTTCTCTTAACATTTTCATTGTCCCTAAACATACCTGTGATTCAATTCGTCGTCTCTCTTCTTTAGTAACTCTTAACTGCTTGTAATGCAGAAGAAAATAATTAGATAATAGATGTAACTAAATAGCAAGTTAAAATCAAAAGAGGCGCATGTAGAAATAAATATGTTAAACAGGGATACCAAAAAGACAAAATGGAAACAAATGTTACTAAATTGAACAGGCGACCATAATTACACCTCAAAGGTATTAGAGGGATAATTACTATGGGTTATTTAAGCAAAATATCAATCAGCCAAAACTTCTGCTCCAAACTATTACTCCATTGGGAAAATTTTCTGTTATGAAGTAAGGCAGTTAGAGAAATCAATGTATTTCACAACCTTCTTGTAAACTACTGCCCAGAGTAATATAAATTGCAGGTAAATTTTAACAGTAGTCCCAATTATAGCGCATGGAGAAATCATTTTATTTCTACTAAGCTATGAATTTATCAGGCATAGTTATAAAGCATGATTTTTGGATATTATATATTTTTTCAGATCAAAGCTATTGCTGATCTTCCTGTTGGTAATAACTTGCAAGATCATGTTGGAAATGTAATGCTGAATTTTGAAGCCCAAAAAGCAGAGCCTATTTTCTTACTGGAGGGTATTTTACCTAGCAGTTTAATAACATATATATTACATGGAACAGGTAATAATTCATTAGAATTGTTTTATTTTGTAATATTCTATAGAGTACTCTTAGAATAAAGTTATTCAAGAATAATTACTTAAGTAAAGAGAAAGTAAAGAGAAGCTAGTATGATTACTTATTAGCACCATTGGCATTTGAGAGAACAACTGAAAAATGCACCAAGTTTAATAGTGAGATTAAAAATTTAATGTCTTTCAATGTAAATAAAATATAATTGAACATTATTCTTTTATTTAAAAAAAATTATTTTAAAAATGTAAAATAGCATTTTCGTTTATCAACTAATTAGTTCCATATTACAGGCCCAGATACAAGTCTCTCTGGCGTTGAAGGAATGGCATTTCTCAATACTAAGTACAATGATCCGAAACTCGATTGGCCCGACGTAGAAATTCATTTAGTTTCTGGTTCACCAGCAACTGATTATACTCAAGCCTTCAGATTAAGCGTTGGAATGCCTGATGTGGTAAGTATTTAACAAATCACAGCTTTGCTTCGTAACAATGGGTGGTTAAAATTTTAACATTCAAGCAATTAGAAAGAAAGAAAAAACCTGGAACGAGTAATATCATAGCTAGAAACATCTAATGAATGAATAAAAGTAGGATGATCGGTAGCACTGTACTCATCTATACAAATTTAATGGACGTTAACGCACGAAGCAAATTGCAAAGACGTATGCAATATTAGAAATAACATGTCAGTGAAATTGAAATAAAATATAAAAGTTATTGATTCTAGTAGATTACGAAAGCAGAAAAAATATTAAGTAAAACCAATTTTTCACTAATATATATAGATATATATATAATTTTGATTTTATACAGTGTGATTCTATGATCACGGAACAAACTTGGAGGGGTGGTTGAGCATACTATATGTACATTTTTTTACAGAAATATAGGGTCTAAAGTGATGCGTTAAGACATGAACGCAAAAAAGTTCTTCTTTTTAGCTATATAGTATTCATAATAAATATTCAAAATTAAGATTACCAACAGTAATACTTGCTTTGTAGCGGTGTAGAAGAGATTCGCAAATTATTTTGAAAAAAAAAAATGCCTTACATTTTGCCTATACTTACAACACCAATGGTTAGAGTAGCGCAAAGAGACCATCCACTGAGTCAGTTGGAGTCTCGTAAATGATGGCTATCAGATTTTCTTATAAAAAGAAATCTGAGCAGGATAAAAATGGTGAATGAGATGGTCGACGGACTGATCCACCAAGCCCAATCTATCAACCAACAAAATCCATATCTAAGTAATTCTGAAACACCAGGTCATTACTGTAGTTCGTATTATTATTAGTGGTTGCAATTTTGAGCATTCACTGTGAATACTGTAATGAAGTTAAGAAGTAATTTGCGTTGATTTTGTAAATAAACACATTGTTTTTTCTCCCATGTCGTTTTTTCTTCCGTGCCATCAAACATCATTTTAAAGCTTACATACCTAAACAAAAAATATAATCATTAGTAGCTCAAATACTCTCCCATGTTTGTCCCATGATCATAGTGTCACCCTGTATATATTATATATAAACTTATATCAGCTGATTTTAATAAAACCAAATTTAGATCTATGTTGGTTTTTAAGGATTTTTTTAATATAAAGGTATTTTCCAGGCGCATTGCATTGCCAAACAAAGAATTTTCAAATTTTATTAACTAATCCTTTAAGTATATTTATGAATAATCTAGATTATTCTATTTAGTATCATATATTTCTGTGTAATATTGTTTCATTCTTGTGCTTTCTACTCTTCTTAACGATTTGTATTCTATATTTCGTATTTTCCTGTACAAGTTTTAATCCATCATGATTTCGGATTTTGTAGGTATACAATAAAGTATACAAACCTTACCTTGGAAGGAATAGTTTCACTTTCTTCCCTGTTCTTCTGAGACCTAAAAGCAGAGGAACTGTTCGACTAAAGTCAAACAATCCCCATGAATATCCTTTAATTGATTTCAATCTGTTTGAGGCCAAAGAAGATCTCGAGAAAGTAGTTGATAGTGAGTTGTTTTGATATTATAAATGTTTTGAAATTTCTGTTCTATTTCTGAAACCATTTCTGTCAATTTTTTTAAATTAGATAATTTTTACTTACATTCGCTTATATGATACATAGCAACGAGTTTTTAGAAAAACGTTTTCCTTTGTGGAACACTAGCTCGAATAGTAGTATACCGAATATAGTTTTTATTATTAAAATCCTTCTTCGAAGAGCAGTAGCGTTGTGCTCGATTACAAAATAAATGAAAGAACTTTAATATTTTCAGTAACGTAAAGTTTCAGAACTAAGTTTTTCCCTGGATATAAGATTTTAGCATCAAATAACAATTATAGAAACAAATGTAAAAATTTTATCAGCATATATTCCTATCTTTAAGGTTTTATTATCTAAAATGCTATGTATAAATGGAATTAAAGAATGGAAGGTTAATTTTTGGTGAAATGTAATTCTTGAGAAAAAAAGCGTAATCAATTTTATAATTCTAAGGGTCAATCATTTATGTTGAATAAAATCCGATGCTATTGAAGCTTTAGTTTTCTAAGATTTAAAATTTTCTTCTGATAGTAAAAAAAAATTAAGCTCATCTAGGATTATTAATATAATTTATCTTTAGAACATTGAGCATTTTGTTATGAAAATAATTTTTATAATTTAGTCTACTTTCAGAAATACAAATATTATTACATAGCACTTTATTTAAAATATTTTCGAAAAATACCAATGCAGTTTTATTTATGACAATGATATAGCATTTTGTACTAGGTAATTTTAATTTGAAACTTACATTTCAGTGAACTGAGTTCTATCAGTCTCACGTAACTTTTTAAATTTATTGTAAAATTTGATTTCCAATTTAGCTAAATTGTGTTTTCTTAAATAAGATCTTTATTTACTTTGATCTAATAAGTTTAAATTAAGCGAAGTAATCATAGATATTAAAATTTTACTATTTGATTTTTTTCTTTAAGTTATGAAGCAATGCATAAACATCGTAACAAATACAACAGCTTTCAAGAAAATAGGAGCTAAGATGTTTACGATTAAAGTGCCTGGTTGTGAGCAATACGAAATTTACTCGGATGATTACCTCAGATGTGTCGCCAGTGATTATCCCTTCAATATTTACCATCCTTCCGGAACCTGCAAAATGGGCGACGCCAATGACGAGACAACAGTCGTGGATCCCGAATTAAAGTAAAGTTTTAACCAAACATTATTAAAATCTAGAAACAAAAATTAGTACAGTTCAAGATTTCTCTACTGAAAATGAAATTATATGTAGCATTACTTAAAAGTAGATAGACAGATGTAGGCTTAAAAAAAACTCATTAGCAATCCACAGCATGTTTTTCGACGAGAGAATATACCTTATGACCGAAATCATGCATTAAAGTAAAATTGTATTTATGCAGACAAAACTTATTTTTCAATCATGAAGATGCTGCTGGATATCTTTTACCCTTTTCATTCGGATGATGACTCTCACTAACCAATCAGGACGGGGCATCATTGTGAAGTTTTATTTATTATATTTATTTAATTTTGATTGTTAAAAATACTGTCGAGTAATGAGAAGATGCAAATTAATTAAGCTTGAGAATTCAACTTAAAGCAATTGCATATATTTATTTTTCAGAACAATAAACAAGTCTTTGTATTAGATGATTAATTATGCATCGAATTACTTTTCAGAGGGCAAAGGGTTAAAGATATACTAAATGTACGATTTTAAGTAAAATTATATAAATACTTTAATCTTGTAAGAAAATGAAAGTCCACCTATGACATAAAATAAAATCTTATAAACAATTTCCTTCGAACTTTGAAGGATAATGTTGGAACATTTAAATATTGTCATCGGATCTCAAAATACAATATATATCATAAATACGCTATTTAGCACATGAACTCTTCATCTCATTTTAGTATTAACTTTTGTTAATATCTTCTGTTATTTTATAAAAATCAGAGGGGTGTTATAAGATTGGAAAATTCACTATACGCATCACACTACAGTATAGAAGTTCATTAAATATTCACTAGAATTTTAAATTCCTTTTCTTTAGATCATATAGATAACTTCTGAACGTGGTTCATAAAAATAGAGATTCTTTAAGGATAATGAAATGGATCAAATAATCGTCTTCGTTACTTTAAAAAGCATCCATACGCCCTTATTTTTCTCCCAAGCGGACGAATTCAAGAATAAAGTTCAAACATTAAAAACAATTGAAGCAAGCATCTAGTAACCGCTACTCCTATTTGAGCCATGCTCTAAGTATGATTCAAAACTAAATATTTTTGTCACTGACATTTAGAACTAAATGTCAGTTTCTGATCTCTGATGTAGTAAAATTCAATTCAAAAGGGTAGGGGTTAATTCTTTAAAGATCTTTAAAATGTCAGAAGGTATGAACAAATTAAGTTAAATGCTTATGATAAAGCATTTAATAATTTTTTGTATATTAAAAATTTGATTTGTATATAATGTAGTCAGTATTATACAGGGTGTCATAACACCTAGTCATTAACATATAAATATGTATAGTGGAACAGCATTTAATCGGTAAATAAATTAAAGCAAACATAAGCGAACAAAATTGCGTTATAAACGAAGTAAACCTCAAAAACTTACTGAAGATAATGCGGCATTGGTCGTGTAAAACAAAATTTCAAATTCAAAATAATGCTATAAAACATCAAACACAGAGAAATAAATAATAACGATAATTTTAATGGAACGTTGCACATATCTCTTTCTGAAAGAAAGAACAGACTCTTAATCACCCTTTTCGCGAATAAAATATTGTATTTGACTTCTTTTCAAGCCTAATTTAAAACTTGCCATCGTAAATATTCTGAAATATTGTCTTTAAAAATTATAAAGAGCATCAAGAAAGTTCTTAGATTCTAATAATCCCGAAGTAATAAAAAACAGAATCTTACTGATTGTAAGGAAATCGAGGTGAGCACATATGAAAAAATGAAACTAAACTCTTTCGTCTATAAAACAGGGGTAAAACTTTGTTTTACCATTTATACAATACTCGATAGTTCTTAATTCTGCATTAAAAAAATTATTTCATCTTGAAACTATCACTGTTGAATTTGTGAAGTAACACAGCTAATCCACGAACAATTACTTGCATTTGGGTGAACAGGCATCCAAATTTTAGAAACTTATCGAAAACTTTTGAAAACATTTCATTGCAATTCCTTTTAATGAGGACATCATTAACAGCTTAAAAAATTTTCGCAACTCAAGTTGCTAGATTTAGATATGTATAAATCTGTATAGTCATAAACAAAAAAAACTTTAACATAATTTGTAATAATCATCGAAAAATTAATTAATATTTCCTTTTTAGGGTAAAGGGCATCAAGAATCTTCGGGTAGTGGACGGATCCATCATGCCAACTGTTCCCTCTGGAAATACAAATGCCCCAATCATCATGATAGCTGAAAAGATTTCCGATATGATTAAAAATGACAATCCTAATAGGAATAAATGTTCCATGACAGATGATACCAGAAAAAAGAGACATTCAAAGAAAGGAAAATAATATTAACAAATCGTTTTATAATTTTAAAAAGAAAAAAATAAAGATATTTTTAAAACTGTCAATTTAATTCAGAGACTATTATTTATTAAACATTAATACTTTCTTCTATTAAATATGAAAATCACTATTTTTTTAAAATCCAGAGCAGCGTAATGAAACATATTAATAAAATCATTTTGCGTCATATCATTCAAAATTACATTGTTGTTGTCGTGTCCGTATTTTTCACGGAAAGGGGGTGCAGTAGCTTCTGAGGGTAAAGACCCTTGAGCACCCAGAGAGCAGAAGTCCGACTTCTAACTCACACACACGACACAACCCTTTTTAAGGGGTGGTCAAATTCATTCATATACTCATTCATCCATCAGCAAGTCGGAATTATAGATCCAAATCAGAGGCCGACTCATCCCTGATTCAGTACCTCCAGAGGTATCTATCGTTTTGTAATGGGAACTTGGAGGACTTTGCAGTTTCGACATATTTAACGTGCCCCAACTGCCATTAACCAACACGGCGGTCTTTGGCCAAGACGAGGACAGAGCCCACGACCTTTCGGTTACGAGACTGACGCTCTACCTACCAGGCTACCGCGGCCGAATAATTATGTTGAATAATCGTTAATAAAATCGTTAATAATTACGTTAAATAAATAATTAATAAATTATTTAACGGAATATAAAATTACGTTAAATAATCTATAAGAAACAATTTACTTATGATACATATGTCGTCAAGTTTCTCTAATTAAAACATAATAATTGAGCAATTAAAATTTCCTAAACAAATTCATATTACTTAATATTAAATTTTGAAACCATTCATTATTGTTTTTCTTTTTTTCATTCTTGAGACATTTTCATAGATTTAAATAATTATCTTTGGGAAACTAGAGCTAATTTCCTTGTTAAGCTGATTTTCATTCTAATAAGAACACTTTCTTTTAAATTCTTCTTATAAAAAAATTAATATCAATTTTTTAATACTATTTAAACATTTTCAAGATTTTATTCGTTAAGCTATTTTTGAATACATTCACAAGGTTTCTAGAGAATTTTTACTGCTTAATAAATTATCAAACTGACTTAATTATAAAAAATTGAATTCAAAGATTTCCATTTTCAGAATAATGCTAATAGTGGAAAACATATAAATATCCAGTTCAATATGCATGCGATTTTCAATTGTATTTTCGCTCCTTCATTTGAAAAAATCTGCTTTTCATTTTTTCTCATTGCTATTACAATAAAAATAAATCTAAAATAGTACCAAAATACTGTTAAAATTTAATATTTTTATAATGAAAACAACCGAAAAAATGAAACAATAGATAGGAATGTTTCATTCAAAGCAAAAATGGAATTCTGTATAAAACGCAAGAACAATATTGAGCATTAATAATACTGAATCAAATTCTTAGAGAAAATAAATTTTTGAAATTGATATTACCATTTTTGTTTCAAAGACGATAACATCTGAATATTAGTTAAGAGAAAGAAATAGAGAAAGTCCAATAATAATTTATTAATAAAAATAACTTTTTAAGCTACAAACATGAAATTGAAAAATTAAAATCTTAAGGCTGTAAGTATTAAAAATAAACTTATATTGTTAATACAGAGTTATCAAATTGGTGATCATCAAAATAAAACAAATTTTGATGTGTGTGTGTGTGTGTGTGTGTGTGTGTGTGTGTGTGT
>JAPMOQ010015914.1:4959779-5019182 GCA_026543055.1 Argiope trifasciata
CTTTATTCAAATGCGAAAAATCAATATTTCAATTATTCCTGAAACAAAACAATACAAAGATGTATTTCAGAGGTTGAGCTAACCACATAACGCAATACAATTATTATTATGTATTTTATCACGTCAACTTGTATTTCATCTGATCCAATAAAGATTACACCTTTTAAATGGCTTAAGGCGTTTATTAGTTTTTTTTCAGTCTCATGAAATTAATGTTAGATAAAATACTATAGCTCCGAAAACAAAATTAGCAATGACATTAAATACTTATCTATTAATAACATCAAATAAAAACATTTTTTTTAATTACAGATTTAGAAAATTATTTATAAAGTTCAAAATCGATGGGAATTTAAAGATTCTTTATTGTACACTATTTTTCTTCGTTTATCATAAATCAACCTACATAATCTACTAGTTAATTTAAAGGAAACATATTTAAATGATATCTCTAATTTATTTTTATTAAGGAAAAATATATTATACTTTTGAAATATGTATTGAAAAGGCATCATATATTTATTTATTTGTTTATTTTGAAAAGTGCGAAAAAGTTATTATTTATAAACATGCAATTCTTTCAAAAACTAAATATTTTCAAATGAAATAACTGAACCGCATCAAAGCATTGCCTTATAGTTATTTTTAAAAAGGTCAATTCCAGATTACTGCCAAATTTTGAGCGATGGCGTTGGAACAGCAAACAGAGCAAATGATTTTTTGTTCAAAGATGTGAACATGAATGTGAGAGGAGTAAATGTAATGAATAAAGATGAATTTGAAAAATATGAAGGTAACGAATAAAATATGAAGATAAAGAACATTAAACGTGAAACAGCATTCTTGTTGTTTTCAATTTCAAGTGATCAGAAGAGAGAACACCTATATTTTTAAAAAAATATTTTTTTCATATTTTTTTCAATGTTATATATTATTATAATCTTTGTCTTGTCATAATTTGAGATTATCAATCGATTATAGCATTAATAATACAAGATTATTTTCAAGAATAATTTTAGAGACTTAAATATTCATCTTTATTATATTATACTTTTATAGACATCAAAAATTCAAAAAAATTTTAAGATATGCTGACATTACAAATAGATTTTAGAATGTATTTACAATGCACATCAAAGGGAAAAAAATATTAATAGTCAGAACATATACTTTCAAAAAAAATTGCAAATTATAAAATTGATACATTTAGGATTTCTATATGTCAAGGAATTCTTTCCTCAAATTGTTTAAAATAATTACTCACATATTAAAAATATCTGCAAATATTCTTTTTTAAACCATATAAAATCAATAAAGAAGAAGAAATTCCTTTTTAGTAAATTTGAGAATTAGTGTTAAAAACAAAGGAAAACCTGTAATAGAAAAAAGTGTTTAAATATATATAATATTATATTTTATGTTTAAAAATACTTCGGACTTGAGAAACACTCTGTAATATGATTTTGAATTTTCGGATAAATATCAGAACGTAACGAATAGTTGGGAATAAGAAAAAATTCCTATTCTTCAGATTTATTACACGATCTGCTGTGTGAACTGTGCTTAATTCACATTTTTTATTTCTTTTTTAGAAATAAAACTATGACTTATTCCTACTTTTATGCAGTTTATCCATACTTCAAGAGGAAATAAAATGTTTACATCAATTCTTTTCGAGTACGGCAATTAATATGCCAAAGCTGTAGAAAACAGAAATTATTTAACAGTGATTTTTCAATTATTTCTTTTTTGCCGCAATACACTACTTAAAATTTTTCATTAATTGACCTTACACGCTAGACTACTGATTTTCTTAAATGCTTCTTAGGTATTAGAAAAATAATGATTTTTTTGTTATTTCTTCTTCCAAATTATATCTGTAATAAGCAAGATTCTTCCAAATTATATCTGTAATAATAATGCGATAATATACAGATAATTTCCAAGGATTATTTTAAATTCAATATCAGCAGATAAATATCGATAACAAAGACAAAAAATATATAAGTTGAATAACCTACATTAACTAATATCGATGCAGTATTAAAAAGTACATAGATGATTTATGAAAAATTCTAACCGATTAAAAAAAGATTTTTAATAAGTTTATTAATCATAAAAAGGCACAAATCAACTTTATTCAGAGCAGCTAAGAAAACATTTATTTTGTTCAACTATTCTCGATTTCTCTATCCACTCTCTGCTAAATATTTAATTTAAAAGGTAATCGTTCAAGATGATATGATTTACTAAAAACTAAATAATGAATTTTCTAGGAATTTTGATTGAAAGTTATGATTTTATACTTTCAAACGCATTCTTCAGTGGAAAAAAATCTGCAGTATAGAATTATTCCTACCTACAAGGTGAAACAAACATCTCCTAAAGCAAACGAAATTTTGATGAAATGCTCCAAAATAAAAACAATTGGTCAGTTCGCCCAAAAACTTAATTTGCTTACAAATCAATAAAAGTTCGGTTGTTGAAAAAAAAAAACTGTGCTAATATTCAGCGCATTGAAGATCATTTTAAAGAAATTGCTTTCAAAATGCTGTTTTAGTTAAAGATTACTTTTCTCATTTTACAATGCAGGAGGTGTGCTTTACCACTAAAAAGAATTTAATATATTTGATTTTTTTTAATTTCAACAGTTATTTTAGTTAAAATTTTATACAAAAAACTTTCCCGGTAAGTACCGCATCTCTCAAGTTATTTTGAATATCAAAAGAGAGAGGAGGAAAAGGCAACAATAAAATCATCCATTCAGTTCAAAAAGGGTGCAATATTTCATGGTCGTGCAGTCATCACTAATACATCAGTGTGACACGAAATTAAGTCAAGGTTTAGTTTAGTTCAGTTTAGTTGTATTAACGTCCCGTTATAGAAAGCAACTCTAGGGCTAGTTTGGGACGGACCTCACAATTTTGAAGCACGGTCAGATGACGAGGACGACATTTATGCTGGCACCCCCCCCCCCTCTCCACACCACATCACATCAGCGGGAGGACGTTTGGCCTGACAAATTTAACGTGCAAGAGACCCCCTTACACGGCGGTTCTTCAGTGGAATCGAGTCTCGAACCTGAAACCCCAAAGTTCCTAAGCCGAGACTTTACCACCAGGACATGGCGGCCGATTAAAAGAAGGAATTTACTGGTTCAAGTGCTGTCATCATTGATGGACCAATGCTCAAAAAATGATTTCTGTCCTACAGTAACCCTCTTATAATTTCAAAACGAAATTTATTTATAACTAAATAAAATCTGTATTGAAATGAGATATCATCAAGAGAGTTGCATTTCCCGTTTCATGAAATTTATTTAAAAATTAATCAAATTTGTAATTTCTAAGACTTTTGATAAATCGGATACATTATAAATTTGTTTCAATAAATCATGCACTAATCAGTTTGTTAAAAATACTATAAAATATCGTTCTAGTTTAAATAAATTAATAGGGGGAAATTTTTTTTAAAAAAATTAAAAAATATAAATTAAAGGCTTCTTACTCTTTATTCTGCGGTTGAGTTTTCTCAGAGAAAGAAGAAGAAAGCATGCAACATTTAATTCCACCCGCAGGCACTTGGCATTTTCCATTGAAATGCCAATAAAGTGTCGAAGCGCGGCGCTGCAACAAAGGCAATTAAGGTTTTGGCACAATACGTTTTGATCAATTGGATTAATATGTGTGCAACATTGCAGGCTGCTGTTGCTTGCTAAGCTGGGCACAAATGACTGTGGGCTTCGAAAAGGGGGAGTTTGAGCAAACCGTCTTTAATCATTCTTGTCCAACAGGAATGAGAATTATTACAGTCCATTTCTCCTAAATTGAGTACTAATTTTCCACTCAAGTTACAGTTGATACAATTTAATTTGTGTTCAAGAAAAGACTTCATTATTCGGGGAAATGATTAACGAGTTTGTGTTTGAACCGAGAAAGAAGCTAAAAGAAGAGAAGTTAAATAATAGAAATTAAGTACTTGATTTCTGCAAAATTGGCACATAAGTTTCGCTTGAAAGATGTTTGACGGGTTACGAGGGATATATTAGTTTGGAAATGCTATATTGGAAAGTTTTATGGGATGTTTTGGGACAAGTAAATATTAAACAAAGGATAGAGGCTATTTAATCATCTCTGCTAAGATTAAAATTCAAACAATGATTAGAATTGCTTAACACTTTAAAAATTAAAAACTTATTTTTTCTAATTACTTGACACAAAATATCTGCAATATTCATTTGTCTATAGTGACTTATGCTGAAAATCATATGTTCAAAAACGCAACTCAAAATTATTAATCATCACTGGATAATTAAGCAAATATTTGTTAAGAATTCCAAAATTTCAGACCACAGTGCTGAGAAACAGCTTTAGCTATATAAATTTCAGAAATTTTGCATTCATTTTATGCATGTATGTTGACAGGAGTTATAAATACATGCCTATATTTTGAGTTTCGTTATATTAACGTCGCTTTTCAAAGCAACTCTATGTCTAGTTTGGAACGGGCCTTATGATTCTGAAAAGCTTGTCCGAACAAGGACGACACCTGAGCTGGCACACCCCTCTCCGAACTTACACATCACACCAGTGGGAGGACGTTTAACCTTGCGTGGCTCTTGCGTAGAATCGGGTCACAAACTTGAAACCCTTCTGCTCCAGAATCGAGATTTTGCTACCAGGCCATCACTTCATTTTTGAAGTGATTCTCTGTTGCATACTCATTTTGCTTGACTATTTGTAATTAAACAATTACATCGTATATATAGTTAATAATGCATATTTCTGGAATTGTTCTGATAAGGAGCTTTTCTTCTGCACAGATTTAGAAATTCATGGGTAGGAAGCTAATTCATGCACTTAAACATGAATTTTTATTTAAATAGTACAATCAAATAACAAATTTTTGTGAGAATAGTCATATTTTGGATTTGTATATTTTATGAAATATTTAAATTGATCCAAATAAAAGATATCAGTTCTATTTATTAAAATTATAATAAAATATTTGATTCAAAAATTTGAATAACTAAAAACATAAATCCGCTAAAACATTGACACACTATAAAAGATACAGTATTATATATGTTTATCATAATCTTGATAGATAATATTTTTCATGATTTTTAAAGAAATTCTCATTAAAAATAACATGCTCATTTAGATTCCCTTTTCGTTATTTAAGTTTTTTCACGCCTTAGATCCATTCCAAGATTTAAATTGTATTACTCCAGTGTTCAAGAGATAGATTCGGATCACCAGAATTATTTTAAGATCCGATTTCACGAAAAATCTATTGTATGTGTAAGTTTGGAGTTATTAAATCTTCTATCTGTGTTGAAAGTTTGCTTGCTGACGTTGAGTAGAAGTTTTTAAAATGTTGTGCTGACTCAGGCAGAAAAATTGTCATCTGACCATGGCTTAAAATTCTGAAGACCATTACAATTTAAATCTTGAATAACTTCAATCGGGACATTAATCTAACAAATTTAATCCAAGACAATACAAATAAAATTATTAATACCACCGGTCAAAAAAAAGTCGAAGAAAATACTTATATATTTTATAACACTTTAATTTACATTGTATTAACGCATCGTTTAGCTCTACTACACATTTGTAAACCGTGGTCATATGATTAAACAATACTTGTGTTAATATATATTCTCCAAACAACGCATCGAATTAACAAGATAAATTCCACAATGAGTATATCTCGCACCAGATGAACTTAAAAAGCATTGCTTTGATGTAATCGAGTTTTGAAAAGGAACTCTTTATCTTCGAAGTCATGGAGTTATTACTTGGCCATCCCGATCCTTTTATACTATGAAAAGTTTTTTCAATGATAAAAGTAAAAAATTTGAAATGAATAATACTATAAAAACTATTAAAAATCCTTTAGCATAAATTTTCATTGCTGATTTTAACTGAAGGATCCATAATATTAATGTAGGTAAAGTGAAATAAAAATTAAATTTTGCAAGGAAATACTTCGTTAAACATCCATTATTTGCTACTCAATGCTCACTCTTAGGTTTCTTAAAAGTTTAAACTTGTGTGAGAATAGTTCGAATCAAATTCATTAAATTCCATTACTATAGTAACTTTTATATCAAATGATATAACAATTACTTGCGAATTTTCTTAAAAAATTCTTTATACTCAGATGCATGCAAAAGGTGCAAAAGATTTTCTATCCAATCTTCTCGAATAGTATTTTTTATTTAAAACATTTACCAATACTGCAAGAAAAAGTGATAAAAATTGGAAATGCTGTAAACGAAAGATTGGGAAATCTCAAAAAATCCCTGTAATGATCCTCTGAATAAATTCCAATTAGTAAACTTTTTTTCTTATGCTTTAAAATATTGCTCATTTTTAACATGGGAAATAATATTTGAATTTTTCGCTATCATTTTCTGGTTTCGATAGATAATATAAATTATTCATGTTTCACTACCACTTACAAATCAAATATCAATAATAGTCAATTAAATTAATAAAAATAAACCATTGCAAAAAAAATCATTCATTCTCGTCCATTTTGTAGCACAATTATGTCTCAATTCTTTTTTTTTATTTGAAAAATATGAAAATGTCACATTGCAATATCTTTAGAATTAATTACATAACGACTGTTGCTTTAATTTAAAATGTTAAAATTATACTTATATCTGCTAGAAAAAAAGCTATACATTTGTCTTAATTTTAGAATTTTTGCTTTTTTTCTTAAAAGTATCTCCTCACCAATGTATCTTCCGTATTGTATTATTTTCCGTTTTCAGCTTGTTTAGGTTTAAGCTGTTTGTTTAGAAGTATTAATTAATTTCCTTCTAATTTCTCATCGAGACTAATTGAGAAGTTATAAATCGGAAACTCTAGTCACGCCCTAATGACAGAGAGGGAAATCCTTTTGATCTCCATTCTAATTGTTTTCCTGATCTTTTCCTTCTGCGAAGAATTTCTCTGGAACAAAAGCCTTCTCGAAAGGAACGCCCACAAAAGAGATCAAAAGGCTCTCTTTGCAGTTATTTCGAAAAGCGTTCGAGTGCTCTTTGTAATATATTTAAAACACTTCTGTTCCAAAGCAAATACACAATTGCTCATTGCAAAGTTTCGAATGATAAGTACCATTAAGCCATACAGCGGTAATTTGATCATTAAAAATCGTAAATATCTGTGCCAGCCCACAACAATACAGTTTTAAAACAATGCTGGTAGCTGAACTTTATTTCAAATAAAATACGTGACATGAGTTATTTATATATACAGAAGTTTTAAAATAAACATTGTATTCGCAGTGATGTAAATTACAAAATATGTGAGTAATTTAAAATATGTAGTACAGAACTTGATGGTGTGGTATACAGGTAAGATAAAAACAAAGCTGCAAGTAATGATATATGACATTTTTATAAGAAATTTTAGATTTTTAATTTGCCATTTAGATGTAAATGAATATCAACAACTACTTTCCAATAATTAAAAATAGAGGATGTATTAGAAACAACCGAAAAAAATTTGGTATATGGTATTACAATAACGATTCTTGGGTTTATTAAATTTATATTAGTTTAAACAAACTGTGTTGATGTCTTTGTTTGCTAACAATAAAGATGAATGCATATGCATGTGAGTGACAGTGTGCGATGCGTGTATATGTATGTCGGGTGGGAAGATGCTCTACAGACAATGCTCGCTTGACCAACATCTAACAAATTTATGACATAAATGTTTTATAAAAACGTGAATCTTGGAGCTTTTTTTTTGAAATTTTAATTAGTTAAAAATCAAGTGGAATTTTGATATTTTCCCATAATAACTTTAGAAAATATTATTGTAATGTTCAAAAAGTTATTTCTCGTCATTTCAAAATTTTAAAAATTGTCTTTTTAACAGAGATGGTGGCAAAAAATCGCCTACTGGGGGTGGACAAATCCGAAGGGGGGCAAGCACATTTTTTTTTAATTTGACTACAAAAATAATAATAAATTTTACATTTAATAAAAGAAAATCAGATAATATTTAACTTCTTTTTTACTCAGATGCTGATCTTTTCTTTCATTGTTAAAACTTTACAAAAATATTTGCAAAAAATATGCACTTAGTTTCTTTTACTGATTATAGAAAATGTTTGAGTCTTACTTCTTTATGAGACTCTTGAAATTTACTTTCTCTGATACCTAATTTTAGAAAAAAAATGGTGTTATATTCTGTTCCAGATTGTAGTCTATAGATAGAGCAGCAGATTGAACCAGATTGACGTATCATGGCAAAAGAACAAATGCATGCTCTTGTCAAGCTATATAAAATTGTAACAAAGAGCTATATAAAAGAAACTTTTTTTAAGAAATCCAGAATAAGAAACAAAAAAGATTCGATACATTCGACAAAAAATCAGTTTTTCTACGTATTCTTCACCTAAAATATTTGTTTAAAAAGTATTACAACAACGAAAAGGAATTCAGATATGTTCCGAATACGACGAGAATAAATGCGCGCATTCAACAAAAATTTACTATAGGTCGGATACGAATAATATCGGATGCAAGAAAAATACAATAATATTATTTCTTAAGAAAGCTGGAAAAAATATTTTGTAAATATATGTACATACTTACTATTTTATGTAAGATATGAAAAATGGATTGTATAAACGCTAGATCCTCCATATATGTATTTTTTTAATACATATTTAGGTTTTAAAAAAATCAATATATTTTACTAAAAACAATTAGATTTTCAATATGAATTCCCCTGAAGTTTTTGATTCGAAGTTATTTCTAGCTAATATTTCTCCCAAAAAGTGAGTTTTATCCCCTCAGTTGCATGCATTGTATTTTCTTAACCCTTTCTTATACAATGACGAGTCTGACTAGTGTATGGAATTATTAAATTGTGGTATTATTATATTTTAAATCTGCAATTAAGTGAAATTATTAAATAATTTTAAATGAAAAAAAAATCACTTCGAAACACATCATTACCTCAAATGCATTTATATTATTCTAGGGATTAAAATAATAATAACTGTGCCAAGATCTGATTTGGAAGTTAAGTAAATTTATACGACAAGGAATTACTGTGTAATATGCGAATATTCTATGAATAACTATTTTAATCCCCTTTTTATCAAGACATCTTTATTCAAAATCTATTAAAAATTTAGAAGCATCTGAAATTATATAGTTTTTGTCTCGAATAGTAATTGAAAGAAAAAGGATATAAACGATATGCTACCCGATTACATAATTATAATATTGAATGCAGTGTCTGTAATATAATCATTTTTTTAAATTTAGTGTACACTTGGATAAACTGTTTTAGTGTAGCTAAAAAGCTACCGTACTACAAATATTTATTTTTTGTTGTTAATTGCAATCAGTAATATTTCTTTGGTGTTTTTCTTTGGTGGTGGAAGCTTGATAAAGTAGAAGGAAAAAATTAGATATTTCAATATTAAATAAAATAATGTATACATATTCCCAAGAGTGTCAAAAGAAAAGAGTGTTTTTAAATTTAGTTTAACCATTGACTGGATATTAGTATGATAAGTATTTAAGTGAAGTAAATAAAATAAATTTATTAATTCTTTACCGAGGAAGTAACAATTAGATAAATAAGATGGTGATTAAGTTTAGAACTTGAATTTGTATGATGAAATAATGAAAACAACTCTATCGTACTAGTCATGGATAATATTAAAAGCATCAATTTCTCTAATAATTGTCAATAATAACTATTTTTCCCATACTACGTAATGAAAACTTATCGAAGAACAAAGATTAATTGAGAAAAATTTGACGTCTTATTCACTTGCTAGTTTATTGATTATTCTGCTAAAAAGAGTATAAATTAATTGCTGAAAGAATATTTTAACATTTAAATCGGATGTCTGAGAATTTAGACTTTATTTCGCCGGCATCCATCGCATTGAATTCTTAGTCGATTGATATTTTTTTGTTTGTTTTATTCACATGTCGCCTTGCCGATCATAATGCCAAAGATAGTGCAAATTAAAAGATTGATGAAATACATTTAAATTTAATGTTTGAAAGTCTGTATAAATAATCTTCGATATTCATCACATACAGTTCATAGTGTCGGTCACCAAAAGTTGTCGGCAGAATGTGATATCTTATTTACTTGTCGAATATATTGCCTAATCGAGAGCAAATAAGCTAGATGAACGAAATTTTAATCAAACACCTGAAAATCTGCAGATTCAACGTCTTCGACACTCACCGCATTGAGCACTGAAAATTGCCATCAAAATGAGACTGGCACCTTGTCGATAGCTTATTCACTTTGTTACCTTGTTGGTTATTTTGCCAAAAGTAGCACACTTTATAAGCTTAATGAACGACATTTGAATTACATATCTGAAAACTTAACGTCTTCGAGGGCCATTGTATACAGCTCTTAGGCTGTTAATTAAAAATTGTCCACAAAATAGGGCATATTATTGACCTACCACCATATTTGAATTTTTTGACAAATACAGTCAAAACACTTTAGACGTTACTCGGATATTTCGTCTGTTTACAATATATTAACTTTAAGGTGGCTTTATAACAATGATATTTGATAATGCGTAACTCTCTACAGCCAACCTGAAACGGTGAAGACTTTTGCCGATGAAACTCTCACTCCCTTGCCGAAGAGGGGGGGGACGGGAGACTGCCGACAGAGGGGCAATTAACCCCCTTGCCCCCCTGCTACCACCACCTCTGCTTTTCAATTTTACCAATTTAATAATAATGCAAATTTTTCCTGAATTTTAGAAATTTAAAATATTGTTTTGTTTAATTATTCTATCAAAATTCAATTTCGATTTCATCGTCTCATCAAGTATTTAATCACATGATTTTCTGCCTTTGTTGAAAGATGAAGATTAAGGATTATTTTCAAGTATGTGCAACTTACAAGATAAACATAAAAAAAGTGAAATTATTATGCTGCAAAAATTTAGAGGATAAATAAAGCTTACATCTGCATCTTTTATAGCATTATAATGTAATGGATTGGTATCTATTAAAAAAATCCTATATAGAATGAAAAGAACATATGAAAGATAAAAAAAAATTACACAACTTTATAATCTGAAAATATGAAAGAATCATTGGTACATAGTTTTATCTAAACGATTGAATTAAAAATAAGTATAATCAATAATACCTACAAACTAGCTTATCTTTAAAGGAGATTATTTATTAATATATTTGAATAATAAAATACTTTAACCTTTGTCCCTACGAAATTATTTGATAGCACTATACTATTTATCATAAATTCGGTCTTACAAGTTAAAAAATATCTGCAGTATGTAGTGAAAGCTCATAATTTCTTTTTATTATAAAAAGGAACTGCAATACGAAGAAAAAATAAATATATGTTGGAAAAATGTCTTAATATGTTGGATGTCTGGTTATAAGACCAAAAAAAATGTAAGCTATTTATTATTATTTTTCTGAAATAATTATATTTTAATTATTTCAAACCTTGAAATTTTAATAAAAATATAAAAACATTAATAGCAAATAAATAAATTATTATTATACAAGAATTTTGAATTCATATAGTATTTACTTATTATAATTTTGAAATGTTAGACAGTTCAGTAAGTTAAAGAGCAAAGAAAATAAATGGAATATCTGCCAATAGAGGGCGCTTCCTTTTAGTAAAAACGTTGTAGTAACTAGGATGAAACAAGGAAAATCTGAGTAGCCCTTAGAAATGAAAACGAGTGCAAAAAACATTTTTCTCTTTAATAATAAACAAATCAATAAAGATTACGATTAGAATTTGGAATTAATATAATTTTTTATACTTTTTAAATATTAGGCAATAAAATGAGTGAAAGCTGTATCGATAGAAGGAGCTTCTTTTTAGTCTATTTTAGTGAAAATGATATAGAATTTCGGAAGAACCGTGAAAAATTAGAGCAAAACTCAGAAATAAAAATGAATACTAAAATTTCTCTTAATTTTTTACATTAATTATTTACTTTATTTTTGAAATAACATTTCCTTGATTTAATTTTGATATGATGAATAGCCTTATTTTGGTATCTCTAAAAATCATTTTTTTTTTCCCTCAATTGCGCCATCGTGAGAATTATTTTTGAATTTTATGGAATCTACCTTCTAATTTTTTAATATAAAATTTGAGGAGATTTTTCTGTATCATTAAAGATCTTTTATATTTCTTTTATCCCTCTCAAAATCAAATTATTTTTTGTTGATGAAAAAACTGAATGGTAAATATGAAAAGAAAAAAAAAAACTAGAACTATTTTTAAATTATATTTACATCAATATATTTATGTATTAATGTACTATATTTATATATCAATTATAATTATATCAAATTAATTAAATAAAATTATTCAGTCATTATTTTTGTAACTAGAGC
The DNA here is from genome assembly GCA_026543055.1 of Argiope trifasciata. NCBI lineage: Eukaryota > Metazoa > Arthropoda > Arachnida > Araneae > Araneidae > Argiope > Argiope trifasciata. The sequence continues at coordinate 4,972,195 of JAPMOQ010015914.1, forward strand.
ATATGATAGAAAAAGAAAAAAATAAATATAACGATGCAATTTTTGTGAACTCTATTAAAACCTAATTATTTCAGTGATGACACTTATCACCATCAAAATGTTTAACAGCAAATGTGCACAACGAAAAAATTTATTCATTATTATTCTTTAAAATAAATGTTCTAATTAAAAACATACTAACGGTTGTTGTTGAAAAATTGATTAATTTGCTGAGAATGATTTAAAAAGTAAATAAAATGCTCAAAGATAAATTTGCATTCAAAAATTTCATTAAATTATTTTATTGCACTCTTAAAATGACACTAAAAGAAGCCTTAATTCTTGATAGACAGCTATAGACAGCGTAGACAAAATTTGATTTGTCTGATTAATATCTTAAAAATCAGCAGTGTAAGTAAGAATAAAACTCGTAAATTTGACATATAAATAAAATAATGAATAAATATAAGATGAAAAAAAAAACACGGCCGATCATCACGGCCGTTTCTCCACCACTTTCATAATAAAGAAATGAAAATTGTAAAAGGAAGTATTTAGTCAATTACAATGAACTTATCCTAAACCATATCTCGCAAAGCAAAATACTCAACACAAGGCTAGTTTCAGGTGCATTTAGGCCTAGCAAACCATAATACACCAATACAAAATCTATATCTTGTTTATTGCTTCAATGTTTGATATTTTGAGGAGACTGTCATCAGGTATTCAATCGAAATTCTAGAGATTCGAAATGGAACTAGATTTAATTTTAAAGTGTATTTCGATACTCTAACTTCGCGGGTATGTTTCGCTAACTTTAGAAACGAATGTGAATTTTTCTGAGTGTAAAAAAAAAAAAAAAATGTTCAAATTGGACATCGGAAATATATTATAACTGTGTTATTAGATAGTCTTTATTTTTCCTGCAAAGCTATTTTATGATGAAGTCTAATTTTGAATCGTAGTTGGAAGACAAGAGTAACTCCTGAAAAGAATACCTCTCTCGTGATTTCTGCAAAAATATTCTACATTCGATTTCATCACACATTTGTATAAGATTGCACGTCTTATCCTTAACTTCAAAATATAGGGAGAAAACTGAGTATTCAATCAAGATTTTTATTCAAATTGTTCAGAATTAGATACATACCTTTTTTTTAATGCAAACTAGATCGTAGTTTCTTTTATCCAGCTCATTTCATTGTTGCCAATATCCTACACCAAATAATTAAATTTTCTCATTTGTGCAGACTCAAGAGAATTGAAAAATATTTCAAATAGTATGAAACATTTTCTCATCTAAACAAAAAAAAAATTAAAATATATGAATAAAAGAAAAATCTCTGACTAATGTATTGCGTTTTCATATGAAGAAGTATTGTCTTTTGTTTGTTTTTTTCGAGCAGCAAATATAAATTTCAGAAGTCACAAAAACAACAAGTTTCCCTCATATCTAAAGTATTTCAACTAAATATAAGTAAATATTTCACAAAAATTCAGGCCCCAATTTCGTCGATTTTTAATTACTCACTCTGCTATGATATTTCTACAAAGTCATTAACACGCAGAGTAAAATATTATCTCTAAATTTTAATGATTTACTGTCAAAAAAAAGAAAAAAAATGAAGGAAAGTCGAGCCTCCTCACTATTACCAGAATTTTGTCCCAAATTTGAACCATGAGCTAAATTTCATTCATCTATCTTTTTCTTTTTTTTTTTCTTTAAGTTAGTTTCTTAAGTTTTTCTTTAAACAAGGATAGTAAGATATTTTAAAATAGATATATTTGTTCCAAGATTTGATAGCACTTCCATTTCGGTGGCCGACCTAAAAATTTAATCGATTGGGTCTTTTTCATTAGTCAATACAAAAACAGTTTTAAAATGTGCCTTTCAGCCTCAGTGAAGTTTGAAACAGAGATTAATCAAAAATGTAATAACAGTTTTGATTATTAAAACATTGTCTCAATGTGCATTTCGTATATAAGAAAATCAAATTGTTTTCGAAAAATTTTTAAATGGAACAAATGAATGAAAAAAAATACATAAACAATTCCCAAATTTCAATAATCACTGTTGCCTAACATATATTTCTTAGGAAACACCCATGTAATATTGAAACAAATTTTTTGCGACGAAGTTCCAAAAATTATTGTATCGAATAGTTTGTTACAACTATCATGATGTTTAAGACACTTAAAAAAACATACGTTTTTGCATAATTCTAAGTAACCTAATAGAAATGAATCACGAAGCTTCAGAAAAACTGCGCGCAAGCGTGGCTCATCATCAAGTGATAGTCTTTAATTGATTAACAGTTTAAAAAAATGTTTCCTTAATTTTTCGTACTACGTTTAAAAGATATCTAAATTATTTGTAATAAAAACCAGTTGGAATGGTCTCCCTCTTTCTCGTAACTTTCTCGTATACTCTTTAACAATCTTGTGCCAGAGAACGCCTTGCATTGCTTTTGCATATAATAGTTACGAAATATTAACTTTTGGCATGAATTCAGCATTTTTACTAAATCCATCATACTACCCTTGGCGAAATTTTTGGAGATTAATCCCTGGCATGCCGATAATAGCTTCGAAAAGCTGAATTTGCGTTTTATAAGATTTTTTTTAATCGATTGGCAATATTCGACACAAAACTGCATTTGTAATCACAGATGTCCCCCAAAATATTCATATAATAAAAAGTTATATACTGATTTGGCCCAAAATTTGACAGATGTAAAATCTGTATAAATGTAAAATCTGTATACAGAATTTTATCTAACTAACTCTCTTCGTTTTGTAGTTACTTGTTAACTTATACTCGAACGGTCGGAGAGATGAATTACTGAACAGATTATACTTAATATTTAATAGAAATCTACAAATTTATTGCAATGATCATGGAACCAATTTTCAATCATCTAGCTAAAAGCGGTTTTGTGTAATCTCTGTTATAAACAATCACCATCGAAAAATTGATTTTTTAAACTGAGGGAGATCTAAAACGTGGAGATTCGTCAAAATCTCAAGTTCGAATTTTTTGACGATTACTATACTTTTTTTTACTACAAATACGAGAAAGTAAAAAAAGTGTGGCTACATATGTACGCCTCTTCTCAAATTAAAACGCTTACCATACTTTACATACTTACTCTTAAGTACAAAATAAACACTAACAGTAGATTTTCAAAGGGCAAAAGTTAGTTGAATATTATATTAATTAAAAATTCAATGAAAATAATTTCCCATTCCTCCTCAATAACTTCCAAGCGAATTATTTTACGTTAAATACACTACCATTTCAAAATTTTCCAGCTAAATTACTTGAAATTCTTCTCTGGGTAGTTGTTTTTTCCTCATTTTAATTAATTACATTAAAAACTTAACCCAAAAGATTTTGAAACATAGAAAAAAAATGATATCTTCTATCATTATATTTTTAAATGTTCTGATCACATTTTTTAAAATGTTTTAATGGTTTAAAATATTAAGGATCCCAAAAAGAACTGCAAGATAGAACTGATATAGCCTTCATTTTCAATCAATGACTAAAAAACTTGTAGTTTCAGTTTAGATTCAGCATTCTCCACATTTTAGAAATTTCTGAAATCGAAGAACACATTTTTCTCATTATGTCTGTTTGTGTATCTGTTTTTGAACATAACGCAAAAAGCGCTTTGCTCTGCAAGAAAGAAATTTAATCTGAAGATTTATTACTAAATTTGTAGATTTCAGATTTCTGTCTGAAATTCTGAGTGCAAGTGAACTCGATAACTACAACACTAAGTTTAAAACACATAGTATAATTTAGTATCATGAGTTTAGCATTTAAAACAAGATTTTTAAAAAATCCAAGCGATTGACAGCCTATACTTCTTAATACATGTAAAAACAATTCATAAGCGCAATGACTTAAATCAATAAAATTCAGTGTGTTACAGCTTCAGTTTGTGTCAAATTTTAGTATTAATCGGTTGACAAAGAAACTTTCGAAATCCTGCTGTTCATAAATGCAAGCAAAATATCTCCAATTTTTTGTGGAAACTGGGAGAAAAAAAAGAATTACAATACAAAGAATAAGTAAGTTTCAAGGGGAAGATTCTTGTTAATTTAAAGAACCATTTTTCTTAAACATAGTAGTATTCATAACGCTATTTCGCAGAAAGTTTTATGTTCTGTTTTTATTGCTTATCAGAATAAAAATCCATGTTATCAGATAGCTGTAGGTGAAAAACCTAACTGTGACATTACGAATGATAAACAACTTATAAACCCAAATTCAAACTAAATTAGATCCAAATATCATTTTACATTGTGATGAAGATTTATCACTTACAAAAAGGAAGAACAAATTATATTTATTTGCAAAGCTTTTAAGATCCTATGAGTGAAAGTTTATATATAAAATAAAGATTTCATTTCAACTTCTTAATAATTAAATTCAAATCATATTTAAAGGATAATTATAAATTATTCAAGTGAAAGACAATTGCTGTTTAATTCAGTAATCTGCTGTTTTCAACCAAAGAATTTTTATAAACAAAAAATACTCTTTTCGTAAGTTTATAGTATGCCAATGATAGAAATGCTGAGATGCATTTAAAAAGATCAGACATAAAAAAATTTAATATCACTTTTCATAGTAACGAATTGCTTTTTCCATACTTGATATAGCAATGATATCTTATCACAAGTTTGTTAATTATATTTCATTCGAATAATGCTATTTTGAAAATGTCAAGTAAAAAGACCATTCAAAGTGAAAAAAATATTCTTTGACTTAAATTTAGGTATTGCCACAATGCTTGCTTAGAAGTGACAAAAAAAACTTACTGCTTTAAAAAAAGCTTAGCGGCACATTTTAATTCAATAAAATAAATTTATTAACTTCTAAATTAATTTCCAGATCACAGACTCACCCTCCAATTCATTTGTCATTTTTAATCATTAAAGTTAATGTAATTTAAAATGATAAAAAAAATTTTGTATGAAAATTATTTTAAACATCAACAATGAGTTAGCTTTAACAATAAAAAGATTTTTTATTACAAATATCTCCTAAAAGAAATTCCTCTTGCAGTAAAACTCTTACTTTTTATTACCATAATAAGATTAATTTCGTTATGTTTCGTTTTCGTTTCATTAAAATAACTCAATTATATAAACGTTTATAAAATAAATATTTTTACTTTACTCATTGATAACAAACATCCGTCAGAAACAAAATATTAAAATCCTGAGAAATAATATTAATTTCCAGAATACCCTTTGGGAAAATTCGTAACAAGTATTTTCATAACTTTTTAAATCAATAAAAAATGTATTGTTATATATATAATAAAAATTTCAACAACATAAAACATTTAAGCAGATCTTCGGAAAATTTTTCCAATTATGTAACATCAGAAGACTTTGTAAAAACATAGAATCATATGTCGTTAAATGAGTATCGATAATGTCAGTATTTGTTAGTAGTAAGACTCATTTACTAGTTTCTTGATTGGCCACATTTTCAGATTGTTCATTACCGACATCAAATTTGCTTTTTTTCGAAGATATACAAGTCACTATAGGTGACAATGAAATTGAAAATACAATTGCCATACCTCCAAGAATACACCAAAATTCTGGCCATTCGTTATTCACATATATTTGTAGAATGAAAGCCCATAAAATCTCCGATGTAAGCGCTATGGATACAATAACGGCATCAGTTGATTTCAGAGCCGCTACGAGACAGAGTTCGCTAACGAAGCCTATTACAGCAATTAATATGATTATCCAGGCTTCCAATCCACATTCCCAGGAATTAAGTTTTCCGGTGTGAAGACTGTTGAGAGCAGCAGAAAATGGAATTCCAACTAAGGCCCACCAAAAGCTGACAACAGCCGGAGGTATGAAGGTTATTTTCCTGACCACAGCTAAAGCAACAGCTTGAGCAATGGCACCAATAATTGATCCAGTCACGCCTTTGAAAGTATTCGTAGTACCTCTAGCTGGATCAAATGAAAAGTCTGGAAAACATACCAATATGATTCCCAATAACGAAAAGATGACAGATATCATTTCACTTAGTCCACACTTTTCCTTCAAAAATATGCATCCAATAAAAATTGTGAATACAGGCGTTGAATAAAACAGGAGTGATGCTTCGGCAATCGGTAGATAAGCGAACCCAAAATAGTAGCTACAAACTGCTATATTACCAATAATAGATCTTGCTAGAAGTATCAAATTACTTTTGTAGTCGTACCATAGCTTATAATTCCAAAAAATGATTATGGGAATAATGAGGCATGTTGCTCCCAAGCTTCTTAGTCCAAAAATTTCAATTGGCCCCAAAGATTTTACTTTTGATACTAGCAAACCTTTAACACTACCAAGAAAAGCACACAGCAGAGCCAAAACCAAATCACGAGTATTGAAATTCATTGTAATTGACAAACTTCACTTAGGTTTCACCACATAACAGTTTTTTTTATCACACAGTTAATTATAAAGGTCACCTTCATTTCGTATATTACAAACCAACAAAATGAACTTGCAAATAATTTTGCATCTATTCTTGGGCCATCTCGTAAATAGTCCTTCACTATGATCAAAACAGAAACTGGAATTATATTTGAAGCATATTTCGTTTGACAGATATTCTCGAGTAACATTTTTTCCCCTTCACCACTCTGTTTGAAGCGAAAATAGAATCTACCATTCATCATTACATTCTGAAAAAGTGGAATTGTTTCGGTGCAAGATAAACGCGATAAAGCAATAAATAAAAACTGACAGAAAATATCTTGCTACAATCCAGACAAGTAAAAATAAACATTGAAAACTATGACACTTCACTTAGATTAATCCATATTTCCAGAAGGCTTGTTTCTACATCACTAAGGGCTCGTGGCACATTTCATATGAAAATATACACATCTTATAAGTTTAGTAGGAACTAAACTTTTTCTCGTGTGTGTTATGAAACAAAAAAAAACCATTCCTTAGCTTTTGAATAGAATAATTACTCTTCGTGATTGAACACAGAACTCGAGGTATTTAAATGCATTTAAGTATTGTAGTTTTTAAAATGCGTACTTCGCCATTACATGCACGCTCTTGACTTATGTAACAAAGGTTTGTTACGGAAGAAAATAAGTTGAATATATATTTTTTTCATACGCATTAAAGAAATCAGAAGAAGAAGTTTACATTTGCAGATAATTTAATCAGTCCTAAAAAAACTATATTAAACACAAGGTAATAAAACGGATTTCATATTATTCATCGATTAAGATCATTTTATTGTCGCATCCGAATTGTTTTAGTTTCATTTGCCATCTCCTTTTGAAAAATTTTACAGATTATTAGAGTTCCTTCGATAGAATTCTATGGCCTGTTCTTTCGAAAAACATATAAACATCCCATAAATTACTCTATATATTTTGATGGTCAGTACTATTTTTGTAAATAAAATAGCATTTAGTTTTGTTGCAAAAATATTTGAATTTATTTATGAGCATTTATCATAGATTACTAAGCAGCTTAAACTTTAAATAAGAAACAAATTATGTTGCTGAATTTTATTACAAAAGATATGTTGAATAAATTATTTACCAAATAAAATCTAAACACATACTCATAGTAATAATATTCGTACCTATAAGAAAACTCATACTCATATAAGAATTAATTCTTGAAATATGCCTTAAAAGCATTTTAAATATGACATGAGTAAATTTTACACACCGGTAATTATAATATTTCAAATGTAACACTCAATGCACTCAAATAATGCATTCATTCCTTTTACCAGTCCAATAAAGTAAAATATCAACTCCAATTTTAAGATAAAATGGCTTTAATCATAAGAAAAAATTAAGCAATATATTGTGCAACAAGTATGGCACAAATTATATATATATCGTGAATGCTCATTCCATATTAATCATAAAGAAGTGCGTGCAATGTATGTGCTAAAAATAATTTAGCATATTTTTAACAAGATTTTCGATGTTTTCATGAAATTCATTCATTCTTCATTTATCTAAATGTAAGTTTTTTTTACAATATCACAAACTAAGAAAAAAGGTATTAATCATCTGTGCAATTCTGCATGTGGAATTACATTATCAGGTTGCATGATTTCATATAATTTGATTCCATTAGATTCATACACATAAAAGTCAGAATTGGTATAAAAATATTATACAAATGTCCATAAATTAAAGATAATTCCTAGCCACGCGGAAATCGAAATCTAAAATACATATATCGCCCGTAAAATGTCTACACGTCTTCAAAATTCATATGCAAATTGCAGGTAGCCACCAGATGACACCGATTGCACGACACAATGACGAGAGTGTAAGTAATGAATTAGGAATGCAGGTGAAGGAGTAAAATTGTTCACAAGCGCTTAGTAAGCCTTTCATTGCAATACCCGTATAGTTATGACGCAAAAGATGCATTTAGGGTATTTTTTTACGTGGTCGAATTATTGGCAGTCTGGAATGTGGTCATCACTTTTATAAGGAGGGTCACCAATAAAACATCATTGAACGACACCATTACGGTGGTGCAGAATGGCTTGTTTGGGAAGGAGTTATGCTTGGTTCCAGAAAAGATCTGCATGTTCAAATTGGAACCATGACATACCAAATCTATCGGGTCGTCATTCTAGAACAATATGTACGCTTATTTCAGAGCTCCATGGGCACAGAATTTGTGTTTATGGATGACAACGCCCGTTCTCACCATGCAAACATCGTAAAAGAATGTCTCCGATCGGAGGATATCACCCGTATGGATTGGCCAGAATTCTCACCGGACTTGAATCCAGTAGAGCATATGTGAGACATGCTTGACCGACGATTTTCAGCCCGTCGATCGCCCCCTACATGTCTAACGAAAATCCGTAGAGCATTGCTTAATGATTAGAGTAATATTTCCAATGATCAGATCGATACTTTGATACTCAGCATGCCTAGGCATAGTACGGACTGTATTGCACCGTCTGGAGACATACTATGTATTAACCATCTTACGAGCCCCGTAATATTAATTTTTGTAATTTTTTTTTTTTTTTTTTTTTTTTTTGTAATTTGCTCTTTGGAGCAAGAAATTGCAATTTTTATTAATGATATGAAACATATAGCATTTTTTTTGTTCTTTACCTGCTCTTTAATCATTATTCTTTACAGATAAGTCATATTTTTTTTCTTCTGACACACATTTACTAACCTTGTATTATCCTTAATTTATGGACACAAGTGTAAAATAAAGCATCTTTAATGTTTGCCACAATTTCATACATTCATAATTTGATTCGACAATATTTTTATGTAATAATTTATGAAATTAATTTTAATAAATGAATAATTTATTAGTTTAAATTAAAAATAAATGGAACCAAGGGAGCCAGCCAATTTAAAAAAAAACAGACCAATAAAAGACCAGATTTCCGTACTACAGCAGAGGGATGGTATTTCATTCCGACGGATTTAGGGTGCACCAGACCCAGTTTTGCGATATTTTTTCAGCGGAATCGAGTCTTGAATTTTTTTGTTCCGAAGACGAGACCTTACCACTGGTCATCTCAACCTCTCGAAGCCTTCTGATATATTCTCTAATAACGATATTTTTCCTCTTTTTTCGGATAAAACTTCGAACTTTGAACAAAGCTGTGAATACCACAAGTGCTTAGATTTTATTTTCAATCATGGAAATTTTGTGATTTAATAATTAATCGTATAGGCAGTATAATAAAAAAAACCTAGTACTTGCTTTTGTATCAATTATAAGCCAATACAGAACGTCAAAGATCGATCTTTGTCCCAAATCTAACAGGCAATTTTCGTTGCTTTTTTTCCCACGATTAATTACTAGCATTCAGTTAAAACAGAAACATCGGAAAGTTAAAAACCTGGTAGGTGCCTTTTCTAAAGTTTATATAAACTAAAAATTTACCTATAATTGCAGTTGTAGCCACACGATCTTACACAAAACTTTGTTTATTTAAATTATTAAAATCTGAAATCTTGTTTTCTTCATTCAAATTTCACATTACATCTCAGATAATGAGACTTAATGCGTACTTGATCCGATTACATATATGATAAAGTGCAGATCGACCTAAAGTCGGTCCTTTCACAGATTTGGTTCAAAATCTGTTACGGATCTACACCTTATATGCGAAAACTAAGAATCAAATTCCATTCATTCAAGTTATTATGTTTTTGAACTATTATGTTTACATGCATGAGCAAATATAGAATCATAGCAAATTTAACTCTAAATTTACTGATCTGCATTATTGATACTGAATCTGTTCATCAAATTATCTAAGGGCATTATGTAATTATTGAGTACATTTGTACTCGAAAAGTCAGATAGACGGATTTCTTCTGAATAGATTTCTTTCAGTATGATAGAATTCTAAGAAATCTATCTTAAATCCATATACAAAATTTCATCTACTTAACTCAAATCATTTTCGAATAGCCTGGTTGTTGGATTCATATCCCTTCGATTGTGCGTTTGAATCCACCAGTCGAAGACTTCCCACGAGTAGTGGCGGCTAGCGCATGTACTTATCTGTAATGGTCACAAAGTCCTCCATGTCGAGAATAATGTCACCGTGGTTAGTGGATCAGAAGGTGATCGTTCACTTGTTCAGGTCTAAATTGCGATCTTTGGATGAATGAATGAAAGCCGTCACTCAAAAAAAGTCGTACTCTTGGCCCCTAGATGGCGCTACAGAAAAATAACAGACGTAAAAATTTTGGCTGACTTAGTCAGCGGGCTTATCAATGACAAGAGCCATCAGAAATAATAACATCGTTTACGAGTAATCATGTTCAAACACAAGTCATAATTCGCTAACTGCGCTTTACGAACCAGGAAGTTCTGAAAAATAGACATTCGTCAAAGTTTCGAGTTATAATTTTTTGACCATTACAATACTTTCTATAATCATTCATGGCAAAGATTTCTTCATTTTCAGAGTTCCTTTATAAACTATTTGTTTATGCCAAAGTAAAAATAGTGATAACAAATGACTTTATGATAAAAGCTTTCCTGCCTCTGGAATAGGGTGTTGAACCTTGAATCCTTCGACCTTGAAGATGAGACCTTGTCACTGAAACTACAACTATGGCTTCTTAGGTTTGACTCTATGCTAAAAGAAAATTCTAGACATTCCTTTCCCTCATTTACGTCATGTATATATATATATATATATATATATAATCTAATCAGGTCTTTTCAACTGATTAAATAAGTCTTCGAAATAAAGGATGTTTTGTGATTTTCCAAATCTTCTTTAAATCTTGTCTTAGATGAATAATGAGTTTTTGAAACAAATAAATTATGAAGACTTTCTCAAAAAATACACACTATATATATATCACCCATCACAGTATCATGCAACTTATCAAAAGAAAGATAAAGAGAAGGATATTACGCAAAGGTCTTTTTTTTTAATGGTTTGATTTATTTGAAGAAACATTCTGATGGCAATTACCTGGAGTAGAATAAGAAAATCAAATCTTTCATTGAATGTACTCAGAAATTGAATTTGTATTTTCATAATTAATTTTCTTTTCTTCAAATGCTACATGAATTCAATTAAATATATTGCCATCAATAATATTTTATCTTAAAATGATATTTTAATTACAATTCCCCTTTAATGTTCTAATTCTAATTTTTTTAGTTTTTTAATAAAAACCTTTTTGATTTCTCTTTAGAAATTAAAGTAATAATTCTTTTAATTTTTTAAACAATAAAAAATTATTAATAAATTTGAAAAATAATGGGTTTTTTTAAACACTAGAAAAAATTCAAAAAATAAATCTAACATAAACACAGTCTTTTAGAATGACTTGGAATGCTAAATTATTTAAACTCTGTCTTTTAACCGTTTTTTTAACTTACAGAAAGATAAAATCAAATATTACAAACAATTCCTCGCAAATTTTAATTCTATATAAAAAGAGAACAAAATTCTAGAAGCTCTGACAGTTGTATAATTTATTATTATAATTACCTATTCAAAAATATTTGTTAAAAAATGCAGTAAAGAAAAAGCCTTAATAAACTAATTGGTTAAACAGTTGTTGGTAAGAATGATAAAACTTGCTATGTTAAAAATATTTATGAAAAGTATTTTCTTAGCATATTTTTAAAATTCAATTTCGTATTTTAATAGTACATTATTGATTTAAAAAAAGGGGCTTAAAAAGCTTTTGAATAATCCAGTTTTTTAATGTTTCATTCAGAAGTCTGAATTTATAAAAGATTAAAAATGCTTAATTTTTGAAATTGCATTCTCTGAACTTAGGCTTTTGTCATGAGCCGTTTTACTATTCTGCTTTAGGAGATGGGAGGGAAAGTGAGAATAAAGATGCAGAAACTTTGTGTTATTTTATCACAACAAAAATCGCATCGCTTGAATTTGATGAAAAAAAATCAAGTGATGGTAACCATGGTCTCACTATTTCTATTCTAGGTTTTCACCTGTCCCTTTTACTTCCTTTCTAAAGAATGCCCAGGTCAAGGTCATGCCCTAGTGAGAGGAATACGGAGTGGACGTGACATTTTTATTACAATGTTTGAACAGTCAGGTCAAAAGTTGAAAAGATGAGGGATAAAATGTTGAGCTAAAACTTGCGTTCTGGTCTACTATCTCTATCATAAATCACTGAATACTCATTTTAAATTTTTAACAAATAAGTAAGTGAATACAATAGATCACAGTTTATAATTTCTTATATGTATTTATTTTATATCTGTTTATAATCCTTGCATTGTTCAAATGTATACATCGTTAATACAATCATTAAAGTGTTTCATTATTGGGAGGGAAAATAAATAACATAACTTCGATATTAATCACATACATTGAATTAATAGAAAAAAAGTATTTGGTGCTACTTTAAATGATTATGAAGTTTTCCACTTTCCTTTTAGCATAAAAAGGTTCCATTAAGAAAAACTTGGTAATTTCGATGAAACACTTATGAAAAAATATTCAGCGATTTTAAATCAATTTATGGCTCTACTCACGACTAATTTATGGAGAATCAAAGCTCTAAAGGAAGATTAAAGTCCTTTCCAAATTAAACACCAGCTTGTAGAAAAATTTAAAAATATATAGCTGTTTTATAAACCCATTCAGACATTTAGTTTTTCATCTCAGAAACTTCATAATGTCCAAAGATCACTCATGTTGACCCTAGCCCTCAGGATTCTTCTTGGCATTTGGTATATTTCCTAGATAAAACTAAGACTTTTTTTAAATTGAATCTTAAATTTAATTATATGTCTATGTTACCGTGAAAGTCCGAAATCTGGAGAATGTCGACATTCGCTGGTGAATGTCAACATTCACGTAGTCGCTTGGTGTATGTCCGAAATATTTGCTAGATATCCTCATTTCTCACTTACACCGGCAAATGTCGACATCCACAATGCACTAATGGTGAATCTTGAATATGCGTTTCATCTCTCCGTATCCGGAGAGGAGAAATGCAGATTTGCATTTTCTTATCTCAATATTTCTCTGTTGACCTTGTGTTCCAGCAAAACACAACGTGCTCTAGGCCGCACCTCTTTGTTGACGTTGCTTTCTGTTATCTCCTTTTCGAGCTCTTTAATCATCTTTTCAAATTCCACCAAAGCTTGTCTGTGATTGTCGACATATACCGGCGATGGTCCGAAAGTGCAAGAAATGTAATCAATTGTACGGTCTTTCACCAACGTTTTTGGTATGTGTTGACATTCACCAGCGAATGTCGACATTCTCCAATTTCGGTCTCTCACAGTAACATCTACACCACACGACTTTGGAAATTTTCATATTACATGCCAAAAGAATACATAAATTAAGTCAATTATAGAAAAAAAGATGAAACTTTTTCAACTTGAAAAAGTAATTTAGCATACAATAAGCACCATAAAATAATTGGGTAAAAAAAATTATAATCTCGTATTTGTAAACAAAATTAATTAGAAATTAACTGCAGAAGGACACAAAACAGTTACTTCAATCAACTATCTAAACAAAATAGATTAATGACAGGACAGCACTTGATGGCGTCTCAACGGTATATCTTTAACTTCTCATTTAGTGCTTTTAATTTAATGTCATTTGCCATTAAGATGCCATTTGTTTATTACCTTTGTATTTTTAAGGAAGTGCTTGTATCTATTGTTGCTTTAAAAAAAATTAACAGGATATTTACATCATGGATTTGCTCACGGATTACAAGTATATAACTTCAGATGCAAGCATCAAATCCTTATATGACAAACTAAGCATTTCTTATATTTACTCTAAAAGAAAAAATCAAATTTATTGAGCGATTTCAGCAAAGGAAAAATGTCATTTAAATTATGCATCAGAATCCTGATGCTGACAGACTTGCAAAATTTGCTAATTGATGGGTACGTGCTATAAAATTATAAATAGCTTTCAGTAATGCAAAAACATGACTTAAGTATAAAAATATATTCTAATGATAAATAAACCACAATAAATGTTTTTCGTATAAACTAACTTATTAATAAAAATAATAGAAGCTAAATTACAATAATATGAGATGTATCTTATTCAATTATTAATTTGATGGGAACATTTATTTCCTTATACGTTTTTCTGGTTTTCATAAATCGATTTATTCTTTCAAGTGCACCTTGGAAATATCATTCAGATTCACTGAACTTGAATAGCAACATATAATAACTAATTATACTAATCATATACTTAGCTTAGTTTTGCTAAAATTTAGCTTTTTTCAAAAGATATACTTTTTTACTACTATAGTGTTTCAGATAAAAAGTATCCTTCAATTAACATTACACGCCATGTCGAAGTGGCTGTGAAAAAAATGGTCGAAATCATAGTGACGTAATAGTGGATATGTAAACGTAATACGGACGTAATAGTGGGCAATCTTGAAGAGAGTCATTCATGAGATTGTCCTTGGCTAAAGTCACGCGAAACAAAAGAGAATAACAAAAAATCAGAGAACTGCTGAGCTCAGAAAGAAACAAAAATAAAAAATAATATAAAGAATTGACCAATTTGAACGAATTTAATTCGAATTCTTAGGTAATTTAACTTGTCTTTTAATGCCTTTAATTCCTTATTGACATAACATAAAAATATCCTTCATCTTGAATTTATTCATAAAACATTATTGTTTCAGTAATTCTACTCTGTTTGTTAAATGCAATTGTATGGTGTGTTCTCTGTAAACTAAAAATTATTTAAATACCATTAATTCATTGGAAGTCTATATTTAATTATAAGAAGTCTCAATAAAACCAGGGGAAATGGTTTAGGAAATTAAAATAAAATCTAGAAGAGTTAAAAATCGGCGGTTATCGCATGCTTTCCAATAAAAGACTTATTTCCTCTCCCCTCCGCATAAAATTGCAAATCAAAGGCAAGGCCTTTCACTGTATTGGCGAACAATAATTAGAAAAAACTGATCTTTGACATAAATCTAGGATTTTTACTGAATTCATCATGCGAATTTTTATTTGGGCTGTATTTTTTTTTTCTCTATCTGATTGAATTTAAAATTCATTATGAATCTACTATTGTAGTCATAAGATCATATAAAAACTTCATTCATGTAAGCTACGGCGTTTACATTTATGTGAAAATACCAACCCACATATGTTTGACAAATTTCATTCAAAATTTTGTAAGAATCGGCAATTTATATGCTAATTTGAACTAAATGTTATCTGCATGCGATTATCAAAATAATAAAAATATCTGGGAATAAAAGAGACATTCAAGAAAGCGTTTCGTAAGCATCAGTCTTAATTGTTTTTTTTAAAGTATAAATCATGGTAATATGAAATCACTTTAAGGAAGTAAAATATGAGAAAATAAAAAAGCGAAAATTTTGTTTTTAAAATGTTTTATAATTGCATTCGATGAGAATTCGTTACAATTCAATAGAAATACAACATAAATGACTCAAATTCATCAAAACAGGTAGTTAAAATTACACATTACTCAAAATACAATATTTCAATCAATAGTAGAATTATACGATTATCTACCGATTTTTTTTTTTTTTTTTTTTGGCGGGCGAACAAAATGAAGCTTAATAATAATTAGTTATTGAATTATAAAGTCTCTATCTTATTTATATTTTTTATATTTGATTGTAACAAAATTGATAAGCTGAAGTCTGCACTTTTCGTTAAATTCTTGCTTTATGAAAGTTATTTCTTTCGCTTCTGCAACTCATCGTTTTTTGTTTTTTTTTTGTATTCGAAAATACATTTTCTTTTTTGTTAATAAATCTTCATTTGTTATAATCCGATTTCAATTATTAGTTTTAATCTAAATGTTCGAGAATATTTTCATTTATATTTGTGAAAGTTTACTGCTCTTTTCTTGTCAAAGTTTTTTCCAATGATATAATTGGATGTGAAAAAAATATAAGTAATTGTACGTCTATCAAAATTTTGACGATTCATTACACTTTGATCAAGTTATGAAATTACAGTTATCGAAAATTTTAGCATCCATTAAGCCCAGCGAATTGTTAATGCCGATTAGCAACAAACAGGAAAAAAATAACTGAAGAATTTACATTCTTAAAGGAAAGACAGATCACTACTCTTCACGATAAGATAGCTTAGATTAGAATTGGCCTACGTGCACCGGAAACTCGTAGCAACCAATTTCTTTCTCCCCCTCCCCCAGTTCTGTTTCTCCAAGGGCGCGACTTTTTGCGTGTTTAGTGGAGGGTTAATGCAAGTAAATTTGAGTCAGGTAGCCAAAATTCCGTAGTAGTTAATTTTTGGTACTGAGAAATTTATTCGTCAAAAATGATGCTGAATTTGTAAGAAGTTATTAGTAATGTATGAAAGATCCATTGAATGTAAACCATTTACTGAATATCTATTTATACTAAAGATACATTCCTTTCGTTTGAAGAAGAGAAATTGTCTTGTTTGAAATAATAAGTATAATTTTAAGATATATTTGGATTATTGATTCTTTTATGAGCAACACCGTAATACTATTTATTATATAACCATTTTTAGCCCCCATTGGGTCCACCAAGAATAATAGTAGCTAAATATTTCAATTAAATATTCTGTATAATTATATTTTAATCACTTGATTCTTTTAGATTTCAAATTTTTATTCAATTGTTTTAGAAAATCTTTTATTCATTTTGCTATATTTTTCACTGATTTTCTGTCTATATGTTGGTATCATCAATTATACCATATAGCAAAAATATTTGAAAACGAGTGAATTTTACAAAATTTTCGCCTTCATTTGAAATTGCAGCTAAACCATATTTGGAAATGAAGCATAGTTTAACTTTTTTAACATCAAAACTGTACTTAACACAAAACTACTCCATAAAGAAACAAATTCCAATTTTCATATCTAAATCATCTACAAGAGAAAAAAGGTAAGATGAAATATTAAAAACCGTAAGAAAAATAATTTCAAAATCGCTTTAACATGACATATATTGTTGTAAAATAGGTTTAAAATAATTTTTATTGATTAAAAGAAAAAAAAGAAATATTCGGCAAAAAATTAATGAATTACATTGTAGAAAATAGGCTTAAAATAATGTTTTAATTGATTGAAAAATAAAAAATATATTCGGCAAAAAAAATGATATAATTGAAAAAATAATTGGTTAAGGTTTCAGATGATGTAAAACTCATTTTTGAACTTTAATATTTCCTGTAGTTATCGTAAATAAATACCATAATTTCGAATAATTTTTAATCAATTAAATTCTAAATAACTTTTTTTAAAATCATTTCCTTGTACGCATTCACTTCCTTGTCGGAATATAATTATTATCCATTTAGTTTTCAAGTCGGATTATGTGTGCCTTTACATTCTTGCAGACTTCGCCAATCGTTTTCCATTTTATTAAGAATGCAAAATAAATTGCTTATTATTTTCATCTTCAGAAGCAAACTTTTCATTATGAAATAAATGTCCGTAAACGTTAAGTTGAAAACTGATGACAAAGAAAAATATAAAACAGAAGAAAAAAAACCCCTATTAAACTACTTATTGAATGATCTTTTCACCGTGGTGGCACAATGCGAGTGACTAATACTTTAATCATTTATTTATATCGTCTGTAAATGAATGGCATTGTATTTTCCAAGGTCCTTGGCGTACCCTTCATATCTCCAACACCAACAATCTTTTGACCAAATTTACTCAGAATCAGTTAGGGTATCATTAATTTGCTTTTGCATTGTCCTCAAAAGATAACTGGACAAATATGGTTATCATGAAATCTAAGGAATTTTACAATCTCAATCTCCCTCGAGATCTTCTGGTATGTAATTCATCTTGTCTCGTGATGTTTTAGCATTCAGCTATATATACCAGCAAAGAAAGTCATCTTCATTTCTAAAAGGTTTTTCGGGTAATCAAGCATCCGTTAGGTAATGAGGCATTGTTTTCATAAGTTTCCAAAGCATCAAAAGAAAAAAAAGAAAGCTATTTTTATTTCAAAATATTGTTTTACCGATGAATACTATATTGATGAAATAAGTATCTGATGATCGCAAGATATGGGTATCCCCAGCCTCTGTTTTGTAAAATGTGCATTTGAAGCAAATTTAAAATAAAAAATTCGATCACGATAAGGAAAGATTTCAGAAAGTTTCACACAGTTTTAATCAACAATGATATCATTTCGAACTAGAGATTCTTATCAGAAAGAAAACATTATAAAAATGAAATAAATCTATGTTTTTCTTCTTAGTTCCAAGTGGTTATCCAATTAATATGTGACGTTTGTTTGTAATTCTTTTGTGAATTATGAACTATTAGGATTGCGACTTGAACCTTGTACCTGCCACATACGATTCACAACCATATAACAACTATTATTAATGAAATTTCGAAAGATTTTATATTTTTGACCTTTATATTTATCAATATTCTAACGTAATGATGTTATGAAGAACCAAACCCAAAATAATATTTTAAGCTATTGAATAAATATAGGTAAAAATATTTTCCAAAAATTGGCGATTGTAAATGAGTCAAATAGCCTATTTCTATAGCGTATCAGAGTTCAAATTTGGCAAAGCAAATCAGACACCTTCCTTACAGATTTGATCATCTAATTGAAATACACATAATCATAATTAGTTTCCAATTATTTGCACGTATTCTTAATCCTGAATTCAACTGATCCATTGCAGAAAAAAGAATTTCAATAAAATTAATTGGAAGACGCAGCAGTTGGACAAACATACTTTAAAAAATAGTATGCTTTTAACATATTATTTAAAGTAAGGAGTTTTTCTAAGTCTTGTCCTGATCTTAAGTTGGAAGCAAAAGGCAAATCGTACAGCTGAATTTGAGGTCAGAGAAAGTAATACTTTATTTCTTTTTCATTTCGTGACAAAGATTTGTATAATTTTCGTTTTCATTTTGTAGAACAATGGTGGTATGTTCTTGGAGCAGTTGCATTTTCCCCTTCATATTTCTATTGTAAGATGCATATCAAAACAAAAGTTAACGAAAAAGTCCTCATAACAGCAATTGTCTATTTTAAGAATAAATTTGTTAAAGGAAAATGTTTGAGATGCATACATCGGTTGTTTCAAGTTTCGGATTTTGGAAAAATTTAAGTCTTTCAGATTTTTTAAATAAATTTACAACACTAAATTTAAAAATTTATATTAGTTATATAGTAAATTTATTTATATAAGCTATATAATTAAATTTATATTAGTTATTTCTCCTGCCTACTCACAGATCGGTTCCCATTTCTTTTGGGGCGAGTGGGGGTACAAAATTTAAATGAATAGCACCAAATTATAACGAATATTGACTGATCAAAAACTGGCAAGTTAATAGTTTCTGCTCTCTGGATTTATTGCAATGGATTTATTTATCACAAATTGTGTAAAAAATTTGACCATTAGAATAGCGTGGAAATGGTTGCACGAAACGAAATCACAAACTAGATTTCTCAAGAATCTCTGTCAAAATGCCTATGTCTAAGTTAAAAGCCATTTAGGAAATTAGCGGATGGTGTTGCTCAAGTTAGTCAAGCAAGTTAATATTTTTAATACCAAAATAGATCTCCATAATTCATGTTTGAAGAAAAATTTCGAAAAGATTTTTCTCTTTTCTCTAATAAAAATCTTGAGATGTTCCCAAATCTCAAAGATTTGACAGTATAAATGAAACTTTTAAGACGTGATGGGGAACTTCTCTTTTCATGTCCCTTGTAAATATTAACCAATCTGATATTATGCTGTCTTACTTAAAGCTGAACTTCAAGGTTTTAAAATTCGGGATTTTCATAGATTTGTGATTATAATATAGTTTGTCTCAAATATGTAAGTACTGTTGCTCCACGATGTATTGTATTTTTAAAATCACATTTGACTAATTCTTGAAAAACAATAACAACAGGCTCTAATGATGTGTGTGTGTGCAAATAGTAGTTGCAATTCTTACACACACACAAAGTGTGTGTGTGTGTAAGAATTGCAACTACTGTTTGCAACTTTGAATTTAAAATGTAGATTTTTTTAAAAATTATGTTAATAGAGCCCCTTTACATAAAGTAAAACATATTTTTCAATTTATATATTAATAGGTTATATTATTCAGAGGTTTTTGAAGAAATAAATTGAAGTACGAAACTATCGCCAAGATATGGCGAGAATTGGCCGAATTCCTTCGCACGTGATTCTGAGAAAAACTTAGGCCAATAGAAAGACGGTTTCACTGGCACGTAGACCAGCTTCTCCTCCCCCAAACAAAACGGGAAAAGTGCGTTAGTGCCATTCATCTATTTGTTTATCAAATGGACGGGTCAAGATAGCTTAGCTACCACCTCCCCCTCTCTCGTCACCAACAACTTATGTCCCACCAGCTAAATTTCGCTTATTCCCACCTGAGAAATAATTTCATGTGGGGCTGAATACTATTTTCCCCGTTTGAACTAACTGTCAAAGCAGAATTTTTTCCAACAAAATTAGGAAATAACTTTTTGAGTATCATGTCTTTTTTTAAAATGAAATTTCATATTTGTTTTGCTAAGGGATGTTAATGTAATAAATTATTCATTAATTTATAAAATGGTGAGCTGTCAATTTTATCATCACATTTTTATGGAATAATCAACAATATTTTTATATTTTTCAGCAATCAATTTATAGAATAATCAAAATTTTTATACACACGAAGACGTGTGTGATAAATTTCAATACTCTTCTTTATGATAAGAAAAATTAAATGCAAATAATAATAAACTATTTTTTGTCTTTAGGGAATAATTTTAACTAGACTTTTTTAGACTTGTCTTTTCTTCTTTCAAATTTTTTTTGAAATAAAATTTTGAATTTAATATGTCTTTTAAAATATCTCTGAAGATATTAATATAAATAAGAAAAGTAGTAATTAAAAATTTCAGGTTCTTATAATGGCGTAATATCACAATAACAAGTTATTATACTTACATAAGACAGAAAGCTATGAGCACTTGCGATAAAGATGAATGATCTAATAAACATTTTAATATTAAAAAGCAAAAATCAATTTAAAATGTATTGCGATAAATTAATAATGCTTAATGACGGTTATTGCTCTTTAGATTGAAATTTTATCCCCATTAGTTGGTTTAACATGCATCATGATAACTATTCATGAAAGTTTGAATGGATATAATGACACATCACTTAATTTTCTGCGTAATGTGAATTTGAGTTATACTTGATGATGATATAATGAATAATTCGCCTGTTCCATTTTTTAATTCATTAAGTAAAGCAATCAAAATATTAAATAAATAAAATCAAAGCCAGTTTTTTTTTTTTTTCAAATAAAAATGTTATCGTTTTATTTTCGGATTTCTTTTTCCGAGATGACTGCAAAATACTTAATTTATTTGAACAATTAGATACAGAGTAGTTTCTGAAGAATTTAAAGCATCTTAAAATTTTGAGACATTGTTTCTTATATTATGCAATATATATTTTTTAAAAATTGTAAGGGACTGAAAACATAGAGAACTGAAACTATATTTCATTATTTTAAATTTTAATACAATGAACGTGACATTATTATCTCTAGAATAATTAGATAATCTTGCAAATGCATACTATTGTTCTTATATCATGTTATTAAAAATAAATATCAAATAAAACAAATATTCCAAGTGCACTAATCAATTTATAAATCCAGGTATTTATATGCTTATTTCAAATTCCACCTAAAACAAAAATTACATAAAAAAAATTTTTAATAAATTTCTTTTAACAATACCAAGCTAAATTGTCTTATTTCGTTTACTTTCAAAATCTTAATTTTATCAGTAAGAGATTACGAATGATGCATTATGGAACAAATGTAATATATATATATTAATACAAATAATTTATTGATGTTTAAATGCTCTGAAAATATCTATGAAAAAAATTGTTGTATTAAGATAATTAATACAAAAATTGTCTTAATTCAATAATTTAGATAATTAGATGATAATTTTTTTTTATTCTATAAATTTAAAAATAAATGAGCAAATATGCTTAAACAAATAAAACATTTTTTAGAGAAAGTCTGAATTACCGTTATTAAATTTTCAGAAACGATATTTGTAGATTGCCGAAAATGTTAATCAATATTTAATTTGTCATCAAAATTTTATTGACATGTATAGTGATCCAAAAATTATATTTTGATATATGAGGAGAATATTTTGGTTTCTGATTCACTTTTTTGAATTTTAATCTCTGAAAAGTCCAATACGAGTTTATTTTAAAACATACTGCTGCGTAAAATCCATTTATAATATATTTTTATTTTGTATTTCTCCGTTATTAATATATGTTTCTGCAATTCGTATGTCAATTGAGTTAACTGATGCGTTAACTGATACCCAGCTTATTTTGACTTGGACCCATGTTCAACGGCATTCATTGACACAAACGGCTTTGTATCCACCCTTTATCGCTTGACATAAAGGTCACTGATCTGTGGTTCGCAGGTGGTGGTCAGTGCCTACGTGAGAATTTCGCAGCCCATTATCAGCGCTCCCCCGACAAACAGTATTCTGTTCGTCTTTTCCGACTATCTGTCTAGATCACGAATAAGTTGTGTAAATACAAACATAAGCTTCAATTACTAATGGCTAAATAAACTTCAAATTCAAAGAATAGAACTTTTCAGGACATAGAAAGAGCTTTTCGGTCACATATTATTATTGTTTTATTTCATAGAAAATTCAATGAACGTTTTTAGAATTAATTACAATTAAATTCATTCATTCTGTAAATAAATAAAATCATGCTATAAATAAACTCAGTCCTTTTATAAATAAATAAATTCATGCCATAAATAAATTTATTCCTTCTTTAAATATTTATTTATAGAAGGAATAAATTTATTTATGGTATGAATTCATTCTATAAATAGATTCATTAATTGTATAAATTCAATCATTCTAAATAAAATTCATTCATTCTAAACTAATGATTTTTTTAATTTTTCACTTGTTTTGGTGTACTTGTTTATTAATACACTAGCCGCCTTTGGCGACCAGCTGGTTCGCCATGAGTAAAGCGTTCTAAAATTTTCAATTAAATCGCATATTCATTCCACATTGAAGTAATTCCGGGCATTAATTGGCCTGAAATTAATATTTTCTTTAAGATGATGGACAAAAAGTTGTAAAAGTATATCTTTTCCTAATAATATTTTTTAATTTTATAAATCAGTCAGTTTTAACTATCGGTTATGCTTCCAAAATATTAAAAATGTTTTTTTCGGTGATGTTGCCAAAGTATTAAATATGTTTTTTTAAGAAAGCGTGAAAGGGAAAAAAAGTATTGAAATAATGATACAGATATTGCAAACGATTACATAAACGTGCCATTAAGTCGGGATTTCAATGCATATTCTGTCTAAATTCAATCAGGTTTACCATAAATAAAGAAGATTTATTGAGTTAATGATATAGATGTTGCAAACGATGATAGAAACCTTTGTTTTGCATTTATTTTTTAAAGAAAATATCACATTTTATATTTCTTTTATATTATCCAGTCACGTGCTGAAAGTTGCATTTCTTTAGATTTATTTGCGATGATAGTTTTTTTTATTGGAACTTCCGGCATTCTTTTATTTTATCCAGCCACGTGGTAAAAACATGGTTAAAATATTTCTTTAAAAATTCGTTAAAAATAGAAGCTTACGTTATAAATAAAATAAAAAAACTGATACCGTTAGAAAGCTAATTTTTTTTATCTTTAAATTCATATAAAAATCGTGTTTGTGCAATAATATTTTCGGAAGTTAAAGCGGGAAAACGTTGAAATTTCGCTTAAATTTTAATTAATTCTAATTCTAATTCTAAATTCTAAAAAAGGGCTCCGAGGTTCACATTTCCGACCTCCAAGGTATACATGTACCAAATTTGGTAGCTGTAGGTCCAACGGTCTGGCCTGTAGAGCGCCAACACACACACACACGCACACACACACACACATTGAGCTTTTTTATAAGTATAGATTACTTTAAAACAAGTATTCATTAATTATATTTGTTTTAATATTACGAGAGTTGCATTTTCACCTTTTAAATTTCATTGGTATAATAATTTTTTTAACTTTTTAAAAAAATTATTTCTGGATGTAATTTGCATTTTAAAATAAACTGACATTATTAATTATTGGATATCTTTCATTCTATAATGAGAATTTTGTATTGAGTGACTGAATTCTACGTGGTGTGTTTTAACACTATTTCTTTGGTGCAGTATAACCATATTTGGCTCTTGAATTATTAAATCCTAAAATATTAATATCATACTATCATTCTAAATTAAATGCATTCATTCTAAATTAAATCCCTTCCAAAACAAAATTCAAGTCTTTATTTCAAATAAGTTTTTGAAAAGTGTAATGGCTTAAAATATTTTGGTTTCTTTTATTATCTGAAACTTTATTTAATTTTGCTTGATCTGTTCAAATTAAATCTATCACAAAAAATAAGTGCCCAGAGTATACTTATCTCTGTATATACAAATATAAATACTTTTGGAAAATGTTCAAATTTATTTCGTAAGAAACACAAAATTATTAGGTTGTTCGGAAAGTAATTTCGTTTTTTCCTGACAAAGGATTTAATTGCATTTTTTGCACCCAATTTCATACTTAAACCGCAAAATCATTTTATGTTTTAAGACCTGATATAGCAAGGCTTGAGTGTGAAAAAGTGCAGCTGATTCTTCGCAGTAGTTTTTGGATGGTGCCCTTTTAAATATGGAGAGCAATAAACAGCATTTTCGTCATTTTTTTCTTTTTTGCTATAAAAGGTAAAAATGCTGTTCAAGCCAGAAATAAATTAGCCAATATGTGTGGAGAAGATGTGTTAACAGTACATCAGTACCAGAACTGATTTGCAAAATTTTTCCTTCAAATGAGGAGGCCAAAAACCACCTCGATCAGTTTTTTTTACAGCAAAGACCAAAACTTTTATGAGCGTGTAATCATGTTACTACCAAAAATATGGCAAAAGGTATTAGACCAGAATGGCAATTTTATAATTTAATAAATAATTTATTCATTAAACGAAAATTTCTTTTCATTTTGACACAAAAATACGAAATGACTTTCCGAACGACCCAATATTACCCTTTTATTTTGCAATTTCTATGCATAGGAAAAAGAAAAAAATTCATTTATGTATAATGTAAATAAATAATAACTAGAATAAAACTTGATACATAAAATAAAATTTCGTTCACAAATGCTAACCTCAAGGGCTCAAGAATAAATACTTTTGACTCGCTTCTTAGAATTAGAAGAAAAGTGCATGAGCGAGATCATCAGCTTATAGAAATAAGCCAAATTTCTGATATCGAATGTATACATACTTTGGAAATTAGAAATATACATTATGTTGTGGTTTTTTTTATTATAACCATAATTAATTAAAAATTAAGCAAGATTTTGGAGTTTTCTTACCATAACTGCCGAAAACATTGTTAAAAATTAATTTTTATATCATCTCAAATTCCAGAATTTTTTTTATTAATGATGTCAGCTTATTTTAGCAATTTTTTTCTCTTCAAATTTTTTCAAATAATTGTGTGCATTCAACAATAGCTTTCGTTGTTGCAGTGACATTTAAACCATTTCCAACATTTCATCAAATGTTTAATGTTGTAAGTCACATCCATTTCTGAAAATTAGGACAGAAGGATTCTCTTATTATCAGTGTACTTTATGCGATGAATCAGAAAGTGAAACTGCATTAACACTAAAGATAAAATATAGATAAAAGCTAGATCAATAGAATAGCTATGTTTTTAATGGCTGGGTGTCTTGGGATTGAGTTTCATTTATAAACTAATTGCGCATAATAAACTGAACAAGAGTCAGGTATTAAGATAATACCTGACTTCTGAAACATAAATATCTATCACAATTCGGTGCTTAATAACATTTTGTTGAATATGAAGTATAAGAGATTCAACTGTAATTCAATATATATTCAGCAAACAAGAACACACATTTACAAAGACAAAGATTGGTTTTAAATAAAAAAAAAAATTCCTGTTGTCCTGTTCCTTTAAAAAGTTCTTAATTATTTTTCTGTATTAGTGAATTGTTATTTGCATGTATATTCAATTTTTCAAACTTCAAATTTCAAATTCTTATGTTCTCATAGTTCAATAAATAAATATTTACACCCGGTTTAATTTGAAAACAAAGATGGAAGATTTTGGTGTAATAGCATAGACAAAAATTATCCCAATAACAAAAAAAATATAAAAAAAAGATTTACCAAACATTAACAAAAACAAACAAAAAAATCACTACTGAATAGTACCAGATTTCATTTATACATGTTTTGAGTCGCAGTACTTGTAGCTTGCCGTGTTTTGTTCTTAAGATAGGACAGAAAAACAAAAATCTTTCGAATTCCATTTCACCACGTTTTGAAGTTTATAGAAGCTTGCAATTAATTCTTATTAACCAAGAAGCATATATGCCAAATTTCATTCAAATCTATCAAGTGGCATGGAACTGTATTAGGTTCAAACTACCAAACATATCTTACCTTTTATATAGAGTGATTGTTGCTGAATACTTCTTTTATGCATCTTTAATGCCAGTACTTTTTAAATATAACTACTTCTCAAGTGACGACTATTCACGATTACAATAAAAACCACAAAATTTTTCATTTAAAATTTCATTGCAGTATCATCAAGTATTATTTTTAAATATGATAAACAAAAAAAAAATCAATACATATTTTACTTATAAATTTAAGTAAGCATAATCATTTGAAGTATGAGTTTTTAGATTTCATGTAAAATTTTTATAGCTTTTTGGAAAGAAAATTGTACTTAAAAATATCAATCTGACTAACATTGTGTCAATCGGATAGGAACATAATCATAAGGTGAAAAACATCTGTGCTCCCTCTTCCCTTCCAAAAATTTAATTTTTTATAGGAAATTAGAAACTTGCTTTAAATAAAGAATAACTTATTTGAATTTTTTTTAAATTAAATACTGAATGCCACTATCAAGTTAATCAAATAAAAAAATATATTCTCATCCATTATGTGAAGCTGATTTATTGAAATATTGCTTCGATTTTAATTACAAAATGTGCTACTTCATGTTAATCTATTGAGTTTCAGCAAATATTTATACCATATAAAAATTAACTGACAGGTATTGTCAGAATATAAAACTTCATAATTTCAAAAATTACAAGATATTTTTTTTTTTTTGGAAAAGTAAGAAAAGATAGTACTAACGAAATATATGCATGAAATAAATATACTCATGAGAAACCTAAAATTATATTTTTGATTTTCTTAATCCACTCCCTAAAAATGGAAGATGGAGAGGAACATTTTGGAGCCTCGAGACTGGTGAAAACCGCTTTCATCCGGATCAATCAGATTTTCAGACGCAGAGGTGATATAGAGGACAAGAGAGCAAAAGCAATTCGTGGAAAACAGGGGCTTGACATATCTCGGCCCCTTAAACCAACCAATCAGGATCAGGTTTTAACTTCTTGCTTAAAATTACCTGATTATTGTTGCGTTTACATCGAGGAAAGCAAAACCAAAAAATAGTTTTTTCTGTTTGGGGCAACTATAACAGGAATTTAAAGAAAGGAATGAAGCCAAATTTTATATGCAGCCTGTGGAAGACAAGAAAAGAATTCAGGAAAAAGAAATTTCAAATTTTGAAGATGTAATATTTTTATGTATTGGAAAGGTTAGAACATAAATGTGCTATAGATTAGCTAGAAGCTTCAAATGATAATTCAAAAAAATAATAATAATAATGAAAATATCTCTTGATGAGTTTCATATTAAAAGGCATTCATTTCTGTATGCCCAATTTTTATCACTCAAACATTCTCAAAACTTTGCATAATATATT
Organism: Argiope trifasciata; assembly: GCA_026543055.1. Lineage (NCBI taxonomy): Eukaryota > Metazoa > Arthropoda > Arachnida > Araneae > Araneidae > Argiope > Argiope trifasciata. The sequence goes on from JAPMOQ010015914.1 coordinate 5,000,625, forward strand.
TCCTATAAGTATGCTGACCATTTCGTTCAGATAGTTCTAAAAACTTTCTAATAGATTATTTTTAATAGAATATTTCTTTGCGAAATTCTACATTTCAAGTTTTTCGTAAGGAATTTTAGGTAGTTTCAATAAATTGAATAATTTCAGTCGCAGATGATTTTTAACAGAGAAAGTCTTTTTTTTTTTGTAGTCACCTGCATATTTACTAAAAAAAAAAATTGGACATATTTGTATCTGAGATTTGAACCTCAGGCCTGAAACATATTTAAAAGAAATAATTGTATGAAACCTATTATATGAAAATGATTTAGACCTGATTAATCTATCTTTATATTATCAGTATGATATATATATCATTTTCTTCACTAGCTCGTATAATAACTGAAAAAAGCTATTACATAAGCTAGTGAAGAAAATGAGACGATTAAAATCTGGACAGACAGTCTCTCAAGTTTTCTATCAATACAAAATCCCCATTTTCCTCACCAACTTGTCCGAGACATCCTGTCCCTACTCATCCAAAACCCAAGTATTCTCTTAAGATGGATCAAAGCCCATGTAGCTATAGGGGTATTGAATAAGTCGATGTTCTAGAAAAAGCAGCCATCATGGATGGTATATTAATGGAAACTTCTAAGCCCCGGTATCATCTTACCGAGCCTTAGGAAAATATTTATAATAAAATGGCGAATGCTTTAGGATAGTGGAAATACTGATCGTGCTGCTTTTCAGGCCATCAAAACAGTAAAATTGCAACCACTCTCCTGGACTCACGAAGAAATCCTGTTTATCACAAGACATTGTCCATTCCCTTGTTTTCTTCAGCATTTCCATTTTTCAGAAGATGACTACTGCTTTTGAGGAGTTGTGGAGATCCCATTCACTTTGCGGCATCCAACCCTTTTACTCTTTCATAGCACCTCCGAAAACACTCTTCATTGCTAGAAAGTCTTTGGTATAAAAGAACTCTTAGTAATTCATCTTCCAAAAAAAGAGAAAAAAAAAGAATCATAAATATGATTAGACTACTAACTGATCATGGAAAACTGCTACAGTTAGATTAACTTTATCAATTTGTTAGGGCATCATTTAATACATTCCGCATTTTATTGTACCCCAAATATTCATTCTTTTATCATTTCTCTTCTGTTATATGTTTGTTCCTTTCAAATTAATTGATGTGTAATTTTTTTTTCTTTTTTTTTTATTAATGAAGTTCACCAACATCTATACCAAATCAGAAAAGTGCCATACGAGCCCTGGAAACGGAGGTGTTGTGTGGTGTTAAGTTTTAAGTATGATATAGTTTATAGGGCGTATATTACATGACATACATGTAACTAAAAATTAAGTTTGACAAATCTTAAATTTGCTAACTCTGGATATAACAATTAGTCTTGTGACAGATAATTACAGCTACACTTATTAAATTTAGCACAGCTACTTCTAGTGAGTAGGAACTCAATCAAAAAAAGGTTTTAATAAATTTTAAATTGATTTTTAAATTTAAATATAATTGAAGTGATGATCTTTTTTCAATAAACCAAAGAAAATTATTGATCAAGGACAATTTTTTACATTTTAGAGTTAAAAAAAAATAGCTCTACGGGGCCACAGTTTTTACTTAACTTTATTAAATTCTGAAGTACTTTTAGTATATATATTTTGAAACACTATTTTTAGTTCCTCAACTATGTAAATATTAAAGGTACGTATACTGCAGTAATATTTAATAACAAAAAATGCTTTTTGTTCATTTTTTGCCTTATGAATACGGATAAAATTTCAATATTTTATAGCAGTCAGATCAAGATTAACCAAAAGATTTTTAGTAAAACGATTGAAAGGATGCTAGAATAGAAAAGGCACTGGCCTTTTCTCTTATCAACTTACTTACAAAATTATGTATATATATATATATATATATTGAAATTTTATTTAACTTTTTTTTTTCGTTGAAACAGAGACTGAAAAGATCAATTTTTGTTGATAATATGTGAACAATAGGCGTGAGCTTCGTGAAGTTCTGTACAATTATGTCTGTAATTAAATTTTAAAAAATTGAAATTAAAAATAAATAAAAAAATTCTTTTGAAACCACTCAACTCGAACATTAATTCACTATATTCTTTTTGACTCATATACATGTATTGCTTTTACACTAAAAAAAATTATAATTATATACTATTTACGTATCAGACATTGAAACAAGTAATTAATGATAATTATGTCGATCAATTATTAGTTACAATGTATTATGCAATTTTTTAAATAACAACATATATTTTCTTTGATTTAACTTTTTCAATGTCATTGCAGCCGTATGCCACAATCACATCTTTGGGATTTTGAAGCACTAAATTCGAGACTATTCTACCGATGAACTGCTACTGCGTATGTTAAATCCTTCAAAGTTAACTTTCTCACATTGATGCTATTTGAAAGTCTGGATCGGAAACAAAATAACCCTAATATTGTGTTTAAACGAGACATTATTATGACTTAAATTTATTGACAGAAATCTGAAAAACAACTTCGAGTAGCTTTCATAATCTTCAATGTTTAAAGCTACATAAAAAGGTTTTTTTTTCTTTGTATGTGTATGTGTGGGTTGGAGGTATGGAGGGGATGACGGACGTCATAATGTAGAATTATAAGTGAGAGAGCAAGAACACAATTTCTTCTTTCAAACTCCAGCCTTTCTAATGTAAAGGACATTATATGCAGGCCAATGCATTTAACACGCATCAGATCAACATAAGCGATGTATCTTCATTTCATACTTCTTAGTGTCGAGCCCATGATCATAAGACTCGAAACCACTCTTACTAATTGGTGTTCGTTGCCCTCTTAACTGTCGATAGCAAAATACGAACAAATCACACAATGTATACAGCTGAAATCATGAAAACTTTCGATGCATTTTTTTCTTTTCCTCGTATACGGAGAGGAAAAGAGAGACCTTAAACTATATGACCTTGACACGTTATTTCCCTGCTTAAAATCTCACTCAGATTCAAAAATCTATATTTAGGGTGAAATTTCTTCGACGATTGCTCTGAGAACACAACACAAATTTGAAATATTTTTAATCGATGAAATTCAATAATTTGATCTTGAAAAAAAAATCATAAATTTCTGTCAAATTTTGAATGAAATTCGTTAAGAGGAAATCTGTATCGCCCAGTTTCACGTTGTACGAAATTCAGAAACACAAAACACTAGGTGAATAGAATTCAGTGTATTTTTTACCATCAAAATGCTGATGTACATCAAACTTTGGACAAAATCTTACAGTGCGTGAACTTTTTCGATCTATACATGCACGAGAATCTAAATCCGCTTACTAAAATTTTATGCTTTATAACTTTCAGTAAAAAATATCTCCTTTTATAAGAAAAAATCGGTTTAGAATTCTGTAAACAACATTTAAACAACTATGGTTTAAAGAAAGTTGCAAGCTATATATATGAAATTTTTTTAAGTAAAATCGAAGGTATCAATTACTAAAAATGTAAACATTTTACTCGATTAACGAAATATATGGAATTATTTTACCTTTAAAGTTACATTTAGGAAAGTTGAAACATTTTTTAATCATTTCAGCAGAATAAAACTTATTTTCTTTTCTTTAACAGACATTTTTTAATGTTTAATTTTTTAAATCATGCTGCATTTAAAGTGAAAAGGTACCAGAAAAATCTTTGTATCACGAATGTGTTCATTGCGGAAATATTTCAAAAATTAGAGAAAAAGAATTAAAATGAATTTTTAAAAAACATTGAATACAAAAAAAAAAAAAAAATTCAGAAGAGATATGTTGTTAGAATTCTAAAAAAATGTGAAATTAATGTACTGATTACAGAAAAAAGTTTATTTTAAGACTTTTTATTAAAATTTTAAGATTTATTATTTAGAAAATTATTTTCAGTTTAAAAAACATGATAAATAAAATTTATTATGAATCTTGGTATGGTAACATTTAAAAAAAATGTAAATCACACAACAGTTACAAAAAAAGGCAACAGAAAATAATATTGAAAAACAGCCATAAAACAAAACATATTCATTGCAATCACAGCATATATTTGTCCAGAAAAATCATGAATCTAAATTTTAAACCAAGACTTTAAGAAAGCATTTAAAGTTATTATTTTGTAAATCTATTCGAGCTTCCAATTTACAAAGATATTTAAAGTATCAATGATTACATTCCACAATTTTTAATCCACCCAGCGCTGACCTTTGATAGAGGTCAGCATTGGGTATCCCCTCCATTTACCCCCTTTTCTGAAGTTACCAAGTAACTATTGGATAATTCGTCAGCCATTCACAGGCGAATGTACCAATCTGCAATGCAAAGAAAAAGTAATGATAACCCCCCCCCCCCCTCCCATCCTACCCTGTATCCAGTTCCTTTTATAAAGGGGAGCCTTATTCGAAAAATTAGATCAGCTGAATATCTGCTTTGAGAAGTCCAGTGATCTTTTTGCCCCCAATACCTGTTCGAGTGAGGCTTCCAGAATGGTTTTCTTTACGGGGAAGAACGCTATCATTCGGCTTTTTTATTATGTACTCACCTATACAGTTTATTCACCAAAACCATCCGAAATTTTTGATCAAGAATATGATTACATTGTTGGTGAGTTAACGAATTTTTTTGTTGTACACGAATTTGATATTGTATATATTTTTCTATTTTTAAATTTTTTTATTTTGTTCTGTCGTTGAAATTTAGGTAATTTTAGGAATTATCTTGCTGTTTTTGTTTTTTGTTTCATAACTTTGTCTTTCTATTTTTTTCCCTGTTAAATTCGATTGGTATAAATATAACATCTTTTTTTTAATTGTGTTTTATCATATCCATTTGAATTTTTTAAAAGCATCGCTATTTATAAGTGATTTTAAAAACCGCATCACTATTTACAAGTGATTTTAAAAACGGCATCACCATTTACAAGTTATTTTTCAAAAAGTATCCCTGTTTCTCAGTTTATTTTGAAAAAAACATCACTATTTACTAGTTATTTATATTTTTATTGATCACTATTTACTAGCTATTTTTAGTTTATTATCATTTACTGGTTATTTTTTATTTTAGTTGATCAATATCTACTAGTTATTTCATCATGATAGATGGTTAAATTTCAACACCCATTGATAACTTATATTCAAATACGAAGTTCTTTTATTTATTTTACTTTTAACCTAGTGTAAAAAATTATTAAATATAATTTTGCTTTTTTAATTATTTCTTGAATATATATATTTGAAATATCATCATGAAAGTTGTTTATTTAAAAAAAAAATCCATCTATAATATAAGAGAAAAAATTAATTTTGGATCAAAAAGCTCAATAAATGTAATGTTCTAATCTTATATTCATACTTGCGGATTAAATGATTTGGAATTTGAATATTTTATTTATTTCTACAAGGTGTGGATATATAATTTTGTTATTGTTAATTTGGAAAAAATTCAATATTATTAGTCAATTTATTCATTTTATTTCATGAGTAATCGTGAGATCCTATATTTATTAGATTAGCTATATACCACAAAAAAACTCATTTTACTTTCGGAGATTCATCACGTGAAATCTCGTTTTGATTTCAAACATATTAATTTATTCCTTTACGATTAGCTTTCATTTTTTTTAAAAAAAGATCATTCTTATTATCTTATTGGGACTACTACATTTTCAGTTCTTGTTCTTTTGATGCATTTTTTTTTTCTTTTCGTGGAATTATCAAAAAATTCTCCAATACGAATTGCAGAAGAATAAATTTCCACTTGCGTATAATTTATTTTTTCCTGTTTGTCAAAAGGGAGTCTCTGCAAATATTCTTTACAATATAAACAACCCCTTCTTGTCAAATAAAGCGTTTATGTTCACGCTCTCAGTTAACTAAGTAAGAGAATAACAATAGGGTATGATCAATGTCAGGCCAGATCTTTGCAAATGTTAAGAACCGTTTAATTTAATAGCATATCCATTAATTATCTGAAACAAATACTTGGATATTAGGAAATAATTTCTAAAGTGATCGGTATAAAAATAAATGAAAATGTAATTTATTCTCAAATATACTATTTTATAATTTTTAATTTATGAACAGACAATGTATAGCGAAATAAAAATATATACATTGAAAAAATACTAGTTTTAAAAATAATAAATACTAATTCATAAAATTGCGTTCTGTTATTAATAAAAAAATTGTCTAAAAAATAAATACTAGTTTATAAAATTGGGAAGTGTTTTAAGTTTAACGTTTGCTTAAACACTTAGAAATTTGTTAGGGGTTTATTAGGAACTTATTTAAGATTTAATCTTGTATTATTTTGATTTAATCATTGGAAAAATATGTTAAATTCAATTGTTGCAATCTTCTAACTGTTATTTATTTATAATTTTCTATTGAATATGAGTGGAAACTATTATATTCGATTTTGATTATATTGTCATTTAAAGATAGCTTTATGATTTATAAAAGGCAGAAGTTATAGATTATAGAAGTATTTGGTAAAAAGAGTTAAATCGTTAGGAACTTTAAAGTATATTTTTATTCTTTTGCGTTCTTTAATATGACAACTACAATGGAATTCTTAAAGTTGGCATCTTAATAAATTTATGCTTTATTATGTTAACTATAATTTTCTAATTATTAATCAGTTTTTTAATGAAGAATGTAAAAAAAAAACGTATTTAGATTTAAAAAATACTTATTGCTTTAGCTCTTATATGAATTTATATAATCCAAACTTCGCTTTTTCGCAATCGGCTAATCTGTTCTGTAATAAATTGTATATTTCCAATAGCAGTAATTGGAAATGTTATCACATAAGGATAAATACATTATTTAGCTTAAAGATGTAAGTACTAGTATACTGCCTTCATTCGCTGTACCACGTTATAATGAGCACGTTTTTTAAAAAAGCAAACATAATGGTGAATTTCAGCAATATCAAGTGGCAGATGGCAAATACTTTGAGGAGCCCTCTTTGGCTCAATGGACTGAATTTGCCGAAAAACATCTGTATAAAATCTGTCTTCTTTCTTCTTTTCTCTTTCGAAATATAAGATGTAATTTGTTTGCTTGTCTAAGCACAATCACTCAATGCCATCGTATTATGCTAATCACCTGTTCTGTCCAGTGGTTAAGAACCTTAACTTCAAGAACTCCGTGGCACACCTCTCAAATCAGTCGTCTGACTCAATGTCATAAATTCATCATCAAGTTGAGAGCTGCTTTAAACGGTGAATATATTTTGAGACCCTCTCAGAGTGACGAGATAAAAGGCGAGAGCTTCCAAAATCTCTCGAAAATTCTCCCCTGCTTAAGAATGATTAGTGTCTGAATTATGTGATTCCAAATTATCATATAAGTTTTTTTCGCCTATTAAACGTGAACATTTTGAAGGAAAAAGTCATGAAAGACATTTTACATTGTGACTAGATCCTTCGTATGTGTTGCAATCGCGCGACAATGATATTCATCTATAGAGGAAGCAACTAGCGAATAGTTTTTTTCGAGTAACATTTGTGACTCACTAACCACTTCAATGCCAAGAAAAAAATTCAAATAATAAAACTGAAATAAACTACAGAAATAAATTAAAATAATATTTTTTTTTTCTTTTTTTTCTTTCTTTTTTTTTTTTTTTGCAGTTGGTGCGGGATCTGCAGGCTCTGTAGTTGCGTCTCGCCTCACTGAAAATCCTTGCGTAAAAGTCCTGTTGCTGGAAGCCGGTGGGAAAGCAGATCCGATATCCGAAATACCAGCAGCTGCTTTTCTCTTACAGCTGACCGATGATGACTGGCAATTCAAGACGACACCGCAAAAACGGGCTGCAGGTGGATTTCAAAATCGGGTAACTATAGCTCCAAAGTATAAACTTATTAGAATTTGTTTATCAGGGATGTCGTGTTATTTAGAAAAGTTTTCAAGTTTGACTGCTTTAATTAAAAAAATGCTCTTTCCATTTTTAGCAACTACCTGTTCCCAGAGGTAAAGGTATTGGGGGCACAAGTCTCATCAATTTTTTCATGTATGTAAGAGGAAATAAAAAAGATTATGATCAGTGGGCTAAGAATGGAGCTAAGGGTTGGGCTTGGAAAGATGTATTCCCATATTTTCTTAAATCAGAAGACAATACTGACCTTGAAATAGCAAACAATGGTAAGACCACCTTTTTTTTCTTTTTTGTCATTAAAACTGATGCACACATCCAGTTTATATCAAATAAGTCATTACCGATACAATATCAGATAAAAGATTACGTAGATAGCAGTTAAATAGCAGTCACATACCTTTAATAAAAATTTAATTATTGATAAATAATAAGCAATAATTTTGGTCAACAGCAGTATCTTGAGAGGAAATATGCGGTACAAAAAAAGAGTATATATTTTTGAAGTGTATATATTATTGATTCGAAATACATTGTAAAGTGTACATTCCAATTGAAAATGAATAAAGTGTGGGTGTGTTTTGAAAAATATAAACTGAAATTCTGGATATAAATTAATGAAAAATAAATGAAAATTTGGAAAAATTTCTTTTCTATAAGATAAGTGAAAGAGAAAAAAAAATCCCATTTGTATATCATAAACAAAATTTTTCATTGTTCTCTTTTCACATTTTATTGCTTTAAATTTTTCTCAAAAATTCATAAAATAAAGGAGAAAAATCTACCGATAATGCTAACTATTTCATCCTTTTTAGGATATCACGGAAAAGGTGGTTTATTGACCGTCAGCAATATTCAGTATAACAGTACTTTGATGCAGACATTCATCGCAGCCGGTAAGGAATTAGGATTTGAGTACAGGGACATTAATGCAGAGAAACAAACTGGTAAGTCATTGAAACATTTTTAGAAACAAATTTTTGCTCGTAAATTCATTTTATTTATTTGAAATTAATGTTTTATTGCATGCAAAAAAATCTTTCAACAAACTTCGGGAAATATTTAAAAAAAACGTCAAAATGAATAATTTTTCTAAAATAAAATGAATGAATTTCAATTTTAACAAAGCACAACTAATTCTTTCTCAGGTTTCTCTAAACTCCAAGGAACTATAAGAAATGGTAAAAGATGCAGCACTGCCAAAGCTTTCCTAGTACCTGCAGAGGACAGACCAAATTTACATATTGTAAGCAATGCTTACGCACGGAAGGCACGTACTAAATTTCTTTTTAATGCATTTTAGTAGATTCTGGCATCATTTTTATAGTACTACCTTCTTTCAAAAAAAGTTTTTATATCTTTATAATTTTTTTATGAACGCCATCAGATCGAAATTGCATTCTTATTCATGTTTATTAAGCAATGTTTTCATTAGAAAAATATAGATAATTTTCCTATTAAATTTTATAACCTTTCAAGAATAATATTTAAATAAGAAAGAATTGTCTTATTTTTATGTAGAAAGTTTTATGGAATTTTGATGTTTATTATATTATTATAAAAATAATTGAGAATATGAGAAAGGAAATAATTTGCAATTTTACTCTGTTACTGAGTTGCATGAGGATGTAACAAAAGAAAGTAAAGCTTTTCTTTCGTAAAAGAAAGGAAATAATTTGCAATTTTACTCTGTTACTGAGTTGCATGTGGGTGTAACAAAAGAAAGTAAAGCTTTTCTTTTGTATGCCTTAAGTATTTTCCCTTTTGAAAGTAAGAAAATAGAAGAAGATATGAATAATATTAATTTTAATCTTTTGAAGAAACCTCATTTATACAAAGATTTTAATGACAACTAATTGCAAATCCCAGCTTATTTTGTATATTTCAACCATTCTACTTTTCTTCAATTAGGTTCTTATCAATGACCAAAACGTCGCAACTAGCGTTGAATTTGAAATAAATGGTCATGTTTATACAGTAAAAGCCCGAAAAGAAGTTATTGTGAGTGCAGGAACATTACAATCACCTCAACTTCTTATGCTTTCTGGAATCGGACCTAAGAAGCATTTGAGGAAATTTGGTGTAAGTCAGTCTTTTAATATCTTGAAAGTGAACCAGTATATATTATTATGTCCAAATGGATAGATGATTAGGACTACTGGGCTGTAGAGGGATCACCTGTACTCGACTATATAGATGTTATTAGTTTATCTTTGATAAATAAACTTGTAAAACAAAACAGTTTTGTAAATTTTTAAACAGAAAGATGTTAATGCTTTGTCAAATATAAATATTCAGATACTTGTATATTTCATAACCATTTAATTTTAAAAATATTTATAAATACCAAGAAACCATGAATGAAAGTAGAAAATAGGCATTTTCATACAGTTGCTTTAAAAATTAGCTTAAAATGAATCATTTACATGAGGTTATGCTAAAAAATTTGTTTACAATAGACATAAATTTACCAATTTACTATGAGACTGCAGTCATTAAGAAATTTGTCTTTTAATAAAAAAACAAACCTCATAGTGCCTATGGTCACGAAATACTTAAATCCATTTACATGATTTATTAAACAAAACTGAAACAAACTAATAGTAAAAAATTATAGAAAAGCTTCATTCATTTCCAGGGCAGAAAATAAAGATTAAAAATTTTTTTAATGTAAAAATGAAAATAAAATTAAAAAGCAATAAAAATATTTTATTAAAAATGTCATTTTAAAATAATATATATAGTCTGAATATTAATTACAATTAAGATTAAAATTTAGAATATTTCTACTTGGAATAGCATTTTAATAATATCATTTTAAGCGCAAATTTTATAAAAAAAATTTATATCGAATGATACATTTTAAGGTAACAGTAATTCTAAGTCATTATATTAACTTAAACACTTCCCTTTTTCAGATTCCCGTCGTGGCTAATCTTCCAGTTGGGGATAACTTGCAAGACCATGTGGGTACAACGTCTCTGAATTTTGAAGCAAAAGACGCAGAACCTCTTTTGTTAAGACAAGTCACAAATCCTTTCAACCTGCGAGAATTCATCAGAAATGGAACAGGTAGTTTCCTTTAATCAATATATTTTGTTTTTGTGTTTGCATTTAGCTTAGATATAATCACAAGCTCCGTATTAAGTTTGAGTCCCTATATTCAGTTATCATGTCTGCTATTCGTAAATTAGTATGATCTACAAAATATTTGTAATTTTCTATTCTATTTGAAGTACATAGATTAAATACAGTCATAATTGTACATTATATACAGTTTAACTTTATTACTAAGACAGAAATAAATGTAAAATAATTTGCACCGTTTATATTTACTGAAGGAAATCTGTTTTTAACATTATGATAGAAATATCGATTTTTAAAAATTGTTTTCTTATTTGCAGACATGAATAATAATAATTTGTTAGTAAAAAATAACATACCAAACATGTTTCAAAGGAAATATTTTTATATGAAACTGAAATTTGATTGCAACTTAAGATAAAAAATGTGTAACATTATTCATAATCAATAAGACAAGGTTATTTTTAATTAGTTAAAGAAAACTGAAACTATAGTCATTTTTTTTCTGTTCCTCTTCAGGTCCACTGACGAGTTTTTCAGGGATTGAAGGTATGGCTTATTTAAATTCTAAGTACCAAAATCCAAAACTGGATTGGCCGGACTTGGAAATTCATTTGGCTTCTGGCTCACCAGCTAGTGACTACGGTCAAATTTTGAGTGATACAGTCGGAATGACTTCTCAGGTAAAGACAATTTTTAACTGTAGTAATAGTATTATTAAAATATGAAAATTAATGTAAGTGCGGATAATGAATGAAAAAAAAGATTTAGAATATAGATCAACAATCCCCTTTTATACGATTTCAGGTTTACAGAAGGGTATACGCTCCATATACCGGAAAGAACACATTCACTTTCTTCCCTTGCTATCTGCGTCCAAAAAGTAGAGGAACTGTTCGACTGCATTCTGCCAATCCAAAAGATTTCCCTCTCATTGATCCAAATTTGTTTCAAGTCGAAGAAGATCTTGATAGACTAGTTGAAGGTTAGTTGTTTTTATTGTTTTACTTGCCGTCTTTGGCGATCAGGCGTAAAGCGGCCTAAAATTTTCAGTTAAATATTTATGTGCCTTGCTCTCTTTATAGCTTCTCAGCTAAATATATTTAAACTTCGTTAGTCACGTAACTCATATTATTATAGAAGCTTTACGATAATTTGTTCGTTGCACTATACATCTCTCTGATTCGCAATCAGCTGTCATGGAATTATGTGGAAAATATCACATTTTATAATTGTTCCACAACATTTTGCTTCTTTTTAAATAAGTGATGAATATCACACTTTCCTCGGTTCATTATTAGAACTATCACTTTTACCCCTTGAACACTTTTATCCCATTTACTCATTTATATTTTCTTTTCCTGTTCTTGTAAGTTTCAATACAACACTACTCCAACTACAAGTCATAAATCTTAACTCAAATTTCATCTTCTTCATTTGTAATTTTGAAAGCGTTTTTCTGTTCTATGAAACATAAAAAAAAGCTGCTTTTGGAATATGAATGATGTGGAAGTCACTAGTGTAAATCTAATTAACGCGTATAACTTTCATTTCTGAAACTTAATTCATTCAGAGCGGAACGATGTGCCATGCAGCCGAATCCGTGAAGATTCTGGTCTCTGAATGATTTGCTAGGCATGCAACGGGAATTTTATTAAATACTAAAATATTTAAAGTTTCGACAAACTCAGTTCATTGAAAATGCATCCAACTGAGTCCCTCCCTCTCTTTTATTTTTAGTTATCTGCCATGTTTAATAACGAATGTTTTATATTAGGTTTCAATCAAATGTTAATCTTAAAAAAAAAGATGAAAGCTGAAAACTATGAGGATTCTCTATTTATTTATTTGAAATCAAATTTCATAAAAAAAGAGTAAAGGCCAGAGTATGATATTTGCAGTGTGGTAAAATTACTCTTATTCTTCAAAATTTACAAGGAAGTGAACTTTTTTTTCCTTCCAAATTTGTCCTTCTACCTTTAAAAAAATAGCAAACTTTTCCAAAAATATTCTTTTAATAAGTTTACAAAAAGTATTCGAATATTTTTTTTAATATCAGGAATGAAATCAAATTGAATTTCGTATTCTCAAATTATTTCCGATGGATGAAATGTAAAAATGCTTCTACTCGGTTTGAAATTTTGCTTGTGTCCTTCAGGACAATGCACTATATTAATATTTTCAAAACTAAACTATCATTTATACAACTTTATTTAAATGTTGGCTACATATGAGATATCTGGTTATATTTCTGTGGAAAATTCAGTTAAGTTTTCCTTGATATCTATAAAAATGAGTTATATGTTAATGATTTGAAAGAAAAATAATTAATATAATAATAATAATGAAATTATTGTTAATCATTAAAAACAATTTTTAACTATTAGTAAATAAATAAAACTGCTCTTTACAGTATTTTCCTGAATTCAATTATTTAAAAAAAGATGAAGGAAATTTCACTATTTATTTCTTGGCTTTTAATAAAAAGAAATTTTTAGTTTATTCTCAATTTGTAAAGACCTATATAAATAATTATCTACTTTATTAACTTTTTAAAATTTATTTATGAAAAATTACCTTGTTGTTTAACAGTTATGAAGGCCTGTGTGAACTTGGTAGAAAATACCACAGCCTTTCAGAAAATTGGTGCCAGGATGTTCCAGACTAAGCATCCCGGTTGTGAACAGTACAAAATCTACTCGGATAAATATCTGCGATGTCTTGGAAGGAATTACGTCTTTAATCTCTATCATCCTGTTGGCACCTGTAAGATGGGCAACCCTAATGATCCAACAACAGTTTTGGATCCTGAACTTAAGTAAGTTTCAATTTCAATGTTTCTTCTCCATATTTGTATAGTGGCCGATATGATTGTATAAGTGGAAAGATTGTATAGTGGCCGGTGATGGTCCTTAAAAGTCAAACATAATTCCCATCAAAATTGCTGTTGCGACGATCAGGTCTATCAGATTTTATAGGAAAGCCATAATTAGGCACGGCGCAATGTCCAGAGCGGCTATTCCGTCAAACCTTTGAGGTTTGGGGACATCTCAAAAATTTATCAGATAAAAAATTTAATATATTTTTTTACATTTTTCTTGCAAATTTTTAGATTTTACTTCGCTTTTTTCTCCTTCTTCTAGAATATGAGAGATCCAATTTGGTACTCACAGAAGATTCATAAGTAACTTGCCTGACTAGCTTTAGCTTTAGCTCCTCTAGTCTCCTAAATGTTTTAATCATAATTATTGCTGTCCAGTCAATCAGATGTAATCCAAATTAAATTAAATCCTTATTAGACTGACTTAAATTAAATCCTTTTATCCCAAATTAAATCCTTATTAGACTGAAAGGAGTAGCCAATATGATTATCCTAACACAACAGTTATAAGCTTTTAAACCACATTATTGTTATTTTACATTCTAGGGTAAAGGGTGTCAAGAATCTTCGAGTTGTGGATGGATCTGTCATGCCTACAATCGTTTCTGGGAACACGAATGCTCCTATCATCATGATTGCAGAAAAAGCATCTGACTTGATAAAGAAAGACAATCCAGATAGGAAGAATTGCAATCCAGAAGAACAATACAAAACAGAATACAGCTGGTTCGACTGGTTTAAAAAATAAATGATACTGTAATATTTGTTTTCTCGATGGGAGGGGGGGGGGCGGTATTCATGTTGTTAAATTAATATTTTTGAGAAATTTTTACCCTTTTCAGATAAAACTCTCAAGTGCCAAACATTTGATTGGTTTTGGGGGAATATTTTCGTATGAGAAAATTCATCAGATTTGTTTTTATTTTATATCTATAGGAAACCATACATACTAAATATTGATGGATTAAAACTGAATAAAATATACAATTGATTGATTAGTTATTGATTAAAAATATGATATTGAGTCAGTACATGAAGAGAGAGAAAAATGGTCGAATTTAAAAAATCCAAATGCTTTGAATTTTTCATGTTTTTAAATTTTTTACGACTGAAAAATCTAAAGTTTTATCTAGATATTTTTTTTTTACTGATTTTGAAAAATATTATATTAATATTATATGTTATAAATATTGCAGTCTTTTGTACGTTAAGTATTTCTTCATCAGTCCTAATTTAACTAAAAATTTCTTTAAACATTTTTGTTATTTAAAATATAGCACGCTTTTCATATGTCTGTATTTGAAATAAGTTTGTATTTATGTGCTAAAATGTAAATATATTAAGGCATATAATATGTTTGACTTACAAAAATGATAGCTTTCATCATGAGCATTTATTTATATTTTTCTTATGTATAGTTACAGATAAAGCATATGATGGCGGAGATACATATGAAAAAAATTATAACAATATTTAGCATTATGTATTTCCTTGTGTCAAATATTACGGGATTTTTTTCATATGTTCACTGACATGTGCTCCTTGAACTAATTAATTTGATGGCCTTTTTTGTGTACAAAAATAAAATTTTATGTAAAATATTTCTAACTAAACTTGATGGTTTTAATCTCAAAGATCAATCAACTAACTGAAATATTTAATCTTTAAGATTAATTCCAACAAATTTCACTGGAGACTTTTTTCTCCATTCTTAAATTAAAAAATAATTAAAAAGATAAAAATTAAATCACATTGGACTATATCTTTTTTAAAGAATATTCTATTCCCTGATATTTTTATGACTTTTTTTCAATAAATTTAATGTTAATCTGTTAATCTTATTCTACGTTTCTGAAGTGTGACCTGAAAAATTAGTCTTTCAAAAAATTTTATTTCACCCTGGTCATTTTTTTAAAAACAATTTCATCTTATTTATTAAGCATTATTTCATTCTATTACGTTTATAAAACAACTTTATTCACGTAATAAAGTTTTTGCGATCAATTTTTAAATTATTATACCTGAGTTTTATGATTGCGGAAAACAAAATTGTAAAAATTCATTTTATATTTTTGTTAGTATCTTTTTAATTATGTTTAGATTGTGTTATCAAATTCATTTTATAAAAATTCATTCAAAGTCTAATAGGAAATAGAAATATTCCAATTTTCTTCACAAACAAAATTTCTATTTTCCTTATTGATTTTTGAATTGGAGCATTTGTATTAATGACATCTCTCATCATGTTTTTTAAATTATAAGAAATTTTATTGAATAAAATGATTGAAAAATTATTTGTTTTCTTATTTTTTAACAATCTTAAAATAGCACTCTTAAAACTTAAATAATATTTAAATCATGTACACTAGTGTCTAAACTGCTCTCATTTTACTAAATATAGAGAAATTTAGTGTTACTTATTATGGTAAGAAACATTGCTTTTTAGAAACAGCAATGGACAATCTCCAAAATCCTTAATTGATACGTCATTCATGACGTTTTCAAACGGACTATATTCGTTGATGATCAAAAAATAAGAACTATTTTTAATAGAAAGAATATACTTTCTTAATGGCTGATATTGATCCTAATAAACAACTGGCTCGCTGCAGTAACATTCTACAAATTGCAGTTAGTTTTATTTTCTCTTTGCATTTACTAAGTTATCTATACTTATAATAAAGCTAAATGTGTGTGTGTATGTGTATTGGCGCTCTACAGGCCAGACCGTTGGACCTACAGCTACCAAATTTGGTACATGTATATCTTGGAGATCGGGAATGTGAACCTCGGAGCCCTTTTTTTGAATTTTAAATAAGAATTTGAATTAATTAAAATTTAAGCGAAATTTCGAAGTTTTTCCGCTATAACTTCCGAAAATATTATTGCACAAACATGATTTTTATATCAATTTAAAGATAAAAAAATTAGCTTTCTAACGGTATCAGTTTTTTTTTAATTTATAACGTAAGTTTCTATTTTTAATGAATTTTTAAAGAAATATTTTAACCATGCACGTGACTGGATAAAATAAAAGAATGCCAGAAGTTCGAATAAAAAAACTATCATCGCAAAATAAATCTAAAGAAATGCAACTCTTAGCACGTGACTGGATAAAATAAAATAAATATAAAATGTGATATTTTCTCTAAAGAATGCAAGGCAAAGGATTCTATGATCATTTGCAACATTTAAATCATTAATTGAATAAATTATCTTTATTTATACGGGATTGAATTTATACAGGATACGCATTCAAATTCCTTTCCAATGGCCAATTTGTAAAATATTATTAATAGGCATATATATTGTTTAATACTATTAATTTGATCTAAATAAAGTAAATAATTACATTTAATGTAGCTTGAGTCAAACAATGTATTTATGAATGTTGAGTTTTAGATTTCTTCATACTTTGCTCTGTGAGCCATATTTTACAAAATAATTTTATTAATATTTTAAATAAAAGTTGCTACATTAGTCTTCTAAATCAATCATTAAAACTGACTATAAAATTAAAGAGTATTATTAGGAAAACGTGTTCTTTTAGAACTTTCAGTCCATCATCTTAAAGAAAAAATTAATTTCAGGCCAATCAATGCCCAGAGTTACTTCAAGGCTAATGAATATGTGATTTAATTGAAAATTTTAGAACCCATTACTCATGGCGAATCAGCTGGTCACCAAAGGCGGCTAGTACATAATATATATCTATGTTACAACCATGGAGTTCAAGAAAATATTAGATTTTTAAGGGGATTAAAATTTGAACAAAAATGAGTTTTCAATAGTCTTTTATATAATTCATTTACATTATTTCGTTTTTTATTAAAAGATAAAAATTAAGTTATAAAAATATCTGTTAAAAGAAACTTGACAGATATTTTGATGAAAAAAAAAGTTGTTTATAAAATTCGATTCTAATTTATATAAAGTGCAGATCTTGCACAGTAACGAACGGATGTATAAAAATCAAGTACAAGATTTAATTTATCATGAATTAGCTTTTTATGTTGCATAAACTCTATTATTCAGTCAGCGCCTGAAGCTTAGTTCTAAGTGAAAAAAAATTAACACCAAATATTTAGTCTTTCAGCTCCCTTCTATAAATAATATTCAGGCAAGGGTTTAAAGGACACATATAATATGTCTACTATATTATCCATTTCATCGAATTATGTTTGAAACTCACCTATCTGTGCAAATAAGAAACTTGTCTTCCATTACTTCGCTGGAAATCAAGTCTTAACAAAAAAAAGTAGGTACGATGCAAATCCAAAAACTGCTAGTATGAATTGGGTTTGAGTATTTTATTACAGCATTGATAAAATGAGTATTAAACTTATCAAAACAGAGCATACCATATCAACTCGAAATATTCTTCAAACCTAATAATTGCCTAAAAAATTCTCAGGATTACTAAACGTAATTACATACTAAACATATTTACTCTTATCATTCTCTTGATACAGCCGCGCTCAATGGTCGGAAACAAAGTGAATATCCTTCGTTTTGTTGACTTGCTACTACTTCTACGGTAATGCAACATTGGCATTGCTTGACTAAAGTTTTAGTTGCCAAACATTATTTGCTTGATGGCCTAAGTGCTCAAAGAATGAAATTGTTAAGAAAATATTTATCGAAAAGATGTCAGGAAGTTATCTAGAATAGTTCTTTC